>JAMPIV010006214.1:0-339149 GCA_024509875.1 Oreohelix idahoensis | reverse complement strand
TTTTATCTATAAATATCTATTTAAATTATATTATAATAAAAATCATATATAAACTATCGTATTTAATTAAATATCTTATTTATTTTTTACACTAATTCTATACCACAACACATTTAAAAATAATTACAAAAATCTATCTAAAACTCCAAAAAATCTATCTACGATCTATCTAAATCTATCTACTATCTTATATAATACAAATATACTAAAATAAAATAAACACCCAATCATACAAACACAAATCAATACTATCGATAACCATAATCTTAATCAACCACTACACACATGGTATCTAAAAGTCACCACAAATCTAACAACTTCATCAATCTGAGCTACTATGGTAAATCACTATCCAAAAGGTATCCATCACAATGTCGGTGATACACAATCCCTCCTAACCTATGCCTAATCACCAAACCCCAATCTATCACACCCCCACCCTAACAAAACCCCCCAATAACCCCCCCCACCATACTGCACACAATCTACCGAGGAGTCGATTCGTTTATGATTCATCAAAAAAGAGAATATCCAATTCCAAGCATATTGTAGCTATAGATACTATTCTAAACCAAAGCCATACAGACGTAGTTCCAATATTTATCACAATAACCCGAAATCGAAAGTCTTCAGACTTGTTCGATCATTACCGCAAATTTACAATCTTGCTAAAAACATTCCTGTACCGAGACATTCACACTCTCTGGTACATGACCGTACCCACCGCTTCAGGTAACTTCCTATGCGGGCAACTACCTACTGGATTTCTATCAAAATTAAAAAAAAAAAACACACTACAACAACCCCCATTTCAATTATGCACCACTTTTCCATCCTATGTCTTGGGGTAAAAAACCTCAAAACTATTTATCTATCACAATGATAGTTCTAATTTTTAATCTATAGATAGCCAACTGCTCTCCCTTAGCTCTGCCACGCTTATGATTATGTCTCACTTAAAAGAGATCATTAACTATATCTTCTAGATTCATCTACACTATATTCTATATAGTCATATTTGTCTATTGCTCCCAACTGTCTGATCAGCTAAAAACAAGGCTTACCAGTCTTTCTATTGAAACACAGATCCATGCCAGTGTTCTTACCGTGCCCGTCAGCCCGAGCAGAACCCTCAATTTGCTCGCACAATGCTTAGGTCACACGACTTCGCGCGCTATGCGAACACATCCCAGAAACGTCGGAGTTGACATTCACGCGAAAGTGGAGCCATCCCCGGTTACCCCATCCAACATTCTGACAAAAAGGCAATAAAATCAACAACTTGATAGAGTACAAACATACCTGTGTAATTTCAGCCCATTGAGCGGGTCCGTGCACCCCCAACAGTGTTCCCCGATCCCCCCCCCCAAACCTCCCCACTTGCCCCCCGGCCCGTCATTCCCTGACTACCCCAACTTTAGCCTCCGCCCCAAGCCTAGATGGTAACGCGGAGTGTACAGTGTGACACTGGCCCCCGCCAGCGGCACGTACTCATCCCGATAACTACCACCCCCCCCCACAGTACAAATCATGTAATACAACCCTTAACGGGGCTTCCTGAGACCCACTGGATATGTTTAGACAGGACACAAACTAATACGTTCAGCAGCCCGCACATTGCCCACTATTCCATAAATTTTGTCCCACATTCAGTAGTGACATAGGCAACCATAACTTGCCCATCTAATCCTAACTCTTTTGCAGTCTGAACAGCAGCAGATCGAAATTTGGCTAGGTCCGCCATTGTCTATCAGGTAAGTTTATACAATGTCTAACTAACAATTCAATCTCTAAATATATATCTAATGGACAACACAGGCACCGAGAGCTCAGCCTTATTTAATTCCACCCAAGGATACCTTTTTAATTCTTATTATTCCCTGAAGTGAATTACCCCCCAATATTTTTAATAGGGAAAGATTCAAAATCCCGGACGAGCCCCCAATATATGTGGTAAAGTGGGATGTTATAAATATTTATAAGGGACTTAGTGTACTGACTGAGATCAGCTGTGAAGGTATATATATATCTAATAAGAGTAGTGTATTATATATAACCTTACTTGCTGCCACATATGTATACCTCAGTCAGAATTATTCTGGAATAGTGTGATGACTACGTTATATGACTAGGGTATGTGTATGATGAAGTGTAAGTCAAAACAACAACAGACAGATAAACAATTTAATTTATTCCACTACACTTGACAACACTGTGACACTCACATACCTAAAACACTCTACAAGGATATCTTAAGGAGTCACTGATAACTTTTCAAATAACAATATGTATTCATTGCTGTCATGAATGTATATGTGTCCTGATTCAAATACAAAGGAACCAGGAATCACAATCAATTTTAATTACAAGTTATATGTACAGAATTTATTAATATGAATCTGGTAGTGACATCTATTTTTAATAGTATCCTATGTGTGTTAGTTGTGTAGTAGTAATATGAGGTAATACTGGTTTTGTTTTGTTCAAGCTCTGTTGGTATTTGTCATCATGACTTCAATAGTTTGTCTTTATTGGAACTAGTATTGGAGATGTTCTCAGTTCCTGATATTAAAACAATTAAATTCCCCTCTTAATTGTATTTTACACTGTCATTTTAAGATGGGGGTACATAATGTTGAGCTCAGCTGGCCACATCAGCTTATCTTGCGTGATGGCGGCAGGAAAAGACTCCTCTGCTCGATTTCTCCCCTGGGCTCTGGAGACACCTCACTGATAGCTAAATGGACCAAGGAGTATGCTGTCCGACTCTGGATTCAGCAAAGCTCTGACCAGGTGCTGCTCAATAACTTTAAGACCACGGTCCCTGAAAACAAGAAGGATGTACCTTCTACGTCATAACTAATTTATACTCTCTTTCTACACTGAGCACAATACATCACAAACATTGAGTTCAGAGCGTTAGGCCAACTGTCAGCTTCATCTGAAATACTTTATACCAGTATTTCCCTCCCTAATGGTTACTACGCCTCTGCAATTCCAGCATTATTTCTGTCTAATCAATAATCTAGGTGTCAGTGTACTGTTTGGCCATTCCATGCAGTTTTACTTTCCTCCGACACCTTCTGTTCCGGCTGGAGCATTATAGGCTTTACATCATGTTCGCTACTGAACTACACATATATACAGGCATAAATTAACAATTTACATTCAATTTTCATTAAAAGATATTGAATATTTCAAGCTTACCACAATTCATAGAATAATAAACAGTTTCGTTGACTGGCAATGAATATAGCACAACTCCGATCTGCCGATGTTCCAGGCTTTATTTTATATAAAATATACACTGGTGCTCAACGTACTGCTTCTTAGTAGGATTATTACAAGATGTGGCAATGAACAGACGCTCTGAATCAAGTATATTCGCAGCTCTACCCAATGAAACCACGTCTAACCATCTTTTCAAAAAAGTACCCCTTCTATTCGTTTCCCATAACAACACAAGATAGTATTTATAGCCCGACCAATCGTGTTTAATCTTATATTTGTTGCGCTCCAATCAATTTGGAGTTAACATGGTAGGCTATTTCCGTAACGTAAGGTTTTTTCAAACACGTTATAAAAAATTTTATGAGCAGAAATGATTTCATGCTGTCAGGCACCCCCACTATTTTATTTTGGTTATAATTTGGTAATTCCTAGACTATTTGCGTAACGTTTTACATATTCTTTGTCAGCAAGCAATAAGGAACCCAAATATACAAATTTAAAAGAGCTAAGTGGCTGCGTTCAAAATATGCAATTTCTTCTACCTCCTGTTTCGAAGATGTGCTGTCTGGGTACTGTAATGTTTTCAAACGTAAACCCATCTAATGTCTTCTTTTCTAATAAGCGTTTTTCAGGATTTTAAAACCTAACTCTGGGAAGGTTAGTGTTTTTATCACTGTCCGTCTGAAAAAAAAAGTTAGTGCATGTGGCCTTACACGCGTGATAGTAGTAATTGTGTATCGCGCGACGCGAGTTTAGTGTTGCATGTGTCCTTGTTTTCATTCGCCCCTCTCTCTTTCTATTTGAGTCCATCTGTTCGTTCGTTTTGGTAACGTAGTATAATTAATGTTAGGATTAATTTAGGTCATTACTCAGTGTGCCTCTCAATGTTTTTCTTAGAAATGCAATACCCGTTTTAATGTGTTGTGGAAACGCTTGTATTTATGCAGTGGCTTATATTTAACGTGGAAACGTTACAATTTGCAGACGAAGCATAAAACAAAGGGGATTTCGAGTACTGTCATTGTGACAGCACTGTTTCTTTTACCATTGCTCTTTTCTTTATTAAATGTATTTGTTAGGCTTTATATTTACCTGATAATTTATATATGTGGATTAGAATATTTCACGACACCGATAAGTTATTATATGATTTTATATTAAACAACAATACTATATTGTCAAAATATTTCTTTTATTTACTCTATTTCGTTTTTATGAAGAAATAAATATTCTTCTAAGTCGTTGAACCAAATCCTGTGTCTCTCTCTCTCTCTCTCAAATACTCTAACCTAATCTCTAGTAGTCTCAATCCTATCCTTAACCCGCGTAAAATATAATATATTCATACACGCGTTGATTTGAACTTGAATAGAACTACACGTGTATTCATATTGAATCGTTTAGAAAAAATCTTGTGAAATAAGCGGCGGGGGTAGTCATTTATTTTTTTTCAATCATCCCCGAATTAGAAATAAATAATATAGTCGTCAGTACCGTCATAATGAAAAAAAGTGAGATTTACTCTACGATTAAAATTGTTTTACTGGTTAATATCAGTTAGTTAGATTTACGCTACAACCGGCGTATTTATTTATAGATTTTGGATTTTAGTTTCGCTCTTTTTTATTAACACCTCAATAAAATCCTAGTAATATAATTATCGGACTTGGCAGTTAAATTCACTCTACACAGACTTTTAAAATTTAGTGAAATAAAATACGGTACTTAACAATTAATCACCAAACTTCTAGTATAGTATTTACCACAAACACAGAAATAAACGATCTCCAATCGAAAAAAACTAAGTAATTGTCCACTTTAAAAATTTTAGAATTCGAAGCTAGAATTCTCATTAAAAATTCTGTCGGAATACTGAATAAATTGAGTTTAAAGGTTCAAATATGATATATATATATAAATATATATATATATATATATATATATCCCCAATAAAGGGCATTCACTGCATATGATTCACCGATATATAATATCTTATATATATATATATATACGCCAGATTTCGACTCTATCCAGCTCCTCTGCAAGAGGTACATATATGATTCTCTGATCAAATTATATTAAATTATATATCAAATCTGGAGCCCCCATATATATATATATAATATAAAGAACTCTGTATAAACATGATTCTGATCACGAGGTTATATTTATTTTCTATATGCTTATATATATGCTACATACATATAAAATTTGCCGAACTTTGTCTCAAAAGAAATTTGGAGAATCATGTCTTTCAATTCTGAGTTGAAAATGAAATTTGGTTGTTCCTAGAAGTGCAAGGGAGCTTAATTGCATTTTCAAGGTGGCTTATTGTAAATTATCTCCCTTTGCCAAAAGTACGACTTTTTTAAATAGTTGCCCCTTTCTACGCATTCCGTTTCTCCCTGTTTAATCCTATTACTACGACTTTCAATCGCTGGCTTCATAAATACAGGTAACCGGCTCAAGGTTAGCTAAATAGGTCTGTTGTTAAACATTCCTAAGGAAATAGAGAACAGAAAATAAAACAGGCGTGCTAAATTATGAAAAAGCCAGATATCTGAGTGTAGGAGTGTTTTAAGTTAACAAAACGTGAGTAGGTGAAAGCCAGGTGAAAGAAAAATGTAGATAATGAAATAGATATATGAAAGCTATTTTCATAATATCCTCTGCCACAGACGTCCCCGCTTGAAGATGTGAAACCCTTTCATGTCTACTTTATGGAATTAGATTTCCTATACCAGTAGCTCCGGGTGACTTTTTTCTTCACTCTCATCTTCCTTCTTTGTGCTCCAATTCCTACTCATGAAATCTGCTCCAACGTTTTCTTTCTCTGGAATGTATTCCGTGCGCGTTTGAAAGAGTGTCGCCGAGTTTGATATCGTTGAAAGATTCCGTGTGTTTGCAGTGGAAATTCCCTGCAACTATTGTCATCTTCGTCAGTTATGGCGACCGCCAGGAGATATTCGGAGGACGGCACCAGTCTTTCCACGTATTTCTTTAACAGATTTACATGGTAGACCTTCTCCTTTCCTTTAATAGAGATCTGGTAGTTAGTTCTCGAGATCTTTTTCAGGATGGTAAACGGCCCTTGCCATCCGATGCGTAGTTTGTTGTTCCCGGTTGGGAGTAGCAACAAAACTTTCTCTCCTGCTTGCAATTCTCTTTCTTTCGCAGCTTTCCTGTATCGGTTAGCGTGCTTTGCGCGTGCTCGGTTAAGGTTGGTCGTTGCTAGGTCCCATCCTAGTTTTAACCTTTCCTTTAATTCCGACACATATTTACTGGCTGAGACGACTGTCTCATCAGCCTTCTGGTCTGTCAGGGACCGAAGTAAGGCTTCAAGTGGCCCCCTTATAGGTCTGCCGAATAAAAGAGTAGCTGGGGCAAATCCTGTTGAAGCATGTGGGACTTCCCTGTAAGCGAATAAGGCTGCAGGAATGAAAAGGTCCCAATCTTCAGGTTTCTCTTGTCCCAGTTTACTTAACAACCAGGTGATGTTTCCGTTGACACATTCTACTAACCCACTTCCGGCCGGATTATAAGGGCTTGTGTATATGTGCTGGTTCGTCAAAATCTTAACGATCTCATCCGTCAACGGGCTACGGTATTGGGATCCGTTATCCGTCAACACTTGTTGAGGGAATCCCAACCGAGTAAAAATCTGCACTAAGGCTTCTGCGACATGCTTGGAATCCGTGCATATTAGCGGTATAGCTTCTGCCCATAAAGTGCATGTGTCGACTGAGGTCAGGATGAACCTGTTCCTTCTTTTAGTCCTTTCTAAGGGTCCTAAAATGTCGATCACAACCCGTTCAAATGGTGTTCCCACTATTGGCATTTCACCCATGGAAACTGGGGGTGTCCGTTGCATGGGTGCCACCCGTTGGCATTTGGCACAGAATTTTACGTATCTGATAATATCAGAGTTCATTCCTGGTCACCAATAGTGAGTCGATATTCGCTGATTTGTGGCGTTCTGTCCTATAAGTACGCTAAAGGAAAGAGAGTGCCCCATTTCTAAGATTTGGCTTCTGTACTGTTTCGGTACTAGGAGCTGGTTATGCCCTTGTTCAGGGTTGCCCGTTTTACTAAAAAGTACACCATCCTTAGAAAAAATGTCCCCGTTGTGTCTGGGGTACTTCGCCATGTGCAGTTTCCTAAAGCAGAGCTCCAAAGTAGAGTCCTTCTGTTGCGCCTCTTTAAGTTCCTTAGGTAACAAATTTTGCGCAGGCTCCCGTTCCTTCTTGTTTTGCCCTCTTGTGGTTACTGCTGCCACAATTGGCACTTCCGGTTTCCCAATAAACACATATCTACTGCCAAGTATGACTGGGTTGATCGGGTCATCCATAACAGCTGCTTTGATCACACCTCTGACAAAATCAGATGCGAAGGGAAGTGAAATTCGTGCATCTCCTTTGAAAACTCCACAACGTTTGACGGTGTCTTTTGTCTCTTGACCGGGTTTGACCAAGTGTCTTGCAACAATGCAATCAAAAGAAAGCCCCGTGTCAAAAAGACAATAAGTTGAAGTCCCGTTCAAAATAATAGTAACTCGCGTAGAGGGCCTTTCCCCCTCAGGTTGAGAATCACTGACACTAATTCTTCCTTGCGAGGCTGTCTGCAAGCATCCGATGCGGTTAGGCCTGGTGTGCTTGCCCTGATCAGACGTCCCTACTGTAGGGGTCTTCCCTTTTTCCGCTTGTCCTTTCTGGCCGCGCTGCCATGTAGAACGGTTAGGTTGATCAGAATTTTTGGTGTTAGTGGGATACTTGTGTTTAGAATTTAGATTTCTCAGGAAAGGAATTCTGGGGTACAGTTTCTCTGTGGTTATGGTGTTGAAAAGAATGGGAAGGCAGTTCCAAATTATTTTTCCGAGAAGGCTCTTCTGTCGGTTTACGTTTTGCGGCCGGTAGTTCGGTCAGCGCATTGTGATATCGCTCAGACTTTTCTAAAATGTCTTCCAGCTTTTCTGCGCCTTGTTCCGCCAAAAATCTACGGGTGTCGGTTTACAAAGTGTTCTTTATTTGTTCGGTTACAACGAACTCCTAAGTCCTTCATAGGTAGAGGCAAGCTGCGAGAGCTCCAGGCACTGTGTCAAGTATCTCTTCAGACGAGAAGAGAACTGCTGAAAAGTTTCAGAGCTCTCCTTTCTGCTGTTACGGAACAGTTGCAAGAATTTGCGAGAGTTCATTTCAAAACGCTCAAGTAAAGCTTTCTTTAACACGTTGTAATCGTCTTGTTGGCTTCTTTCCAGTTTTGTGTACACCTCGTACGCACTACTTTTTAAAGCCTGAGAAAGCTTTACACACCAATGCGACCTCTCTAAACCGTACAGAGTTGCCATCCTTTCAAATTTAGCTAGATAACAGTCTATTTTTTCATTGGGGCTTGGGAAAGATTCAATGGCAAAAGACATAGCTGCTAATTCAGGAGATTGAGTGCTGGTTTGATCAGTTAAAGAAGAATGAGGAGAAGACGGCTCTCCATTGCTGCTTCTGCTTCTTTCTTCTCCACATTATATATGTCAAGTTCTTCGTTGACAAACGCATTCGCTTCTTCTCCCTGTAATCCCTCTTCCCTTGCTTCCTCTCTGAGCATTTGCCTAAGCTTTGCACGCTCTGCCATTGTAAATAACTGACTGAGTCTTACCCGAGAAAGAAAGAAGAAAAATGATTCACTGGTTCGCTACCAATTAAGAGAAAAATACAGAAAAGAAAATACTGTTTTTAACTTGAGATACCTCTCCTTCCTATTATCAGTTATCTAAACTATCGCTGCTATTAACTGGCAATTAAGGCTCCTAATGCAGACGACTACGCCAAATAAATGGTAGTTCAGACCAATCAACTGACAAAACAAAAACTATCTACTACAGTGGAAACCACACAAAAAATTCCTGGCAAAAACTTTAAGGAGAAAAAAAAATTCCCTTAATTTTTTAAGTCCACTATCAAGTTCACCCCTGAAGCCAGTTAGTGTAAGGGAGGCTATTAACTGGACGTTATAGTCCGAACGCGCTCCTTAGCTTAGATCAAAACACCTTCTGCTTCAAAAAAACCCTGTGATTGTTACACAATCACACGCTACCAGCGGCTTAGTATTCCAAAATCAATACATAACATAACTCCGACAAAGATCACCCTGTAAATCAAATTGTATATATATATTCTAACAATGCTGTGGAAAAACAATTGCTATATTTGTGTGGTCAGGAAGCCAATAAACAGATCGTTAGTCTAGGGGATAATTATTTTTAATGTTATTAAACTCACGAGACAGCCACACTCTTTCTCTATCTAGACTATGAAAGTTATCAGTTCAAAATCCCGGTAAACGAGAAAATTTCTGTCGTACTTGCTCAGGATTAGAGTTCAATTCCCGGAAAACGAGCCCTCATTTGTCGTAGATTTTCGAGAGGGGATGAAGCAAAGTTAAATTTTGCTGGAGAGGTTATGATGGTAAAAGATAATGAATGTTGTTATGTATGTGTCAACCGTGTGAGGTCAAGCTATGTAAGACCTTGAGTCTAATAGATGATTGTTGCTGTCGTTTTTGACGGAGTCATGATAGGTAAATCTATTTAATACTTTTGTTGTAAAAACTTTGTTGGTCAAAGTTGGATAATTGGGTATTAACTTCTATGACAGGTTGTTTAAAGGGTTATCTTCTCTTTCTTTCAATCGTTGTCGTGATCTGTCTGAACGATGCTCATTTTTATGCTGTCTAGGCATGCGCAGAGTTCTGAGCGCGAACTGTGACTTCCGTCATCTAGATTGTGATCTGGGCTGTCGAACGACGATGTCCGTTGTGTTTTCCTCTAGATCATCATGTGGATTGGAACATTTCGATATGACTGAAATGTCAATGTTTTCCCCAGTGATTGTTTGTTAAGTGTGTATCCGGAAGATTCTGTATGAAGGTAAATGACATTCTTATTACTATGCCTTTGGCTGCAGAACATTTGAAGTTACCTATCTGTCGAGTGAAGCTCACAGATCTTGAGAGACAGAATTTTTTCTTGGCTTCTAGTTCTAGCCAAATGAGACTATATGTTTTCAAGTGAACAGAAGCCTAATGATGATGATAAATTATTGTGGACGCCAGGTTGTATGTATGTATGTATGTATGTATGTATGTATGTATGTATGTATGTATGTATGTATGTATGTATGTATGTATGTATGTATGTATGTATGTATGTATGTATGTATGTATGTATGTATGTATGTATGTGTGTATATGTATATATATATATATATATATATATATATATATATATATATATATATATATATATATATATATATATATATATATATATATATCTATATATATATGTATGTTTAGCACGGTTTGATTGTGCCTGCTAAAAAAGGATAAACAGCTGTCTACATATTGAGGCCCGGTATTACGGCCAATATTTTTAGCAAGAGGAAATATATCTGGCGAGCTATGACAGTTGAATAACAGCCTTATGTATTGTGACAGCGCCATCTTGAGGTCTGTCGTTCTAGGCGCTGGCCCCATCTGGTCAGTCATATTGTCTCTGTGGTTTAGTGCCTTTTGATCACGTTATCTTCAAGCAGATTTATTACAAGGCCATAATAAGCCTACGAATTAGTTGTGTTTTTGCTCTAGTTGTGTAAATCTGTGTTTTCATGCATTCTGGAGCAATAATCGCGTGTGTTATCTGTGTGGCGCAGATTAATCCGCGTAGCGTGCAGTAAATTGAGTGGTTAGGCCAGGGCTTATAAAAAGGGGTAGCAAGCGGCGAAACCGGTCTATGTTTGAGAGAGCCGCCCAGTGAGAACAGACTAAGAAGACACACAAGAGCCAAGCTGTAAATGCCTTGAGCACGTGAGTTAATTTAAATTAGCATTAGTTTTCTAGGATTCTGAAATTATATCGATGTGGCTATTTTAATGTTTAATGGGATAGATAGATAGATAGATAGATAGATAGATAGATAGATAGATAGATAGATAGATAGATAGATAGATAGATAGATAGATAGATAGATAGATAGATAGATAGATAGATAGATAGATAGATAGATAGATAGATAGATAGATGTGAGAGTTTAAGAGCGATTATTTCATTCTTCAGAAAGGCTATTCCACTGGAAATTTAGATAAGATTAACGATCGCAAGATGGTAGCCTCGTGGTGATAAAAGGCGGCGATAGCGAGTCTGATTAAACACGCTCCGCGTGGTAAACCTATAATATGTTATGCCGAGCGACACGTTGTGTATTTAGTCCCAGTTTGGCTTAAGTCGAGAATAATTATATTGTATTCTTTATGTAAGAGTAATTTAGTGTATTTCACGTTTATTGATAATTCTACTGTATATTTAATGGGTTACTGTGAGGTGAGAATATGTATTTAGATTTCTGGAGAGCGCGAGGCCACTCCTTTGTTGAGACAGGTATTTCTCTGTTTGCTCCTGGTGGAGCATGGAAACACCAATGCGGCTGGTGTCCACCACAAGCCAACAGAAGCATTTTTATGCTATTACAGTGGTTGTTCCTGTAATAATGTGTTTCATGCAATGAGATTCCCAGCCGCACGAGTCGTCACATACGACATGCTTCAGAATGCAGTAACGAATATTGAGATAGACCAGTTGTGAGGTGGCGGTTAATTCTCATTATTGAGATTATTTGTTGTACATGTATTGAAGAATATTATTTTATGTCCAGTTGATTATTATTGTTGTGTGAACAATGGTTTGTGAGAGCACGTGGGCGTACCAGATGTATATTTCTCTTCTCCGCTCCTGAGGGAGCATGGGGCCACCGGTGTGGTTTGCCTCAGCATGAAGCATTCAGATGCTCTTGCAGTAGTGGTTTCGGTAGCAACCTATGTTACCCGGTGCGATTGCCAGCCTCATGCACAACACCATACTAGTCGCATTGGGCGACACGCATGAGTGTGTGAGATAGTTGATGATGTCAGGTGGGCGCATGTTTTCTGTATGGTAAGTGTTATTATCCATGCTATTGATGTTCACTTAGACGTTGTTTTATTTATTATTTTTCAGACAGTCTATGAACAATGACTGGGTGTTCGTTTGATTGTTTGTTGGATTGTTCGTGAGAAATGAACTAAACAAGGTAGCTGCCAAAAAGAGAACCATATTTCAGTGGGTACCATCTCATTGTGGTGTACCCGGAAATGAAAAGGCAGATAAACTTGCAAAAAAGGGAGGAGAATGTGAACAAGAAGATAATGAAGTCACATACTTTGAGAAAAAGAGAGCTATCCAGACTATCAGAAGAGAACAGAACCAACCCAAAGACGACTATCACACTCTCGACCGGCAGGGACAGATAACTATTTTTCGACTCAGGACAGGGCATAACAAACTGAACAAACACATGCACAAGCTACGATTGTCTGCTTCACCACTGTGCGCATGTGGATTAAACGAACAAACTGCTGAGCATGTTCTA
Source organism: Oreohelix idahoensis (assembly GCA_024509875.1). Taxonomy (NCBI): domain Eukaryota; kingdom Metazoa; phylum Mollusca; class Gastropoda; order Stylommatophora; family Oreohelicidae; genus Oreohelix; species Oreohelix idahoensis. The sequence goes on along the minus strand of JAMPIV010006214.1, from coordinate 326,464 downwards.
CAGGACTGCCCTCTGTATGACCAGTTAAGTTTGGTGTTCGGTTGTGTTCGGTAGAATTAAATGTTGATCTGCATAAGGCTTTGGATTGCTTGAATTGTTAAGTCTGCTGCTGAGAGGGTTGCAAGCAACCAATAATTGCAACCCCTGTCAAACGATCCTTTATAAATTTTCTTAGTGCACGGGTCTTGGGTGTGAGGTACCCCCATCTAGCCCCTGTCACAGTATTATTGCTACGCAATTTAGGAGCTCGTTTGTTGGACGACAGAGCTAATTAAGTACCTGACGCGCTGAGTCAATGGTACGGAAGCTACATTACATATTGTAACATTAGGACAGATGATGTTTGATGTATGATGCAAGCCTTTGATTACCAGACATTTAACAGTCATTTATTATCTATGTGAAGTCTTTGATCTCGTCGATTTGACTGTCCTGTTGATGCTACTGTCAGTTTCGTAAATAAATGTTTGAAACGTGCCAGCAGTCTTCTATTCATCATTGACTACTGCATGTGAGTGTATGGGTGCATTATTGACTTTATTAAGAGCCTCAAGCATTCGTGTTTTCGTCTACACCCACACTCAGCACATCATAATACCAATATCACAGATCTACGACATGTACGCTGTTTACTGTGAGTGACCATAGTCTCCCTGGCAGTGCCTCACTCTGGTGGCCGTTACATTCCTGGCCGTTACATTTCTGGTGACCTACATCGACACCGCAACATTACACAGTCCAGGTGATAAACGACACGTTCACTCTGCCAGCTTTCACATCACTCATAAACAGTACGTTACATTTATTGTGGCCGTTACAAAACAGACGGTTACATTTATGGTGGACCAGATTTGTGGGGTTTCTACATTTTCAAGACAGTGGCAAATAGGCCAACAACTGAGCTGACTCACATAAACACTGGCGTTGGCATTTTTGTGTTACTGCTACATGGACTACAACTGCTACGGAATTGAAGTGACATTGTTATACATTTCTGGAGTTCTACAAAAGATGTCAATATATCTGGGCTATCAAGTCACATCATTACCTGTCAACCCAAGATTGTAAACAGTACCGCTGGTTGTTTACACTACATGCTACAAACATATCGACGTTGGATTTTCTAGACTCAACTGGTGTCGAGTATGATTTGTGTAGCTACACTTTGGAGACCACTGCCTGTTATGAAGTTACGGTGACCTTCAACGGTGGATCGTCTACCATTGTTGTTGACAGTAGTACCGCATTATATTGCATCTTTGCGGCTATTGAGGAGTGTGCTAAAAGATAAGTGGCCGGTTTTTAGTGTGTAAACTGTGCCTTTATTTTGTGTAAAGCTGAGCCTTCCTCTAAACACATTCTACGTATTGTGTATTTATATATGCGATGCATGTTTTTTGTATACATGTTTTTGTGTACATGTTAACGTTTTCGGTTGTGTTTTGTATTCTTGTCTTTGTATTTATTATTGTAATACATTGTTGTCATACAGTCTATAGATATACTTGATCATTGACTATTAGTATTAATATCATACACTTTTCAGATAAAGGTTACTTATAATGATAATATTATAGAGAAACAAGGTAACTATACAAGGTCTTTGATTAAGACTTGTCTCTCAAAGAGAGTGAAATAAAGTGAAGTGAGTATACAAGTCTAGTATTACAGACTTGTCTCCCATTAAAGTGGGATAAAGTAATTTATTTAATTTTTCAGGTCTGATCTCACATAGTTAGACATAATGTCTACACTAGACGTCTTTATTGAACAAGGGAAATCCCTTGGGAAGGCAGGTGAGAAGTTAGAAGATTTCGCACTTGCTCAATATGCCAAGGCACAGAAGGCTGAAGAGAAAAGGATACAAATGCAGTTGGATAGAGAAACTGAAGATAGAAGAATTCAAGCTCAAGCTGCTGCTGAGGAGAGAAAACTTCACGCTCAAGCTGCTGCTGAGGAGAAAAAACTTCAAGTTCAAGCTGCTGCTGAGGAGAGAAAATTGCAAGCTGCTGCTGAGGAGAGGAAATTTCAAGCTGCTGCTGAAGAAAGAAAATTTCATGCTGAAGAGAGAAAAGCAAAAATGGAACATGATGTAAAACTCGCGGCTTTGGAGATACAGAAATTGAAAGTGATGAATGCGGGTGCTCATCAAGCAACTTTGGATACGACAAAGGAGAAGTCTAATAAGATCAAATTACCTCATTTCAATCCTTTAAAGGACGATATAACGGATTATCTTGATAGATTCGAATTTTTATGCGATACGCATAAAATAAGAAAGGAAAAATATGTCGAACAACTGATGGAATTTTTTTCAGGTGAACCGGTAACTACTCTTATGACAATAGAGGAACATGATAGGACCAACTATGATGTTGTCAGAGCAGCATTGCTTAAAAGATATCAACTAAAAGAAGAAAATTATCGTCTTCGTCTTAAGACAATGTTGCCAGAAAATGGATTGGATTTCTCTGACTTTATTATAAAGATACGTCGTACATTCACACGTTGGATTGAGTTGTCTCAGACTGAAAAAACATATGAAGGCCCAATGGACTTATTACTTCGAGACAAGGTTATGTCATCGGTCAACGAATCTTTTCTTGCTTTTCTTCATGAGCGAAAACATAAAAGACATGGAGGAATATTGTTGCCAGTACGTAAATGCGCATCCCCATGCTACAGTTAGCAATTCTAAAGTGAAAGAAGGGTTGCTAGTTGCTTCGGTAGCACCATATGGCTCTAATTACAATTGTAAATTTCAAGGTGCTAAGCAAAGCTTTAATAAGAAGAGTAATCAGAATTACACTCAATATCAAAGCAATCCATCACACAGTGGGTTTTCTTCAAAGAATTGGAGACGAGCTGATAGTCCTCGTAATGTTGGGTCTAACAATTTTAGACACTTTCGCAAAGGTTATCACAATAGAAACTATCCGAGTTTCTCTTCTCGAGATAATTATCCTCGCCGTCAAGAATATTACGATGATGGTTATGGAAACTGTGATGCAAACCAGAATAATGGTTATGAGGGGCAATATAATGATAATTACAGGGGAAATAATAATCGCGGCAGACCTAGACATAACAAAAGGAAATCTTATCGTCAGACAAACGCTGCATAACATGAGTCTCAGGAAACCTGTAGTCAAGTGAATGATAGTAGAAACTCTAATGCTATCACTGGCTCTGCTTTCGATTTTGGGAGAGCAGCTAAGTGCCCCCAATGCTCAACATTGTTCGAGCCATCTACAGTATCTACCCTAATTTGTGGTCTCCCTCTTCCCGCTCTTCCTGCTACAGTTGCGCATGACGGGAAAGGATCTCTTATTTTAAATAGAGGTCTAGTGAATGATAATCCAGTCTCAGTACTTTTTGATTCTGGATGTACTACTATTGGGGTTAGGCAATCTCTTATAGATCCTTGCTATGCCACAGGGAAGGTGGTTAAATGAGTGACATTTGATGGATCTTTGGAGATATATCCTACTGCTATCATCCACATGGATACTCCCTTCTTTACAGGAGATGTCCACGCGTGTCTTCTTCCTAATCCTATTGCGGATCTTATAATCGGTCGTATTCACGGGGTTAAGGAATGTACCCCGCAGCAAATTGCTGCTTGGGAAGAACATAATATCCAAACAGCCAATGTGGTTGTAACAAGAGCACAAGCTCTTGTTCCTTTAACTTCATCTAATGATAGTAATGAAGTTGGAAGCCAAGATGATCACTTGGTGATTTCACATGACTCGTTTGTGAAACTACAAGAAGAACAATCTTCTCTAAATAAATACTTTCTTCTCGCTAAAAAGGGTGATCCGAATCAAAATACAATTCACAAATCGTATATCACTATGAAGAATGGTATACTAGTGCTATGGTACAACACTCAGACAAATCTATGCACTCTCAAATTATTGTGCTCAAAAGTATGAGAGCCTTAATTCTTCAACATGCACACGATTCTCAGTGTGCTGGACACATGGGTTTTTCTTGCACTAAGTCGAGAGTTCTAGCGGCTTTCTTTTGGCCATTCGTAAACAAAGACATACGAATTTATTGCCGATCTTGTAAGATTTGTCAAGAAGTCAAATCTAGTGGTCCACGGCATGCTGCACCTATCCAGGCTGCAGACATTCCTATTCGACCATTCCAGAAGATGGCAATAGATATTATTGGCCCTTTTAAGATTAAGTCAGCCAGAGGACATCAATTCATCTTAACATGCGTCGACATGTGCACACGTTGGCCAGAGGCTATACCTCTAAAGAGCATATCTACTGCCGATATCGCAGACGCTCTTTGGCTAATATTTTCTCGTTTGGGTTTTCCCAGAGAAATATTGTCAGACCATGGTACTCAATTGATATCAGACACTATGTCGCAGGTGATGTCTATCCTAGATATTAAAAGGTCTCTCGGTAATATTTATCACCCAATGTCTAATGGGTTAGTTGAACGTCTTAATAGAACACTTAAGAACTTACTTGGCAAGATTACTGAGGATCATCCTCAGGATTGGGACAGGGTTTTACCCGCGGCTCTCTTTGCCTATAGAGAGGTATCCAACGAACACACAGGGTTTTCTCAATTTCAACTTGTTTTTGGCGTGCAACCGCGCGGTCCTATGTCTTTGCTACACTATTTGATAACTGCCGATAATATTGACAATGACACTCAATCGTCATATGAGTATGTCATTGCTCTCAGGTATAAGATTATCGAAGCATGCAAGTTAGCGACTTCATCCTCCGAATTTGCCAAAGAAAAGGCGAGGCAATTCGCTAATAAGAAGAGACGCTTACGTCAACTTTGTCCTGGAGACAAAGCGTTTGTCTTACTTCCTTCGAGGGAGAACAGACTTCTCATTGCATGGAAAGGTACATATAAAATAGTCTAAAAAATTTCCGATGTTGACTATGTTGTCGATATTGATGGAAGGCATAAAACCTTCCATATAAATATGCTTACGGAATTTATTGAACGACCAGACTATTTGCAGCCTATTTTCCAGGTGACGGACGATTCTCCAGTCCAACATGGTCATATCTCATCCTTGTCGGTTATACAGGAGGAGGAAGCAACGTTTTTAGATGTTACTCTACCTCTTCCTATGATTCCACTCATTTCTACGGAATCATGGAGAAACGTTTCGGTTTCTTATAATTTGTCTTTTGAGGAACAGCGTCAAATATCTTCCTTGCTACAATCATTTCAGGATGTCCTTACCGACATTCCTGGACACACACATATTATCAAACATGACATTATACTTACTAATCATAATCCGATCAGAGTAAGACCATATCCTATCCCTATTCATTTCCAAGCGCAAGTCGAGAAAGAATTGGATGAAATGATACAATTGAAAATAATTGAACCATCCACTTCAGCATACTCTTCGTCCATGGTTATTTTTCGAAAGAAAGACAATAACATACGTCTTTGCGTCGATTATCGCAAATTGAACCAGGTTACGAAGTTTGATGCTGAACCTATGCCTTTATTGGAAGATCTACTTACTAGACTTTCCAAATCGCGATTCTTTACTAAACTTGACTTGTCGAAAGGCTATTGGCAAGTTCCGTTAACTAAACGCGCCAAACCTTTCACTGCTTTCCCAACACCTAGGGGTTTGTATCAATGGAATTTTATGCCTTTCGGGCTGATGAACGCCACAGCTACTTTCGTACGCATGATGCGTCGAATTCTCTCATATCGTACAAACGTCATCGCATACTTGGACGACATCTGTCTTTTCAGCGATACTTGGGAAGAACACTATTCGGGTTTAAATGAGTTACTGTCTACTCTACGTGAGCATAATTTGACTGCATAACCCTCTAAAGCCTTTGTTGGGTTTAGTGAAATCTCTTTCCTAGGTCATCGAGTTGGTCATGGTCTATTGAAGACAGAGGACCAAAACATTTCTAAGATATTAAATATTTCCGTTCCTAAAACAAAAAAGCAAGTTCGTAGTCTCTTAGGATTAACACAATTCTACGGAAGATTAATTAAGAATCTGTTCTCCATTATGGCACCTCTTTCAACTTTATTTAAAAAAGGTTCTCCTAATATGGTGCGCTGGTCCCAAGAATGCCAATCTTCATTGGATCAGATTAAGAATTTGTTCTCATCTCCTCTTATCTTAGGACTACCATCGATTGATAAGACTTTTGTCCTTCGTAGTGGTGCCTCTTCCACTGGGATCGGGGCGGCACTTATGCAGGAGTATTCAGGAACTCTGCATCCTGTGATGTATATCTCTAGGAAATTGAATGCGGCAGAAAGGAACTATTCGGTTCTAGACCGTGAATTGTTAGCTATGGTCTGGGCCATTCTTAAGCTGCAAAGATTCCTTCTAGGCGCGCATTTCATTATGGAAACCGACCAAAAAGCTCTTACAGCTATGCAGAACAAGGATTTGAAGAGCTCGAGATCTACTCGATATGCTATTGCTTTTCAACCTTTTCATTTCACGGTGTGGGCTATCCGTGGTTCGGATAATGTGATGGCGGACATACTGTCTAGATGCCCACATGATTCCACTTAAGTCTTGTGTCCTAGATTTCATGATACACTTCCAGACTCATGTCTGTTCATAATATACATTAATACATTTGTTTCACCTTAGATTAGTAAATTGATTGTTTTCTTTCTCTATTGCTATCTTTGGTGTAATGTCGAAGGTTAAGGTTAACATAAAAAAAGTCCCAAAAAATGAGAAAAGGAAAAATTTTAAGATGGCCACATATAATATTTAAATAATTTTGTAGTGACTATAGTGCATTATAGCATGTTACCAATTAATGTCATTTATATTGTTCTCAGTGCAAACTAGTACCAAGTACGGAGCGCTTGTGAGAACCATGATGACGCCATACCTTACTTTTGTTCAAGAAATCGCAGCACTTATTTGTATATAATATACTTCTAGTGTTAGATAATGTGTAAGGAATATAACAAATTTGGTCATGTCCATCCATTACATATATTAATGGTATAACATTATAATTTGTATATTGATATGACTTCTTCAGATAGATTGCCATTGGTCATTGCTATGATTATATTATTGCATAATTGTTTGATAGTTATGTAATTTTTGTTAGTATCGCCAGCAACTGAGCTTTCTTTGATGGTACCTTCACGAAGATATTTTCTATTATTTGGTGAGATGATTTGATTCTCTCCGGTTGATTCTTTCATTGGCACATTATTCATGTGTCATGAGCTTGTGGTATCTTGCTCATTGATGTATTTAAAAAAAATGGGTCATTTTTTTATACGGGGGTGCGGTAGTCTGTTGTTGTCGTTTTTGACGGAGTCATGATAGGTAAATCTATTTAATACTTTTGTTGTAAAACTTTGTTGGTCAAAGTTGGATAATTGGGTATTAACTTCTATGACAGGTTGTTTAAAAGGTTATCTTCTCTTTCTTTCAATCGTTGTCGTGATCTGTCTGAACGATGCTCATTTTTATGCTTTCTAGGCATGCGCAGAGTTCTGAGCGCGAACTGTGACTTCCGTCATCTAGATTGTGATTTGGGCTGTCGGACGACGATGCCCGTTTTGTTTTCCTCTAGATCATCATGGGGATTGGAAAGTTTCGATATGACTGAAATGTCAATGTTTTCCCCAGTGATTGTTTGTTAAGTGTGTATCCGGAAGATTCTGTATGAAGGTAAATGACATTCTTATTACTATGCCTTTGGCTGCAGAACATTTGAAGTTACCTATCTGTCGAGTGAAGCTCACAGATCTTGAGAGACAGAATTTCTTCTTGGCTTCTAGTTCTAGCCAAATAAGACTATATGTTTTCAAGTGAACAGAAGCCTAATGATGATGATAAATTACACTGTCTAACACAAAAAAAGTTTTTTTTTCTTTCTCTAACATTTCTATGTTTTTCTGGTCAATTTTAATGCGCTGTTTTTAAATCTGCAAACCGTTATTCTCTATCAGGTCGGGATCTCTAGAAATACGCAATTGAAGTTTTTCAACAACGCATACAGTATTACAACATCATTCGTACAAGAAGTATAACAGTTATGTAGGCTTGAATTTCTTTGCAGTCGACGTTCGTCGGTGAATTGCATGTGGTACATCGCGATGAAGCATCCAACAATAATCGGCAAGCATGGTCACACTCCACCGTCCTTGATAACGTGACACCATTACGGCGATATCTTGATGGAATCGTTCTCCATGTTCATCGCTGACTTCGCCAAGGTTGTCTGGAAAAAAGTCAAGATGCGAATCGAGCAAATGGATTTTGAGGGACATGTTACAGCCCATAATTCTGTATGCATCTATGCACTGCTTAACAATATGCACATAGTCGACAGATTTGTGATTTCCCAGAAAGTTTCGACGATCGATTTGAATGCCATCCATGCGCGAAGTTCACTACCATGTAACAAGTTCTCGAATTGTTTGTCTGCAATAACTTTCCTAATCTGAGGTCCTACAAAGATACCTTCCTTTATCTTTGCATCGCTAACTTGCGGAAACTTTTCTCGAAGATAAGTGAAAGCTTTGCTCGTTTTATCTAACGCTTTTACGAAATTCTTCATGAGCCCCAACTTTATATGTAACGGTGGTAAAATGATGCTGTCTTTGTTAACTAATGGCTCGTGGATTACATTTTTATGCCCGAGCTGCATACGATCCCTGATAGGCCACACCTTTCTTGCATAATGTTCCTGTCTGTTGCGGCTGTCCCATTCATATAGGAAGCAACAAAATTTAGTATACCCAGTCTGCATGCCCATGAGAATTGCAATGAGCTTTAGGTCTCCACAAATCCGCCATTGGTAGTCATTGAACTTTATTTTCGCCAAAAGTATAGCCATATTGTCATAAGTTTCTTTCATATGAACAGAGTAGGCGACTGGAATTGATGAAAATAAATTTTCGTTATGCAATAACCCTGCTTTTAGACTAGTCTTTGAAGAGTCGATGAAAAGTTGCCATTCGTTGACTATGTGCTCATGACCGAGGTGCACCATTAGACCGTTTACATCTTTGCAATAGCAAATGTCATCATCCATCTCAAAGTATTGAACAAGTTCTCTGTGTCTATGACGAAATTTAGAAATAGAAGTATTGGGCGCTAAAAGATTCCATTCTTTGAGTCTCGAACCGAATAATTCCGCTTGTCCTTTGGTAAGAGCGAGATCACGTATAAGATCTGAAAGTTCTGAATGGTTAATTAAGTGAACACCATCATTCACCGGTATATAATCCGAGTCAGAATTAGTTTCTAAAGCATGTAAACTATCACTTTCTGATGGTTCATTCACGTCCAACGGATATTGTTCTGGTGGAACTGGGATCGGACACGTGATTGGATCACGAGGCAGTGGTTTCGAAACCGATTCAATATTTTGATAAACCACAGACTTTCTAGTTTTAAAAGTGAAACCATTGATATTTGTCAAGCAGAAGTAACAATCAGTAGCGTGATTTGTCGGTTCACGCCATATTACTGGCACTCCAAAAGGCATCGACTTATACTTCGGCGATTTTCGTAACCAACCTGCCAATGTATTTGCACAAGTCGAACAAACTGCATTTGGCTTACAAGATTTATTTGCATCATCAACTTTCGAATCGAAATAAAGTTCATATGCTTTCTTTAGTAATGGTGAAAAGTTTTTCTAGTGAACACGATCGGTAAAATATCCGCACACGTAACAGAACAGATCAGCCGAATTTCTAAAACTTCTAGAAGCCATATTTCGCTCAGAATTATTTCAAAATACAGCAACTATTTGAAAAATAGCGTAACATATGTCATGCATCTTTTAGCAGTATAAAAAGTAGAATTATTTTGCATTTTATTAATTTTAATAAGTTATATAGTAAAAATGAAACGGGACAATTTACGGTTTCTCAAAAATATATTTATTCACAAATATCTTAAGAACCCGATGTGATAGAGATAAACGGATTTCAAATTTGAAATCAGCGCAAGAAACTGACCTAAGAACACGTATTCTTATATAAGAAAGAAAAATGTTGTTTGTCAGTGTTATTGTGGACGCGACCGGTTGGCGGTATATATATATATATATATATATATATATATATATATATATATATATATATATATATATATATATATATATATATATATATATATATATATATATATATATATATATATATATATATATATATATATATATACGGGAGCCGCGCTGGTGTAATGGCTTCGGCGTTGTACTGGCGACCAGGTGTTCAAGGTTCAAACCCGGGCGTCGGCGTTTGAAGAAATGTTTACGGCCGGAAATTTGACTGAATAGCCTGAACGGCTCCTGTGATAAACCCTCTGTGGATGGGAAGGAGCGAAGCTCCTGACCGGGTTGGAAGGAAAGTCCTCAGGTTCCCCAGCCTCGCAATGACATGTCATTGGGCCGAAGGGCTGAAAGCCCAAGTGCCGCTGGTTAAGGAAAAAAAAAAAAAATATATATATATATATATATATATATATATATATATATATATATATATATATATATATATATATATATATATATATATATCCTTATATATATATATAAAAATATATATAAATATATAAGTATATATATATATATATATATATATATATATATATATATATATATATATATATATATATATATATATATATATATATATATATATATATATATATATATATATATGTGTGTGTGTGTGTTTAGCACGGTTTGATTGTGCCTGCTAAAAAAGGATACACAGCTGTCTACATATTGAGGCCCGGTATTACGGCCAATATTTTCAGCAAGAGGAAATATATCTGGCGAGCTATGCCAGTTGAATAACAGCCTTATGTATTATTGCTACGCAATTTAGGAGCTCGTTTGTTGGACGACAGAGCTAATTAAGTACCTGACGCGCTGAGTCAATGGTACGGAAGCTACATTACATATTGTAACATTAGGACAGATGATGTTTGATGTATGATGCAAGCCTTTGATTACCAGACATTTAACAGTCATTTATTATCTATGTGAAGTCTTTGATCTCGTCGATTTGACTGTCCTGTTGATGCTACTGTCAGTTTCGTAAATAAATGTTTGAAACGTGCCAGCAGTCTTCTATTCATCATTGACTACTGCATGTGAGTGTATGGGTGCATTATTGACTTTATTAAGAGCCTCAAGCATTCGTGTTTTCGTCTACACCCACACTCAGCACATCATAATACCAATATCACAGATCTACGACATGTACGCTGTTTACTGTGAGTGACCATAGTCTCCCTGGCAGTGCCTCACTCTGGTGGCCGTTACATTCCTGGCCGTTACATTTCTGGTGACCTACATCGACACCGCAACATTACACAGTCCAGGTGATAAACGACACGTTCACTCTGCCATCTTTCACACCACTCATAAACAGTACGTTACATTTATGGTGGCCGTTACAAAACAGACGGTTACAATGATGTTGATGAATTCTCAAGGGACCTAACGCTACCTCTCTAGATCTCACACAGTGCTGTATGTTATTTCTAATGTGTGGTGTTTGATGTGGCTAGTGTCTAGGGTATGCAATGAAATGATGGTACATCAAAACAACACAATATAACTCACTATAAGGAACTTAATTAGTCAGTGGTTTAAGTTTGAATTTAAAATATTTTTGTACAGTTTTATTGTGCCTGTCCTTCTCTTTCTTTGGACAGGTCTTTAAAACTGAAGAAAATATATGTTACACTAAGAGTGAACTAAAAACAAGGACTCTGGGTCCAACAATAATAATATTAATCTTAAAATGTTCCTTCAGGTGTTTTCACAGACTATTATTTACTAAGTATTGATTTGAGTCAGTTATAGGAGGAGCTGTGGTTGTCATCATCCCCCTGAGAGTTGTATTTAATTGGTAGGGAATCAATGTTACTCCCGATAAATTGTCAGAGTGCACAGACTGTGGCACATCACCTTTAATTTCCAACGTGAAGATTCAACTTGATGTCATGTCTCTGCAAAGAACTGCTGCTCTCGGAGATTCACTTGATAATAATATACAGAATTCGCTGTACTGGAGACGTTACAGTCTTCTTATAGTACTTCAGGTTTCCTGTCACCGGCTGGTAACAGGAAATAAAACCCTGCAACATAAAAGACACCCTGGCCTTTTCATATCTGGTGTATATTTCACTTACTCTCTACATGGTATGATTTTAGGATCAGCCTCGTGTGCAAACAAAGTGCACCAGCCCCTAAATTGTATGAACTCACATCCTACTATGACCACACCTCAGGTCCATATGGCAGATACGCCACTGTCATTTTTCCATAGTTCTCTTCAACACAATTTAATAGGAGTATGTACATCTCCTTCTATATGATTTTTCTTCTATTTCTCTCTATATATATAAACGCTCTACGCGTGTTAATAAGTGTTCCTCGAACACTGAGGCTTGCTATTCTATCTTCGTCTTACAATACTTATTAATTACAACAATGCAATATTCAAACATAAATCAAATGAGAATACCCACACTTTCCCAATTGGCAGTATCAAACTTTTGCCTTTTCAAATAATACATAATAATAATTCAATTCCCCTTACCACAATTCAATGACATAAAACCACAGGTACGATGACTGGCACACATTTAGTTCTGCCGCTGGCTAGACTGCGACTATTTTTTATTTTATTCATCATCATCATCTCAGCCCGTAACCCGTCATGGGTCTTAGGGGTGCCATGGTGGAAGCATCAGCAGACATGGTCCTCCACTGCTGTCTATCCTCAGCAATGCGTACAAGTGTGGAAAAACCGTGTCCTGCCCATTCTTTGATGTTATCAGCCCAGGATTTTCTCTGCCTTCCTCTTCTCCGTTTACCTTCGACTGTTCCCTGAAGGATTGTTTTCGAAAGGGAGTCATGACGAGTTACATGCCCAAACCAGGCAAGCTTTCGTCGTTTCACTATTGACAAAAGTGGTACTTGGTGGCCTGCATAGGTGTTTATCTTCTCTCTAACATAGACATTTGTTTTGTTTTTATTTTATTAGTTTTAGTTTTAACAACAAAGTAACACTTCTATTCTCAACGTCCTGAGTCTGGAAATGATTCTATACAAATGGCGACAAGCCTTGGAAGCTTGGGATATTATAAAAGAGGCTGGCCAATGAAATCCAGCGTCCCCCTGTTTCGAATTGAAATTTAAAAAAAACAAAAAAACTCCAAACAAACTGCGTATTTCACAGTCTGTTAGTAATTCTGTTTTGGATATCACTCTGCAAATATACTTAGTTTGGACAACCCAATAATATCTCTCCTATCCTCTTATTACTAACCAATCAAATTTAACTTTCCCCTCTCATGCCTCTTTTTCAAAACCGCGTCCCCAAAATAGTTTTTCAAGGACATTAGAAACGATAGCACTATTTACTCTACATTACTGTCTGCTAAAATCAACACGATTGCGGCGTGGGCGAAGACGAAACCTCACAACTCCACTATTTTTATTTCTACATAATTTTGACTTTATACTCTATATTCTGTTAGCTATAAAGATGGGTTATATGAATCGTTTAATAAAAGTCTTCGTGAAATAAGCGCTTGTCATTTATAATTTTAATCATCATGAATTAGAAATAAACAATATTTCGTCAGTACTCATAATGAATAGTGCATTTACTCGACGATTAAAATAACTCTTACTGGTAAATATCAGTTAGTTAGATTTATGCAACAACCGAAACAATTTAGCTATAGATTATATTTAGTTCGCTAGTCAATTAACACACAATAAAATCCTAGTGGAATATAATTGACGGACTCAACAGTTAAATCACTCTACACAGAAAAATCTTAGTGAAATAAAATACGGACTTAACAATTAATCACTCAAACTTCTAGTATAGTATTTACCACAAACACAGAAATAAACGATCTCCAATCGAAAAACTAAGTAATTCTACAGTTATAAGAATTATTAGAATTCGAAGCTAGATGTTCTCTTAAATTCTGTTGGTACTGGATAAATTGAGTTTAAAGGCATATATATATATATATATATATATATATATATATATATATATATATATATATATATATATATATATATATATATATATATATATATATATATATATATATATATATATATATATATATATATATATATATATAAAATTTGCCGAACTTCGCTCAGACTTGTTACTTTTAACGCCTTTGGAGAATTCCTCGTTCAATTCTGTATGAAAGGAAATTACTGCACCATCGCCGCCGAGTAGACGTGGTCCCACAATCAAATCGTCTCTTTGATCTCGTCCATCCGTAGCTTAATTGCGTTTTCAAGGAACGAACGGACAAGGGGGAGGTAATTGTAAATTATCTCCTTTTGCCAAAAGTACGACTTTTTTGAAATAGTTGCCTTTTTCTACGCATTCCGTCTCTCCCTGTTTGATCCTATTACGACGATTTTTAATCGCTGGCTTCATAATCACAGGTAAACTGCTCAATGTTAGCTAAATAGGTCTGTTGTTAAACATTCCTAAGGAAATAGAGAACAGAAAATAAAACAGGCGTGCTAAATTAAGAAAAAGACAGATATCTGAGTGTAGGAGGGTTTTATGTTAACAAAACGTGCGTAGGTGAAAGCCAGGTGAAAGAAAAATGTAGATAATGAAATAGATATATGAAAGCTATTTTTATAATATCCTCTGCCACAGACGTCCCCGCTTGAAGATGTGAAACCCTTTCATGTGTACTTTATGGAAATAGATTTCCTATACCAGTATCTTCCGGGTGACTGTTTTCTTCACTCTCATCTTCCTCCTTTTGCTCCAATTCCTACTCATGAAATCTGCTCCAACGTTTTCTTTCTCTGGAATGTATTCCGTGAGCGTTTGAAAGAGTGTCGCCGAGTTTGACATCGTTGAAAGATTCCGTGTGTTTGCAGTGGAAATTCCCTGCAACTTTCGTCATCTTCGTCAGATATGGCGACCGACAGGAGATATTCGGAGGACGGAACCGGTCTTTCCACGTATTTCTTTAACAGATTTACATGGTAGACCTTCTCCTTTCCTTTAATAGAGATCTGGTAGTTAGTTCTCGAGATCTTTTTCAGGACGGTAAACGGCCCTTGCCATCCGATGCGTAGTTTGTTGTTCCCGGTTGGGAGTAGCAACAAAACTTTCTCTCCTGCTTGCAATTCTCTTTCTTTCGCAGCTTTCCTGTATCGATTAGCGTGCTTTGTGCGTGGTTACTTAAGGTTGGTCGTTGCTAGGTCCCATCCTAGTTTTAACCTTTCCTTTAATTCCGACACATATTTACTGGCTGAGACGACTGTCTCATCAGCCTTCTGGTCTGTCAGGGACCGAAGTAAGGCTTCAAGTGGCCCCCTTATAGGTCTGCCGAATAAAAGAGTAGCTGGGGCAAATCCTGTTGAATTTCTAAGGGTCTAAAAATGTCGATCACAAAAGTGCCGTTCAAAAGGATGGTGTTAAAATGTCCCACTATTGGCATTTCACCCATGGAAACTGGGTTTGTCCGTTTCTTGGGTGCCACCCGTTAGCACTTGGCACAGGATTTCACGTATCTGATAATATCAGAGTTCATTTCTGGCCACCAATAGTGAGTCGATATTCGCTGATTTGTGGCGTTCTGTCCCATAAGTCAGCTAAAGGAAAGAGAGTGCCCCATTTCTAAGATTTGGCTTCTGTACTGTTTCGGTACTAGGAGCTGGTTATGCCCTTGTTCAGGGTTGCCCGTTCAACTAAAAAGTACACCATCCTTTGAAAAAATGTCCCCGTTGTGTCTGGGGTCCTTGGCCATGGGCAGTTTCCTAAAGCAGAGCTCCAAAGTAGGGTCTTTTTGTTGCGCCTCTTTAAGTTCCTTAGGTAACAAATTTTGCGCAAGCTCCCGTTCCTTCTTGGTTTGCCCTCTTGTGGTTACTGCTGCCAAAATTGGCTCTTCCGGTTTCCCAATAAACACATATCTACCGCCAAGTATGACTGGGTTGATCGGGTCATCCATAACTGCTGCTTTGATCACACCTCTGACAAAATCAGTGTGTATCTCCACCAATGCGATGGGAAGCGAAATGGGTGCATCTCCTTTGAAAACTCCACAACGTTTGACGGTGTCTTTTGTCTCTTGACCGGGTTTGACCAAGTGTCTTGCAACAATGCAATCAAAAGAAAGCCCGTTTCAAAAAGACAATAAGTTGAAGTCCCGTTCAACATAATAGTAACTCGCGTAGAGGGCCTTTCCCCCTCAGGTTGAGAATCACTAACACTAATTCTTCCTTGCGAGGCTGTCTGCAAGCATCCGATGCGGATAGGCCTGGTGTGCTTGCCCTGATCAGACGTCCCTGCTGTAGGGGTCTTCCCTTTGTCACCCTGTCCTTTCTGGCCGCGCTGCCATGTAGAACGGTTAGGTTGATCAGAATTTTTGGTGTTAGTGGAGTACTTGTTTTGATAGAATTTAGATTTCTCAGGAAGGGAATTCTGGGGTACAGTTTCTCTGTGGTTGTGGTGTTAAAAAGAATGGGAAGACTGTTCTAAATTATTTTTCTGAGAAGGCTTTTCTGTCGGTTTACATTTTGCGGCCGGTAGTTCGGCCAGCGCATTGTGATATCGCTCGGACTTTTATGAAATGTCTTCCAGCTTTTCTGCGCCTTGTTCCGCCAAAAATCTACGAGTGACGCTTGACAAAGTGTTCTTTATTTGTTCGGTTGCAACGAACTCCTAAGTCCTTCATAGGTAGAGGCTAGCTGCGAGAGCTCCAGGCACTTTGTCAAGTATCTCTTCAGACGAGACGAGAAGAGAACTGCTGAAAAGTTTCAGAGCTCTCTTTTCTGCTGTTACGGAACAGTTGCAAGAATTTGTGAGAGTTCATTTCAAAACGCTCAAGTAAAGTTTTCTTTAACACGTTGTAATCGTCTTGTTGGTTTCTTTCCAGTTTTGTGTACACCTCGTACGCACTACTTTTTAAAGCCTGAGAAAGCTTTACACACCAATGCGACCTCTCTAAACCGTACAGAGTTGCCATCCTTTCAAATTTAGCTAGATAACAGTCTATTTTCTCATTGGGGCTTGGGAAAGATTCAAGGGCAAAAGACATAGCTGCTAATTCAGGAGATTGAGTGCTGGTTTGATCAGTTAAAGAAGAATGAGGAGAAGACGGCTCTCCATTGCTGGAAGCAGAGGCAGCCCCACGGCTTTGGACCTCTAGAGCTTTAAGCGATAACTTGTGCTGTCTCTCTTTCTCTCTTTCCTCATGCTGTCTCTCCTTCTCTCTTTCATTCGCCCTGCGAATTTCCATTTCCTCCTCAAACTTCTCCTGTAATTGACGCTCTTCTCTTTCCTTTTCCCTAGCTTCTGCTTCTTCTCCGTATCATATCTGTCAAGTTCTTCGTTGACAAACGCATTCGCTTCTTCTCCCTGTAATCCCTATTCCCTTGCTTCCTCTCTGAGCATTTGCCTAAGCTTTGCGCGCTCTGCCATTGTAAATAACTGACAAATCAAATTGTATATATATATTCTAACAATGCTGTGGAAAAACAATTGCTATATTTGTGTGGTCAGCAAGCCAATAAACAGATCGTTAGTCTAGGGGATAATTATTTTTAATGTTTTCAAACTGACGAGACAACCACACTCTTTCTCTATCTAGACTATGAAGGTTATCAGATCAAAATCCCGGTAAACGAGAAAAATTCTGTCGTACTTGCTCAGGATTAGAGTTCAATTCCCGGAAAACGAGCCCTCATTTGTCGTAGATTTTCGATAGGGGAATTAAGACATAGTTTGGTCCCTTCTGAAATAGAACTAGACAGGTGGTGACTCAGTGAGAGATAAGATACGAAATAGATTTTCACGAGTGACATGGTAGAAAATAGGTAGAGTCTGTCCCTGAACTGGAGAAGATCCTCTCGTTCAACCTATCTCTACAACAGAACTTTGTTATTCAGACAGTCTACCTAAATATATATTAATATATACATCAACCACTCACATATACACACACATAAGTGACGACAGTTAGACGCACAGACGTGAAAACTATATCAATGGAATAGGGATATGTTGGAACGAGCTGACCAACATATTTAAATAACGTTTTCATGTAAATTTTATTTACTTTAAAGAAACTCAACAGCAGCAATATTATGAATATCAATCAAATACAAATAAACATAGGTTAATGATAAGGGTGGTTCACTTGTTTGACAATTTTTCAAATTGAGGGTCAATATTTAGGTTGTCTCATCGGTTAGCAGAATGTCCAACAACCGTTCTGGTTCCTTACGAACTTCATTATAAATATTGTAGATGAATAACTTCTTTTTAAGAGAGTTCATCGTGCATGAATAACAATCAACAACGTAATATGTCGAACCAACCTTAACGTAATTAATGTGGGTAAGTCCTCGGGTTTGAGTCCAAAGAACATCCATTTTATTTTGACAAAACATGTGAAGACATTATAAGTAATCCAATTATACATAAGAATACATCTGCATTTTTGATTCAATTGGAATCTATTGTTACCGTCAGTGTTCCAGTTAATTAGTTGTCATGAGAACATTATGGGCTGTATACATGCGTGGCTAACTATGTAGACCACCAGAAATGAGACCTAATAGTTTGACGAATATAGCTCATACATGAGAGAACAGTCCTTCCATAAGATGGTTATTCATAAACCATTCATTCCATCAATTCATTATCATAACATGGACTGACCCTATGTCCGTATCTCAATATAAATTCGGCAATATGAAGCCTAACACTGGAAGGAAATAAAACGCGTCTTCATGGCTTGACGGTCAAGGTAAAAAGGGTAAATTACATTCGTCACCAAGCGTGACCATATCAACGCTCACACGTCACAATCGGACCGTGCGACTTGTGTTCTCTAAACCAGGAAGTATAAAATCCTTCTATATTCAAAATCGTTCCAACATTAAAATGCGCACTGCCAACTATAGCAGACGACATAGTTAACATGTCGTAACAATTCCCTACCCGACGGGGGAAAAATCTATTAGATAGATTTTTTTGAAACATCTTAATCAATCATCTCAAAAATTTAACAAAAACCCAACATACGGCCTACGATTTTCTGTCTAGAACAGTGTCGTGGTCATGTCGATATAATATCAGTCATTTAGTATATGAATTATTATATTAACCCAAAAGAAATGTCAATCGTCATTAAATAATTATCTAATTAACTCAAAGTCTGTCTTGACTAAATAATAATGTGTTGTGTAATAAAAATTATCCTAACTAATTAAAATAAACTAATTAATCATTGTATGTGCATAGGGTATCAATCTAATTAAACTTTAATTAACTAAACTAAATTATAGTGTCATAGTAAAAAAAAAATGAAAAGTAAAGACAAGTGAAGTAAAGAAAAGGATAAAGTAAATTTTAATTAGTGAGGTGTGTCTAAAATTAAATATGTGTGTAGATTAACTACTAACTAATTAACTTAATTAACCTAACAAAATAATAATAGTACATAATATATTATGTAAACATATTTGCTCAATTTATATAACAGTTATCACATACATAAATACATCTAATTAGATTATTCAATTGTGTGAGATTATTTTGTTTTTATAATTTCTTTCTTTCATGTATTTCATCTCTTTTCTCACATTTTTTCTTTATTTTCTTAATTAACTCAATAAATATGTAACTTAATAATGTTGAATATGAAGATCCAACCGTCTTTATGTCCCTATGTGAATTTACGATGATTTCCATTGGAGGAGAACGTTAATACTTTTCATCTATGTTCCCTGTATGAACGAATTTAAACTTTTACAGCCTTGAATTAGTCATTTCGATTCCTGTTGCAAAACGATTTTGTCCAACATTGATTGAATTATTCTTCCCGTCTGTATTGTAACGAGCTGGAGGACGAATGGACACAAACCAAAGTCCAAACGTTGATAACGAAATCTCGAAATATGTCTCTCGGACCATAGTCAATTTCGTTTGAAGAATGTATATACAAGTTACTTTAATGCACGTTATTCGATGTGTCATTAGTATGCATGTAGTTCACCACACTTTCATCGTTGAAGTACGCAATCATTAGAAAAGAACGTATTGTTCAATATTCCTTCTTGAATTTGTGAACTATCATTACCCTTTAATTGATTCAGCGGGATGCCTGGAAAGTACATCAGCTATAACGTTTTCAGTTCCTGATATGGATTCAATGACGAAGTCGAAGGGCTGCAGTAGAATTGAAAATCTGGCAAGTTTGGGGCTTTTATGATTAGAGCGACGTAATGAAGCCACCGCCTTTTGATCCGTCTGGATCATAAAGGGTGCGCCCAACAAATACTTTTCAAGTTTAGTGATTGCCCAAACCACAGCCAAAAGCTCCTTATCGAACGTCGAATATTTGGTTTCAGGAACCTTGAGTTTTCGTGATATATAAAGAGTTGGGTGCAGTATTCCGTCATGACATTGAAGCAAACTCGCTCCGAGTCCGTAATTACTGGCATCTGTACGGAGTATAAACTTTTTAGAAGCATCTGGTAACCGTAAAATAGGTGGATTTGAAAAAAATTGTCAAGATACTGCGAAAAGTTTTGTCGCATTCGTCAGTCCATGTTATCTTCAACGGCATGTCTTTTTTCTCTTAAGACAATATACGATTTACGAAACTTATGCTGATTGGCTGAGCATAGTTAGAATAATAAACCACGTTACTGTCTTTTGTAGGCATGGTAAAATTACATAAAGACAGAAAACATGTGTACACAAAGAAAAACCACTAACCAATCTATATAGATGATAATAGATGACTGTGAGAGTAAATAACTGATGACTGCGTATGCTGAGTCTTCAAAGAATGTGATCACTAATCCTAATACCTATAGGCTAATATCTGCGTGAAGCAGAATCAGGTACCAATTGTAACTTAAGAGAATGGTGATGAAAGTAAACACCATTGTCACGCTCTATAACCAAACGAGCGTCTCTATTGTTACGAAAGGTAACCAACGCCTCCCTCTTCTGACCATTGAATGATGGCAGAAGACGAACAATCTTAACGTTTGCTGTATACTGAAAAAAAATTGCCAAGTGCCTGCCAGGTAGTTTCCTGTGGCACATTTCGCACTAACAACGTGCGCGAATATGCACTTTTCCCAATATATGTAGTATCATTGTCACAAAATTGTGAACAATGACGATATGTATTTCTTGTCATATAAAAAGAATTAAATTTCCCCTTTACCATAGACATTGTATTTTTATTGGATGATGTATCATCCTGACTGAACTTAGGATGATACCTATCATTACCAAAGGTAGTAGGTTTCATACATGTCGTAGACATCTCTTGGCTGGGCAAAGGAAAAACTTTGCCGTCAGACTTATTTGTCTTAACTTTCTTATCCAGGTTCCTCCTAACCCCAACATTATTTTTCAACATATTACTCTTCTTCGTACCGTCCTTGTCAATGTTGACAACGGCGACAGTTTTCTTAGGATCAGTTGTAATCTGATCCTATCGCCAATATTTATTTTCTGAATTGGCAGTATTCTTCTGACGAGGAAAAGTATACCTCCCTCGGAATGATATTTTTATTTTGTTGGGTTGTGCTGAGCTGGTCATAGCACATGGGGCATCTTTGGTATGTCGTACAATAGATCTATCATCCTCATCAGTTTCTGGGATAGTACTCAGACTGAAATTGGAAACTGCTGTGTCACATGTATTCAACTTATTGGCACGTAATTGAGCCATAGCAACGATGTCGTTAGCATTGCCATACAATTGCAAATTCTTCCTTTACCATTCATTAATTTCTTCTGGGGTGCAATCCTTACTGCCGTAGATGCGTCCCACCGTAAGATCAGCTGCTGGATTCTGCAACATGCACACCTTAACATTACCTGTAAAGAAAGAAGTATCAACATAAATAATAGCTGTGGGGTAGTATTCAATAGTACCCCCAAGCGTCATGCATCTGACATATTCATTTGTAGCACAACTTGGGTGGACTAGTGACTGCCGGACTCCGATGGTGGTGGATCCCGAATCTTTCAAAACTGAGACCACTGAACTATTTACTATTCTTCTCTTCTCTTCTTCTTCCGTCCTTAGCCAAAGACCGACCAAGCAGTCAGAGGCCATCACGCCTTGTGGCGTCTTAAGGGCAACAGCAGATTGATTTTCTCTGTTGTAGTTTCCCATCACGCCTAGCGGCGTCTTTAGGGCAACAACAAATAGATCCATCTGCCGTTGTTTCCGTAATCGGTGTGACAAGCCAACGGCTGATCAGCCCATTGGGCTATTTACTATCCCTGTGTTAAATATCAGAGAGCCTGTTCCATCGTTAGCTGCAAGACCAACTTCTGGCAAAATGTGTCCGCAATTCAATACTGTTTCTTTTGCTTTCTGAAAAAAACAAGATTACAGTCTTGGCAACTATTTGCCACGTTATAGTTAACAGCATAACATGTGGACGATGATTGTATTTGTTTATCATCATGTGGAACCCCTGGGGTCGTACTAGTAGTAAGTGCCGCCCCTGTATTGTGATCATAATGTGACGGTCTACGTGACTGAGACCGACGACTGGATTAGTTGTGAGGATCATTTCGTTGTCCCTCGTGATGGCTGTTGTATCTGGGTCTAGAGCCTTGATTATTGCTATTCCATCTGTTACTATTATTCTTAGTATTAGAGTCATATGGTCTATTCAGATTTGAATTATGTTGACCTTTGTTGTACCTGAAATGAGGTGACTGGTTTCTATATTGATGTCTACCTCTGTTGAAATTGTCATTATTATTATAATGATTACGCCACTGATTATACTTATCATAATAACTTCCCCTGTAATGATTTCTATCTAGGCTGTGTGTTCTTGACTTGTCATAACCATGATATGACATATTGGAGGCCACAGGTAAAGGTTCTCTTATTTGTGAGTTAGATATGCTCCCATTAGAATGTGCGGAACAATAATTTACTGCCATTTCTTCTAATAAACAATTATCAAATAAAAGTTTCCCTTCTTCAATATTTTATCATACTATTATGACCTCATGCCCTAGTCATAATGTAGAACTAATAGTGAATTAGACCACTAGTGCAACTGATGACATCATCAAAGTCATTAAGTGATTTAATCAAAATTAATGAAATTGTTATATCATCTTATTTCATAATAAATTTATACTATTGTTATACCATTAAAATATAAAATTAATAACTATAAGACGAATAATAAACTAAGCTGTACAAAACAGTAGCACATTCAAAGTGACAATTTCATACATAACATGAATCTACAAACCGAGCAGAAAAATCTGAAGTACTCCAATAAGGTCCCGGTTGAACCAACTCTAGATTAAACATGTATACTAAAAATGGTGACGTAACAATGGACTCATTTAACTGACAAATATGTTATTATATGAACTAAAAGATAGTCAGATCAAGATGGACGAGATAGATTACGAACATACGACTAGAACTGAATAAAAATGAAACTTAGTACATCAAAATACAACAGTTATTTACAGAACTTCACAGCTAACGCTTAATGTCAAATAATGTCAAATGCAAACGAAAGTAGCCATAGGTAAATCTTCAATGGATTTCTTTGCACAATGAAAATATTTAACTACCCTACGGAACTGATTTAAATAGATCGACCTCTGAAAGAGATATTGATCGATTTAAATCTCCCGCCAACCTCCCACTAATATGAACTTTACAATATGGATACATATGGAAAAAAAAATTCAACAGTTAACAAATGACTTCCCAAAGACATGTCGATGACTTAGCAACATGGACTTAACATGCGTACGGCATAAACAAGTACTTAGCTTTTAGAATCGCAATAAGT
Organism: Oreohelix idahoensis; assembly: GCA_024509875.1. Classification (NCBI taxonomy): domain Eukaryota; kingdom Metazoa; phylum Mollusca; class Gastropoda; order Stylommatophora; family Oreohelicidae; genus Oreohelix; species Oreohelix idahoensis. The sequence continues at coordinate 302,588 of JAMPIV010006214.1, read as the reverse complement.
TTTGACAGTGCCTGCTTCGCCAACGAACTAAAGAGATCGTATGTCATGATGATGACTGTATAAATTAGTTTCCTCCGTTGATTGAAGCATTTTGGAATCTTTTCTTCAAGGTCGCTGACTTGTGGCTGCCATTCATTACGATCATACTGTTGCTACGGGCGTGACGTCACATGTGTAGACGTAAAAAATGTTAATTTAGCTGGAAGGGAGATTTTGCAAACCCGGTATTTTCTTGACAATTAGATCCTTATTGTGAATTAAAATTCCACAACCACATCTGACCACCAGTTGATAAGGATGTTTCACTTGTTTGACAATTATTCAAATTGAGGGTCAATATTTAGGTTGTCTCATCGGTTAGCAGAATGTCCAACAACCCTTCTGGTTCCTTACGAACTTCATTATAAATATTGTAGATGAATAACTTCTTTTAAAGAGAGTTCATCGTGCATGAATAACAATTAACAACGTAATATGTCGAACCAACCTTAACGTAATTAATGTGGGTAAGTCCTCGGGTTTGAGTCCAACGAACATCCATTTTATTTTGACAAAACATGTGAAGACATAATAAGTAATCCAATTATATATAAGAATACATCTGCATTTTTGATTCAATTGGAATCTATTGTTACCGTCAGTGTTCCAGTTAATTAGTTGCCATCAGAACATTACGGGCTGTATACATGCGTGCTAACTATGTAGACCACCAGAAATGAGACCTAATAGTTTGACGAATATAGCTCATACATGAGAGAACAGTCCTTCCATAAGATGGTTATTCATAAACCATTCATTCTATCAATTCATTATCATAACATGATCTGACCCTATGTCCGTATCTCAATATAAATTCGGCAATATGAAGCCTAACACTGGAAGGAAATAAAACGCGTCTTCATGGCTTGACGGTCAAGGTAAAAAGGGTAAGTTACATTCGTCACCAAGCGTGACCATATCAACGCTCACGTCACATTCGGACCGTGCGACTTGTGTTCACTAAACCATGAAGTATAAAATCCTTCTATATTCAAAATCTCTCCAACATTAAAATATGAATGCCAACTATAGCAGACGACATAGTTACCATGTCGTAACAGTTAATGAAATTAATGAAGAAATAGACTCATAGGTGTAATCCTCCCTCCCTCTGTTGAGACAAGATCCCGTTAATAGCAAGTTATTAACCCCCGAAGAGTTAAAGATTTATATGCTATGGTCTAGTATTTCCCATCTACAGTAAAGAACAGAATTTATACGTTAATCTATTCTGAAGAAAAAAGGGACAGTATTAGCAAAACTTACTAAAAAATAAACAACGTGCGTACATGGATTCTACATGATATATGTATGAGAATTATTCATTTATCCTTCCTCTCTTCTCAGACAACCGTAGCCAAGTGCATTCGTTCTTACCTAATGCTTGGTTTGCACCTTCTGGAACAATCTTTAGGACACACGCACACATCAAATACAGTGTTATTTCGGCAAAGAAAACCCCAGCTCCTCAAAGAAATATTAAATATACTTCTCTGGGGCGCATTCACTTTGATACTTTTATTTCGGACTTCTGTTTATGTCACATTAATTAGACCAGGTAAGAATTTTAACAGTGCTCACAGTGTCAATAGCTTGAGATTTCCAGTACATAGGAATGTCAGGTTGGTAACTTCTCTCAGTATAAAAATTCCTTGTCACACCACAAATGGTCAAACGTCGGGAAATGTTAATGTTTGTTAGGTCGCCACAACGGGCTGAATGTAAATGAAATTGGGAAAAAGAAATCTGGATCGATAGGCCCAGTTACAAAATTTATTCTTAATGTTCTTTGGGTTGGTACTCTGTCTCTTTCTGGGTGTAAAACAGGTTTACCTTGAAGACCCAGATACTAAGTAAAAATGTTCTTTTGTAAGGTTATTCTCAGATTTGTATGGAAGCCGCTGGTAAGGTTTTTGGGTTTGACCCAATACTGTGTAAAGGAGAAAAAATACAAATACTTAACCATAATATAGTATTCTCAATCCTATCCTTAACCCGCGTAAAATATAATATATTCATACACTCAGTTATTTAACTATGAATAGAACTACACGTGTATCTCATATTGAATCATTTAATAAAAATCTCCGTGAAATAAGTGCTAGTCATTTATAATTTTAATCATCATGAATTAGAAATAAATAATATTTCGTCAGTACTCATAATGAATAGTGCATTTACTCGACGATTAAAATAACTCTTACTGGTTAATATCAGTTAGTTAGATTTACGCTACAACCGAAACAATTTAGCTATAGATTATATTTAGTTCGCTAGTCAATTAACACACAATAAAATCCTAGTGGAATATAATTGACGGACTCAACAGTTAAATCACTCTACACAGAAAAATCTTAGTGAAATAAAATACGGACTTAACAATTAATCACTCAAACTTCTAGTATAGTATTTACCACAAACACAGAAATAAACGATCTCCAATCGAAAAACTAAGTAATTCTACTGTTATAAGAGATCTTAGAATTCGAAGCTAGATGTTCTCTGAAATTCTGTCGGTACTGGATAAATTGAGTTTAAAGGCAGATATATATATATATATATATATATATATATATATATATATATATATATATATATATATATATATATATATATATATATATATATATATATATATATATATATATATATATATATATATATATATATATATATATATATATATATATATATATATATATATATATATATATATATATATAAAATTTGCCGAACTTCGCTCAGACTTGTTACTTTTAACGCCTTTGGAGAATTTTTCGTTCAATTCTGTATAAAAGGAAATTTTGGCACCAGCGCCGCCGAGTAGACGTAGTCCCACGATCAAATCGTCTCTTTGATCTCGTCGATCCATAGCTTAATTGCATTTTCACGGAACGAACGGACAAGGGGGAGGTAATTGTAAATTATCTCCCTTTGCCAAAAGTACGACTTTTTTGAAATAGTTGCCCCTTTCTACGCATTCCGTCTCTCCCTGTTTGATCGAAGACCTTGATGTATTAGTGATAACATAACGCCATATAAGCACTTCAACATTTAGGAGCTCAAACACATACGTCCACTCGCTATGACACACAATCGTATAAGTCCCCGCACTTCTGCTCCTCTAGTACTGTATTACGTGAGCCAGCAAAGCATATCGGCTTAACGTCTCTCACCCTTCTTTATAAGTAACCCGTATAACATAAACAAACCAGGAGCCCTGTTGAGCTACTATATAATATGCACAATCGTTATGAATTTTAATCATAACACATGCCATGAAAAGCAAACGTGGTAGAAAGAAGCGTATGACTGCACAGGGAGAAAATGTTGAATAGCCACGTATCACAGCACTAGATCTTCAATAACACCGTCAGCTTGACAGTCAATAATTAAACTGAAAAATCTTAAAATACGGCAAAGAGAGAGTAAACAAATCAACAGGTAGAAAAGGCCAAAGCAAGAACTCATTTATTTTTAAAGCATGATCCAAAAAGGGGGTCATTTCAGGAAGAATACGATTTTCTCTACATCCTTCAGCTGGAAACCTGTTGATAACATTAAAATGTAGTTCTTGAATCCCCACGGAAATAGAGGCAGAGGTAGACCAACAAATCTTAATGAGAAGAGAACTGGAGATAGAGGCAGAGGTAGACCAACAAATCTTAATGAGAAGAGAACTGGAGATAGAGGCAGAGGTAGACCAACAAATCTTAATGAGACGAGAACTGGAGATAGAGGCAGAGGTAGACCAACAAATCTTAATGAGAAGAGAACTGGAGATAGAGGCAGAGGTAGACCAACAAATCTTAATGAGAAGAGAACTGGAGATAGAGGCAGAGGTAGACCAACAAATCTTAATGAGAAGAGAATTGTAGATAGAGGCAGAGGTAGACCAACAAATCTTAATGAGAAGAGAACTGGAGATAGAGGCAGAGGTAGACCAACAAATCTTAATGAGAAGAGAACTGGAGATAGAGGCAGAGGTAGACCAACAAATCTTAATGAGAAGATAACTGGAGATAGAGGTAAAACTGATGAGGAGGACTGTCGCGAAATCATTCGCCCGACCTCTTCTTTCTCTCTCTCTCTCTCTCTCTCTCTCTCTCTCTTTCTCTCTCTCTCTCTCTCTCTCTCTCTCTCTCTCTCTCTCTCTCTCTCTCTCTCTCTTGTTTTCTAATGCTCCAGGAATGACCCAAGATACCGGGGATTTTCCAGTTCATTGTCGAATGGCCCATCAGCGGGGAATACCGGCAAGTGACCGGGGTGAACTCCGCCCAACGAATGGCCCATCAGCGGGGAATACCGGCAAGTGACCGGGGTAAGCTCCGCCCAATGACCCAAATAGTTGGGGATCTCCACTTGACCGGGTGAAGACCACAGTAGCCGGGGATTTCCAGGTGACCAGGAGTTTAGGGATTCCCGACTTAGCTGAGGTCAGCGACCACTGTTACCTGTATATATGGAAGAATATATCGGATATAGTTTACTCACATCTGCAAGCCCCGGCGGAAAACTCCTAGCATATAATCTGTCAGAAACCAGAGGACCAAAGAATTAACTATATATATAGTATATGCCGTCTTTTGAGCCAAACTCAATCTTGGAATCAAAGCGGGTGAGCTAATAAATGCATTATCTTCTTATATGCAATTATTTGTATTGAATGTTTGAACTGCTTTCCATTATTATCTCATTATATGCAATTAACTTTAGTTAATGTTTGCACTGCTTTTCAGTCAATTTCATACTTTCATGTATGTCGTGAAACATTCTAAATCCACATATATAAATTAAAAGGTAAATGTAAAGCCTAACACATAAATTCAATAAAAGGGAAAGAAGAATGGTAAAGAACAGTGCTGTCACAATGACTGTACTCGAGATCCCCCTTTTTCTGCTTCGTCTGCATATTCTCACGCTTGCACGTTTACTAGTAAAGCCTACAGCAGCATACACGCGTTTCCACAAAACAATAAAACGTGTACTGAATTTCTAAGAAAACCTTGCGATACGCAAGCTGATTAATGACCTAGATTAATACACTGCGTAATGAAAAGACAGATGGAATTAGGATAGAAAGAGGGAGGGCTGAAAGCAGGAACGCCGGCAACACTAACACGCGTCTCGCGATATACAATTAATGCCACCCCCAACGCGAAAGGCATGAAGCACTAACTTTTTTTTCAGACGGACAGTGATAAAAAACACTACCCATACGAGAGTTAGGTTTAAAAACCTGTAAAATGCTTATTGGGAAACATGACATTCTACTGTTTTATGTCTAAACTCCTGACATTAGTCTGACAGTACAGCAGACACCATAAAGTTTGGAAGTGAGGAGGTGGTAACAGCACGACTATCCTAGAAGAAAATACATATTTTGAACGCCGCCACTTAGCTCCCTTAAAGCTTATATATTTGGGTTCCTTAGGACTTGCTGACAAAGAATAGGTTAAGTGTTACGCAAATAGTCTAGGAATTAACAAATTATAGCCAAAAGAAAATAGTGAGGGTGTCAGACAACACCAAATAATAATCGCACAGTGGCATGTTTTGAAACCACCATTTTACGGGAAATAGGCCACCATGTTAAATCCAATTTGATTGGCGGGAATGATATGTAAGGCTAAACACGATTAGTCGGACTACAAATACTAATTTTTTGTTGTTAGGGGAAACGGTAGTAGGGGTACTTTTTTTTGAAAAGCTGTGTAAACATGGCCCCATTGGTTAGACCCGCCAATATAGTCAATTAGGAGCGTCAGTTCAGTGCCACATTTTAAAATAAACTTACTCAGAAACAGTGCGTTGAGAACCAGCTTACATTTTTTTCTAAATAAAAGCCTGGGACAGAGGCAGATCGGAATTTGTGCCATATTCATCGCCAGTCAACGTATTTGGGTATTATTTCCATGAATTGTGGTAAGCTTGACATATTTGATATCTTTTAATGAAAATTGAATGTAAATTGATAATTAATGTCTGTATATGTGCGTGGTTCAGTAGCAAACATGAGGCAAGGCCTAGATAGTGCTCCAACCTGAACAGGACGTGTCGGAGAAAAGTAAAACTGCATGGAATTGCCAAACAGTACACTGACACCTATCTTCTTGACTAGATGGGAGCCGCGCTGGTGTAATGGCTTCGGCGTTGTACTGGCGACCAGGTGTTCATGGTTCAAACCCGGGCGACAGCGTTTGAAGAAATGTTTACGGCCGGAAATTTGACTGAATAGCCTGAACGGCTCCTGTGATAAACCCTCTGTGGATGGGAAGGAGCGAAGCTCCTGACCGGGTTGGAAGGAAAGTCCTCAGGTTCCCCAGCCTCGCAATGACATGTCATTGGGCCGAAGGGCTGAAAGCCCAAGTTCCGCTGGTTAAGAAAAAAAAAAAAAAAAAAAAAATTGACTAGATAGAACTAATGCTGGAATTGCAGAGGCGTAGTAACCATTAGGGAGGAGTATACTGGTGTTAATTGTTTCAGATGAAGCTAGCAGTTGGCCTACCGCTCTGAACTCAGTGTTTGTTATGTATTGTGTTCAGTGTGGAATTAGATTATAAATTAGTTCTGAAGTAGGAGGTACAACCTTCTTGTTTCAGGGACCGTGGTCCTAAGTTATTGAAGCAGCACCTGGTCTGAGTTTTGCTGAATCCAGAGGCTGACAGCATACTCCTTGGTCCAGATAGCGACCAGTGAGGTGTCTCCAGAACACAGTGAAGCAATCGAGCAGAGGAGTCTTTTCCTGCCGCCATCACGAAAGATAAGCTTCTGTGGCCAGAGCAGCTCAACATTATGTTCCCCCCCCCCCTTCTAAAAGTGACATTATATTAAACTCAGAGGGACAATAAATTGGTTCAAATGACAGGAACTGTGAACTTTTCCCAATACTATTTCTACGATAATCAAACACGTGAAGTCATGATGACAAACAACAATCTAGCTTGAAAAACAAAACCAGTATTACCTCATAGTACTACTTCACAACTTACAAACATAGGAAAATACTAAATAATTCTGTCAATACAAAGATCATATTTATAAATTGTGATTACATTTGATTGTGATTCCTGGTTCACTGTGTAGTTGAATCAGGATATATATTGTTGAAAGTAATTATTACATATATATTTGAAACTTTACACTTGACTCATTTAAGATAGTCTTATAGAGTGTTATATGTGTGTGAGTGTCACAGTGTTGTAAAGTGTTGTGGAATAAATTAAATTGTTTATCTGTCTGTTGTTGTTGTGACTTACACTTCATCATTTTCATAACCCTAGACATTCAACGTAGTCATCACAATATTCCAGAATAATTCTGACTGAGGTATAAATGTGGTAGCAAGTAAGGTCATCTGTAATACACCACACTTATTAGATACAGATACCTTCACAGCTGATCTCAGTCAGTACACTAAGTCCCCTATAAATATTTATAACATCCCACTTTACCACATATATTGGGGTCTCGTCCCGGGATATTGAACTTTCTCCTATTATATATATTGGGAATAATAAAAAGTTAAAAGGTATCCTTGGGTGAAAATAAATAAGGTTGAGCTCTCAGTGCCTGTGGTTGTCCTTGGATATTTAGTTAGAGAGTGAATTGTTTAGTTAGATATTGTTTACATTTACCTGTTAGAAAATGGCGGACCTGGCCAAATTTCGATCTGCTGCTATGCAGGCTGCAAAAGAGTTAGGAATGGACGGGCAAGTTATGATTTCCTATGTCACTACGGAATGTGACAAATATATTGAACGTGAGGAAAGAAAATTTGAAGCCGAAAGAAAATTAGAATCTGAAAGATTAGAAAAAGAGGCTGAAAGAAAGTTAGAGGCTGAAAAAGAAATTAAGAGGCTGCAGATTGAGGCTGAGGCTAAGAGGTTGCAGATTGAGGCTGACAAAGAGGCTAAAGCATTGGAGGCAGATAAGGAGATTAAAAGGCTCCAGTTGGAAGAGAAAAAGGCAGAAAGGGAAGCCGAGGAAAGAAGACAGGCTGCAGAAAGGGAAGACAAGCGATTAGCTGCAGAAAGGGAAGCAGAAGATAACAGATTACAAAGGGAACATGAGTTACGACTAAGGGAGTTTGAGTTTCAAGGCCATGCTCCTGACAATGGTGCCAGTCCCTTTGCCTCCGATGCTATTGCTAGTCAGGGAGCCTCAACCTCAGCTATGAATTTTCATTTAGATCCTTTTGTTGAGAAAGACGATGATATTGAGAGCTATCTAAATAGATATGAACTATTAGCTACCACGTATGGGTTAGAGAGAGAAAGGTGGAGCTTAAAGTTATCTCAAGGGCTTCGTGGGGCAGCTTATGAAGTTTTTGCCAAAACGAGCAGAGGTGATCAAGAAAATTATGACATGCTAAAGCAGGCTCTTTTGTTAAGATATGAAAAGAACGCAGAATTTTATAGAAACAAATTTAGGAATGCTAAACTACTGTCAGGTGAAACCTATCACCAGTTCTCTGCACGGTTAGAGACATACTTGGAGAAATGGACTTCTCTGGGGGAAAACCCAAGATCTTAAGGAAATGGTCCTTATAGAACAATTAAGAGAGTCCATGGCTCCAGACCTGAGAAAGTTTCTCATGGAACAAGGTGCAGAGAGACTGGGTGAGCTACTAAATGTTGCAGAAAGGTATCAAGCAGCTCAGGCAGAGGTATCAGGTAATAAAAAGAAACAGGTAGATAATTTTAGGGCACCACAGAACTTTAATAAATTTGATCCTAGAGATCAAAACAAGAGTAAGCACCAGTTTGATAGGCCACGGTATGACAATAAAAATAAAACCCCACAATTCGATGAAAGGAAATATGATGAAAGGAAATCTTTCAACCAAGGAAAGAGATGGTGTAAGGATTGTCAGATGAACAATCATGACACTGACCGTTGCAGAAGGAACCCTATAGTAATGGCCACCCTTCAGGTCAGGTCGACCTCAAGAAAGGAGGAGGATATCCTGATAGATACCACTCCAGAAGAGATGAGGAAGGCACAGGCTGGGGATAAGACCCTCAAGCCTTGTTTCAGGAAATTGTCAACTTGTCATACAACTCCAGGCAAGGGAGATTTTTACATGAAAAACAAGTTGATTTACAGGAAGGCCGGAACTAGATCCAATGGTCACGGACAGTTGGATCTTCCAAAGGCATATAGGGCAGACTTAATAAGGAGCCTACATGTGAAACAAGATGGGGACCATGAGAAAATTGGTACCATCATCCAAAAGGTGGCTCACAATTATTATTGGCCCAAGGCAAGGTGGGACATTGAGAATTTTGTAGAAAGGTGTAGCATAGCACATGAGGGAACACCCACAAGTGGGAACATAGATCAGGACCTGGACACTCCACGGGGCAAACTTAGGCCTGACAAGAAAAATAAATTTGATAAAGTGGACCAAATGGAATGGGAAGCCCCTTTTCACGGACAAGCTTCAATTAACTGTTTTACAATGGCCACTATGCAGAGAGTGCAAAAAGATGTCTTACCCCAGGATAAGCCGAAAATCCCTCAATAGGACTTAAACAAACTGGAGGAAGAGGATGTAGAGAGGAAATCTCTCATCCAGAATTCTAAGTGGGAAGAAAGCCCCAAGAAAAGAATTGGTAGCGGTCGTTTTGTGCATGATAATTCTGGGAAGAAAAATCATCACTATAGCGCTTCGAGTGGAAGAGACCATACCGGTGCATGGACAAATAGGTCCACAAAATTAAAGGTCCATATGAAGCGCTGTTAAGAACGTGGACTGATGAAAAGGCAGAGGAAAATATTACATCCTCATACCAATATGTGAATGAGCTGACCACTCGTTTAAAAACTGGCTGGAAACTTGCCAATGAAAATTTGAGACAAGCCAGGAAGAAACATGCTGCCTATTATAACAGGAAGGCGAAAGACAGAAATTTGGCTGTGGGAGAGAAAGTACTGCTTCTTTTACCCGGGAGTCAGAATAAGTTACAAATTGGATGGCAGGGTCCATATACAGTTTTAGAGAAGGTGTCTAGAACAAATTATAAGATAGATAAGAAGGGGAAAGAAAAAATCTATCATGTGAATCTCCTGAAGAAATATTTGGAAAGAGAACATCAGGAAGAGACACACTTGTTGACCTTGTCCATTGCAATGGAGATGAAAAAGGAACCACTTTCATCATTTGAATATCCATTACACCCCTGTGAGACAGCGGCACAGGTGAAAATCAGTACACATTTAACTAGAAATCAGAAAGAGAGAGTGCAACAGGTTCTAGATAATCATACAGAGGTGCTCACAGACCGACCGGGGCATACAAACTTATTGGAATATGATATGAAGCTGATAGACCCCACACCTGTCTGTATGAAACCCTATTCGATTCCTTTTGCTAAGGAGAAAGCTTTGAAGGAAGAGATAGACTATTTGTTGAAGGAGGGGATAATTTCACACAGTGAATCTTTGTATAGTTCCAGTGTGGTGCTCTTAAGGAAACCCTCTGGAGAACATAGACTCTGTATAGATTACAGGAGACTGAATGCTATTACAGAAGGACAGGTGGATCCATTGCCGGATACAAATCAGTTGTTTGCCAGGCTAAATAAAGCTAAATATTTCTCAAAAGTGGATCTGAGTAAAGAATACTATCAGATTCCAGTAAAGCCTGAGGTTAGACCGTACCTAGCTTTTAGTACCTCAGAGGGACACTATGAGTTTAACAGATTGCCATTTGGATTGAAGAATGCGCCTAGTGTCTTCTCTAGAATGATGAGAAAATTGTTGGACCCTCTGAATAATCCATGCATCACAAATTTCATGGATGATATCCTTATAGCAACAGAAACATTTGAGGAACACATTGACTCTCTGAACATGCTGTTTAATCGACTTAGAGAAGCGAATTTAACAGCCCGACCAACTAAATGTTGCGTTGGATGTAAAGAATTAGAATTCTTGGGACACACAATCCATCAGGGAAACATGACCCCTGACCCCAAGAACTTGGAGAAACTGAGAAAAGCCCCGAGGCCACAAACAAAGAAAGATGTGAGATCTTTTGTCTCATTATGTGGTTTCTACCAAAAGTATATCAAAAACTTTAATTCCATATGTGCACCGTTAACTGATTTGACACGTAAAGGAAATCCAGATCGAATTACATGGACACCACAATGTGAATTGGCTTACCAGGAATTGAAGGAAAAGCTCATAAGCAAACCTATTTTGAAATTACCTGACTTAAGTCAAGAATTCATTGTAAGAACGGATGCCAGTAATATCGGGTTAGGTGCGACCCTGTTACAGAAATCAGATGCACTGGAGGGGGAATTAAGCCCAGTGGCATATGCTAGCAGAAAGTTGAATAAAGCTGAAACCAATTACTCAACTAGCGAAAAAGAATGTCTTGCAGTAATGTGGGCGATAAAGAAATTCAATATTTATCTGTATGGGAAGGCATTTAAGTTGCAGACGGATCACAAACCCTTGTCGTTTCTAGCGCAGGCTAGGCATGAAAATTCTAGGTTACTCAGATGGTCCTTACTGATGCAGCCATTTGAGTTTAGCATAGAGTATATATCTGGTAAAACAAATCTGGGAGCGGATTTTTTAAGCCGCCATCCGTGTGATGAGAATCACCGTAAGCCCCAGAAATAATACTAAACTTCTCTATGTGTATATAGAATTATAGACTGACATATAACGTCTGTTTTAAGAGGGGAGAATTTGTCGTGAAACATTCTAAATCCACATATATAAATTAAAAGGTAAATGTAAAGCCTAACACATAAATTCAATAAAAGGGAAAGAAGAATGGTAAAGAACAGTGCTGTCACAATGACTGTACTCGAGATCCCCCTTTTTCTGCTTCGTCTGCATATTCTCACGCTTGCACGTTTACTAGTAAAGCCTACAGCAGCATACACGCGTTTCCACAAAACAATAAAACGTGTACTGAATTTCTAAGAAAACCTTGAGATACGCAAGCTGATTAATGACCTAGATTAATACACTACGTAATGAAAAGACAGATGGAATTAGGATAGAAAGAGGGAGGGCTGAAAGCAGGAACGCCGGCAACACTAACACGCGTCTCGCAATATACAATTAATGCCATCCCCAACGCGAAAGGCATGAAGCACTAACTTTTTTTTCAGACGGACAGTGATAAAAAACACTACCCATACGAGAGTTAGGTTTAAAAAAATGTAAAATGCTTATTGGGAAACATGACATTCTACTGTTTTATGTCTAAACTCCTGACATTAGTCTGACAGTACAGCAGACACCATAAAGTTTGGAAGTGAGGAGGTGGTAACAGCACGACTATCCTAGAAGAAAATACATATTTTGAACGCCGCCACTTAGCTCCCTTAAAGCTTATATATTTGGGTTCCTTAGGACTTGCTGACAAAGAATAGGTTAAGTGTTACGCAAATAGTCTAGGAATTAACAAATTATAGCCAAAAGAAAATAGTGAGGGTGTCAGACAACACCAAATAATAATCGCACAGTGGCATGTTTTGAAACCACCATTTTACGGGAAATAGGCCACCATGTTAAATCCAATTTGATTGGCGGGAATGATATGTAAGGCTAAACACGATTAGTCGGACTACAAATACTAATTTTTTGTTGTTAGGGGAAACGGTAGTAGGGGTACTTTTTTTGAAAAGCTGTGTAAACATGGCCCGATTGGTTAGACCCGCCAATATAGTCAATTAGGAGCGTCAGTTCAGTGCCACATTTTAAAATAAACTTACTCAGAAACAGTGCGTTGAGAACCAGCTTATATTTTTTCTAAATAAAAGCCTGGGACAGAGGCAGATCGGAATTTGTGCCATATTCATCGCCAGTCAACGTATTTGGGTATTATTTCCATGAATTGTGGTAAGCTTGACATATTTGATATCTTTTAATGAAAATTGAATGTAAATTGATAATTTATGTCTGTATATGTGCGTGGTTCAGTAGCAAACATGAGGCAAGGCCTAGATAGTGCTCCAACCTGAACAGGACGTGTCGGAGAAAAGTAAAACTGCATGGAATTGCCAAACAGTACACTGACACCTATCTTATTGACTATATAGAACTAATGCTGGAATTGCAGAGGCGTAGTAACCATTAGGGAGGAGTATACTGGTGTAAATTGTTTCAGATGAAGCTAGCAGTTGGCCTACCGCTCTGAACTCAGTGTTTGTTATGTATTGTGTTCAGTGTGGAATTAGATTATAAATTAGTTCTGAAGTAGGAGGTACAACCTTCTTGTTTCAGGGACCGTGGTCCTAAGTTATTGAAGCAGCACCTGGTCTGAGTTTTGCTGAATCCAGAGGCTGACAGCATACTCCTTGGTCCAGATAGCGACCAGTGAGGTGTCTCCAGAACACAGTGAAGCAATCGAGCAGAGGAGTCTTTTCCTGCCGCCATCACGAAAGATAAGCTTCTGTGGCCAGAGCAGCTCAACATTATGTGCCCCCCCCCCTTTCTAAAAGTGACATTATATTAAACTCAGAGGGACAATAAATTGGTTCAGATGACAGAAACTGTGAACTTTTCCCAATACTATTTCCACGATAATCAAACACGTGAAGTCATGATGACAAACAACAATCTAGCTTGAAAAAACAAAACCAGTATTACCTCATAGTACTACTTCACAACTTACAAACATAGGAAAATACTAAATAATTCTGTCAATACAAAGATCATATTTATAAATTGTGATTACATTTGATTGTGATTCCTGGTTCACTGTGTAGTTGAATCAGGATATATATTGTTGAAAGTAATTATTACATATATATTTGAAACTTTACACTTGACTCATTTAAGATAGTCTTATAGAGTGTTATATGTGTGTGAGTGTCACAGTGTTGTAAAGTGTTGTGGAATAAATTAAATTGTTTATCTGTCTGTTGTTGTTGTGACTTACACTTCATCATTTTCATAACCCTAGACATTCAACGTAGTCATCACAATATTCCAGAATAATTCTGACTGAGGTATAAATCTGGTAGCAAGTAAGGTCATCTGTAATACACCACACTTATTAGATACAGATACCTTCACAGCTGATCTCAGTCAGTACACTAAGTCCCCTATAAATATTTATAACATCCCACTTTACCACAATGTAATGGTTGTATATATATTAGGGAATCCATATATTTACTGGTATATGATTCGTTGTATGCCTTTTTGTATGCTTTTAATTTCCTTCAGGTTGTTTCACAGACTTCATTTGCACTACCCTGCACGCCTCTATTATCTAATGGATATATATTTTTTATCGCATTCATGTATTTAAAGTTGTATGATTTTGTATGCCTTTACAACAGTTGATGATATATGTATGCCTATGCCCCTACCCTATTAATATCATATGTTTGCAGCTCGAAGAATGGCGCTCAACATTGGTCCATGTCATTTATATACTAATATGACTAATATCTGAGCCTGGTTTATGGACCACACTCAGGACAAATTAATGCCTCTAACCAGAGAGCTAAATAGATTGTTCCTTTGTGTATCTCCTAGCTTCCTGGTGTTGACGAAGGCAGGTGAAACTCGCAGTCGTGTAGTAAAACCTTGCAGTACTTGATACGTTATTCAAGCAACTTGGCCGGGGGAAGAAAACTTGCAGAGACATTGTGACGTCATACAGCAGCCACACCATTCAGGATAAGTGGTTTATTTTAACGGACCAAACACTAAACGATCTTAGGCCATACCAGTCAATGATTAAAATTAGGACATAAACCTCAGCCATCGTGGAAGGGTACCCTAATAATAAACATAACTTTTGTGTAGACTATTTTTATCTCCATTTACCCAGTGCTGTATACATATAAATATTTATATTGTTCTCTTTCGTTTATCTGTAACCAATTTAGCTTGGTCTAATATATATAAATTCATAGAAACGAATTTCACTGTTGTTTCTTTCTTTTCACTATATGTTCTGTATTGCTTGGTAGTTAACTGTTTTTGTTAATCATTATCTTAATTACCAGCTGGGGGTCTCATGAGCCATATCAGTACCTCAGGGGAAGTGTGGCTGAAGACCTAACATACTCTCAGGATCCTTGATGGGATTTGCTTTTTTGCTTAACTGAGAATAGTTTAAATTTCAGTCTCCTGAAACATTTCTTCCTACAAGTGTCGGACTATCACCTAAAGCGAGCCAAAAGACACTGTGGAAGAGATTGGTACTCTCTTTTATATCTTCTATCTATCCTTTCTTCTACCCTGTCGCCACAAAGACATTGGAAATACCTTGAGCTGATATAAAGTGACAGGAGGACTTGGCATGTGTTTGTTGAAGGCCTATGCTCCTTGGGGAGCTAATGGGTATTGATTAGCTCATTTCGATTCGTTGCTTGTTGTCTGACTTACCCAATACTATGTTTTTAAGATTTGATCTTACATCAATCTAACCGCCTGTTGTTCAGAATATCAGTCGTAAAATCAGAAACAACGCTGATGAAATAAATTACCATAACCCAAGAAGTTGAAAAAAAAAAAAGAAGCCAAATCAATGGCGCGACGATGCCTTTTTCGAGTGATGTGCATATAGTCGGTGAATATCAGACCCACCGACACATACCTATTAAATAGGCCTGGGACTATCTCTCCGTCATCCACTTGTTTCGTGAAGGTGGGCCGCAGTACAGTTTTCCGATGTACAGCCAAGACGCGTAATGTGGTATTTACTTGCGCAAATACATTAGATTTTTTTCCGTAACCAGCGGCACTTGGGCTTTCAGCCTTTCGGCCCAATGACATGTCATTGCGAGGCTGGGGAACCTGAGGACTTTCCTTCCAACCCGGTCAGGAGCTTCGCTCCTTCCCATCCACAGAGGGTTTATCACAGGAGCCGTTCAGGCTATTCAGTCAAATTTCCGGCCGTAAACATTTCTTCAAACGCCGACGCCCGGGTTTGAACCATGAACACCTGGTCGCCAGTACAACGCCGAAGCCATTACACCAGCGCGGCTCCCAAATACATTAGATAAGAAGGGTGTACACCAGACAATTGCCATGTTTTTATTGCAGTCTTCCTTTGTAAGACAGAAGCAGCTTCCACCTGTACTCTGACATAATTAGTTATAATTATAGTTGTAAAGTTTGCAGTAGTACAATTGACATTTCTTGTCAAGTTATTCTTGCGTGACATGTGACCTATATTATGAGAATTTTTTCTAGATGAACTGTGATTTCACTTCATTTAAAAAGCCCGTTTTGTAATAGAATTTCAGTTTCGTGATAATTATATGATAGACACTTTTCGGCTAATAAATTTGTCTGTGGGTTTTTTTTTTGTGTGTTTTAATAATCTACTTGTAGATTATTTTTGAAGTTACAAATTGTTAGATTAAATTTTTTTAAATTGTGCACATTGCTATATGTAATTAATTAATAGTTATTATTCATCTATATCTTGCTCGTGTGTTTTCGGTTTTCTTAACCTTTTCTCCCTAGTCTATTTTTTTTTCTTTAGTTTTGGGAAAGATTGTTTATCCTTTCTGTTCAGTTCATGCTTTGTAACTGTGTTATAGTAATGGTTATTAAAGAACATAAATCTACTGTGTTCGTGTAATGGACGTCTACGAACATAAATCTACTATGTTAGTGTAATGGACGGATTCAAACATAAATCTACAATGTTAGTATAACGGACAGCTACGAACATACATCTGCCATGTTAGTATAATCGACATCTACGAACATACGTCTACAATGTTAGAGTATTGAGCGTCTAGGAACATAAATCTACTGTATTCGTGTATTGGACGTCTACGTACATAAATCTACTCTGTTGGTGTGATGGACACTACGAACATACATCTACGAACATTTATCTACAATGCTAGAGTACTGAGCGTCTAAGAACATAAATAGACTGTGCAAACAGTATTGCGAGTTTTATACGGCTCACACACGTCGCGTATCTAATGCCTGTTGTTAGTTATATTTGCCATGCTACAGTGGGGAACTAGCTCCGAGACAGAAAGTAGTACGGTGAACTAAGTGACTGTATTTATTCGCGCTGTTACCTGGTTAAAAGCAGATGTTATTGTGAAATGCCGATCTACACCCATCAACCCATCAAAACAACAACAAATGTCTGAACTGCATCTAAATTTGATATTTCTAGCGTTGGCTGACGAGTGACGATTTACATTGTTCCCATTGAGATTCACTCGATCAGTTGTTTTTTGTTTTATTTATTTTTTTTTTTTAACATCGCAGGTGGCTCCAATAACAGAAATTTTAGGTAGTCGGATATTCTTGGATAAATCAATGTTTCAAAACATTTGAAAATGCGAGTGATTCTTACACGTTACTTCCTCATTATTTCTGGGCTTACTATGTTTATTATCATTGGATACTGGAGTGGACTTGGATATTATGTTCAAAGGTATGTACACATACCAATATATAATTTAGTTATATTGTTGTTTGCTAAATTATTTGCATTGTAAATGTTTGTAAATACTAACGAGTATTTAAACCTAAGCTGACGTCCAGTTTAAAATTAACTTATTTATCTCCTGCGAAAGCTAATTATTCATCATGCTTCAGTTTGTCCAACAAGCATTGGCCTGTAACAAACGTACTCCAAATCTTCCTGTCTCTTGTCGTCAGTTCAAGGTCTTTCCATGTCGTCTTCATCATGTATGTCTCCAGGTATCTTCTCTATGTGTTCCTTGGGTTCCCTGAACCTCTCTTACACCGCTGTGGGCTTATAGAAAACAAGGACTACGCTGTAACGCTACCAACAGGTTTCTTCAACGTGCGTCCTATCCATCTCCGTCGTCTTCTTCTCATCTCTTGTTTCACTGGCATGTGTCTAGTTCTTGTCATCACTTGAATCACAACTTCAAGACCTTACATATAGACTGGAGAAAGTAACAAGAACGTATGGGATGGACATTAATATAGAAAAAAGCAAGATATTGGTGAATAGACATAAGAAACACGTTCCGACCAACATTACATTAAATGGGCACAAGTCAGAAGACGTTAACACCTTTAAATATCTGGGGTCTACTATTTGTAATGATGGAAGATCAACTAAAGAAATCAACACAAGACTGGGATGGCCTCAGCTGCCATGACAAGGCTGAATGTGATCTGGAAAAGTAACATCAAATTTTCCTGTGAAGATCAAATTATACAAATCATTTGTATATCTATTCTCTTGTATGGGTGTAAGGGCTGGAAACTCACTGCAGATACGGAGCGAAGGATTCAGGCTTTCGAGTATAAATGTTATAGAAGAATTTTGAGCATTTGCTATAAAGAGCACAAAACAAATGTCTATGTTAGAGAGAAAATAAACAAGTATGCAGGCCACCAAGAACCACTTTTGTCAGTAGTGAAACGTCAAAAGCTTGCCCGGTTTGGGCATGTAACTCGTCATGACTCCCTTTCGAAAACGATCCTCCAGGGAACAGTCGAAGGTAAACGGAGAAGAGGAAGGCAAAGAAAATCCTGGGCTGATAACATCAAAGAATGGACAGGGCACGTTTTTTTCACATTTGTACGGATTGCTGAGGATAGAGAGCAGTGGAGGACCCTGTCTGCTGAAGCTTCCACCATGGCACCCCTACGACCCATGACGGGTTACGGGTTGAGGTGAGAGATGATGTCATCACTTCTACATTAAATATCATGTCATACCATTTCAATACTTCTATTCTACACAATCACCTATTTAAGAAAGTCTGTAGCTTTTGCATTTGCAAAATATGAATTTAAGTCGACGGCGTTGTGTATGTGGCTTCTGTCATCATCTGTTCTCTCGAGCTTATTCTTTATTTTATCTACACTACATGCAGGGAAGCTCTACAAGCTGAACTGATTACTTTACGTCTCTGTATGTTTACATGTTTGGGTCTACTGTTGCTGTAGGGTATTGTCGGGAGCTGAAGTTTTAGTTCTTGAAACAAGTGTGTCGCACTATCCCACGTGGGCCCGTATTGTAGAATCTCTATAATATTGTCTATTTATCTGCCTCCTATTTGACATGATCACTATTGTGGAACTGATGACAAGAACCAGACATGTGCCAGTGGAACAAGAAATGTGAAGAAGACGATGGCGATGGATAGGATACACATTGAGGAAACCTGTGGAAAGCATTTGCAACGCATTCCTTTATCTGGACCCACAGAGTAAGAGAGGCAGACGTCGACCAAGAAATACAAGGAGAAGAGAACAGGAGACATAAGTGAAAACGATGAAAAAAACGTGGACAGTGCTTCAGGAATGTGCTGCAGGATACAATTTCTACAATTATTTCTGGTGTTACCCTGTCCCATGTCTGCAGAATGGGAGAAGATCGGCTACCACGGCAAGCATTGGGAACTAAGAGCCATAGATCCTGACCTCCAGGACGACCCAAAGTCCGCTGGGAGGACAACATTAGACAATCTTTGAAGGACCGAGGACTAGAATGGAACCAAGCCAGGAGGAAGACAGCCGATATAATAGTATGGCGCTCTCTCTTACAAATCTCTACACCTCACGGTAGAAGAGGAACGAACGAACAAACTTTATTTTCGAAGTGTTAAGAATTGAGCGCGCAGGCCCGTCTAACATTCTGCCCTTCCCCTCTCATTTATCTTGCAAATTATATCCTTTTATTCCCACATGTTACTTAAAGCATTAATATGAAGGCATGCAACATTCTAAAGGTAATATAACAGCGTACGTTTACAGTATGCAGTCATAATCAAAATTAAGTAATGTTCATTAAACAAACATTATAGTAAAATTAAATAAAATACAAATAAAAATTAAATAAAAATTAATTTATAAAAATGAAATAAAAATTAATTAAAAAAAAATAAAAATAAAAATACGTACAGTAAATTATGATTTCAAACGTAATCAGATTAGGTGGCATGGTATCAGAACTTTAGAAGTATTTGACAGTCTGCTATTGAAGGAGGTGAGACTTGGTGTTATTTCTTTGCCCTCCTTAACCCAAGAGCAGAATCAGTAGGAGAGGACATAGATGGACATAACTTTATTTAACAGGGTAAATAATTGGGGACCCAGGTCTGTCCGACCATCGAGCCCTTTATCTTTCATTCTGTATCCCCACACTCACTCATGTGTTCATCAACAATTAATCTGCATTTTTGAATGCGTCATTAAACATCAATACACAAATTACATAAACACATTCTCGCTTTTATCCGTACATTCTTGAGGGAAAATAATAATAATTTCTTAAGCACTTCTGTAGCAGGAAACATCTTCGAGCTGGAAAAATGTATATCTGCTCATTCTCATACACATCATCACATTTAAGCAAACAAATACATTACATTTTTCAAAAGTACAGTGCTATGCACGTACATTCTCACATACATTACATTATATAGTAATACTACATGGATATAAAACAAATTATTCACATAGACAATAACGAGCGGAAGAGGAAAAGAAAGGTTGACATATAGATAAGATGTGGACTGACAATGGCTGCTTCTATGGGGGTAGATAATCGGTGCTGATCAAGTGTTTAAAAAATGCTTTGTTGAAGGAGTATTGTGTATGTAAAAGTAGGTCTTTTATGTGGTGTGGAAGGCTGTTTGTCGTGCTTAGATAGGTTTTAAGTTATGTAAGGTCACGCCTGCGTATAGGATATGGTGATAATACGTGAGAAGTAAGGTGTAAGAAATAGATTTTCACGAATGAATAGTTAAGGAGAAGATCTGTCTCTGGACTGAGTAGTTTCTATAGCCCAGCCTATCTGAACGGCTATAATTTAGTAACAGACAATCCTGCACCCCCTTATGTTGAGAAATATAAGTTTACTATACACGCACACACACACACACAGCTATGTGACAACAAGACACACAAACGTGAAAAAACTACGGTTAAATTGGGTATGGGTCTGACCAACACACACAAAGTTAGTTCTTTTGATGTTTATTATCACTAAACTTTACAACATCGAATATCTAAAAGAATCAAATAAATCCAAATTACAAATATAGAGAAAATAACAGAATACCTATGCCCTCCCCTCGTCGAGAAGATAAGAACCCAACCCAGATCATAACCTCAAAGGTCAAAAGGTTAGCAATAGGTTACAGTATAGACAGTAATGAAACAAAATTCCTAATACGGGATAATCCGTAAAGTAAACAATTGTTAAAGCAAAATAACTAGTTTGGTACAAGCTACCGTAACAAGAAAATATTCAGTCTCTCTCTCTCTCTGTCATACGTGGTCACGTTCTCTCTCTCCTTAATTAATCTGGTTATATTTCCTGGAATGTACAGTTATCCTGAATATATTTATCGATATTAATAGTGTCAGGGTACAGTGCCAAATTTGGCCCCAGTCCAGCCTTGACAATGACTTTATAAGGTGGACGCCAAGTTTAGTGAAGTAATCCTGGATCGTTAGTGTCACCTCGAATAGTTAATGGTAGAGAAATCGAGATCTAGTGTTCACACCAAAGAATGGAAAAACAAATACTTCTGGTACTTGGACACCGCTAGTTGCTACAATTGTTACTGATGCTGGTAAGTAATTGATTGATAAATCCTATCGGCTGGCTCTGTGGTGAGTACCGATTCTGAAATAGCGTAACTCTTCTGGATAAATATCCTCTTGGAAAATGACTATCAGAGGTCGGGAGAACAGTTATTGTTATTTCACTACAATGGGCTGATAAAAATGCAAGAAAAAGATCTGGGTATTTTGTAAGTCCAGTTTAAAATTTACTATTAAAATGTTCGTTCGTCTCTGTGGCCCGTCCTGTTCACAACTGAAATTTTGAGACGCGTCAGCCAACAGAACTCAACTTTAATCCAATCTGTAAAAATTGAGACCAGGCCCAATATATAGCCTCATAAAAGAACCGCTGGTCGGCGTTGATCAGGTTGCCTAAATGATATAGGAACATTATGAAAAAATTACTGCTAATGATATCTACATATATATACACGCGGAAGGGGACGAGACATCTCTCATCCTCTCCGTCCGGCCTGATTTAAGTTAAAATGCGCACGTTATGTCTAGCCTATCCTGTCTGATCGGTTATTATTTACTTTATCCTTACGTGCACTTTAACAAATATCGCCTGTCATTAATAACTATTGGAATGTCGGCATCGCTTTGTTAAGTCGCGTGATATTTAAACAACCGTCACTTACAAAATTACACAAATGAAATAAACGCGAAATCTTTTAAGTCACATATCAGTCGCCTAGTGTATTAATTAGACAACTAAACCGTCTCTTTCTGTGTGATAGCTGGTTATTAAATTTACGTTACAACTGAAACATCTGGAATAAAAATAGCTACGTGTTATTTAATTCGCTAGTCTTAACATCTAGAAATCACAGTGAATTTAAGATGCTAAAACTTTTCACTTTAATACGCTTAAGCACACATTTATTTATTACCAGAAATCCAGAAAGAAACACCACGATCTATTAACATATCTATTTCCAGTAGTTCTAGATAACGTGTTTAGACTCTCCGAAAAAAATCTGAGCGACAACTGATAATGATTTGAGAAAGTCGCAGTTTATATTCGATCATGTTGTTATGATCTCAGAAAGATGTGAATTCTCACACTCCGTTTCCCAGCAGAGAAATCTGAAACTACGTTTCTCCAATCAAGGGTTTAACCGTCGCTTCTGCCGGCCGTTGCTGAACGACAATAAAGCTTAAAGCTTAACCCATGTAGCGGGCTTCCGTCTGATAATTTCCCTGTTTCTTGAGATCAAAGAAATATCTTTCCCTGAATGTAAGAACATCACAGGATTTGCTCCCCTTATAGA
The DNA here is from genome assembly GCA_024509875.1 of Oreohelix idahoensis. NCBI lineage: Eukaryota > Metazoa > Mollusca > Gastropoda > Stylommatophora > Oreohelicidae > Oreohelix > Oreohelix idahoensis. The sequence continues at coordinate 279,747 of JAMPIV010006214.1, read as the reverse complement.
GAAACTTCAAAAGCCGTTACCTTCCACGTGTTTTCCACGTGTGATTTGCTCGTCATCGTAATACTGACGTGAGAAACTTGCGTGAACGAACGTCGTTCGCCCCCTGCTATGAATGACAGGTTGCGAAGGTTGGTAAACAAGCTCGTTTGATATTGTCAAGTAGAAAGAGGCGTGGATTACAAGGTGAATCAGACGGCAGAGAAATGAGTGACTGTGTTAGCGAATCTTAAAACTACGCTGCGGTCATGAAAGGCTGTCAAGGACACAGAAGGCTTCATTTCCATTACACGTCACAGTTCGTCCGGGCTTTGAAGATGTGAAACCCTTTCATATCTAGTTTATGGAAATAAATCTACTGTCATCCTTAGCTATCTAATGATTGCTATTCTCCATTGCATCATCTTCCTCCGTGCTTCAATTTCGACTCATAAAATCCGCTCCAACATTCTCCTTTCCTGGTATATATTGTACTTTGAACGAGTACACGCTTAACAGTAGAGCCCAGCGCATAATCTTTGCGTTAAATTCCTTATTGGCTCCAAAAAACGCCAATGGAGCATGGTCAGTTTGTACTGTGAATGAAACGCCATATAGACATTCATGATGTCTCCTGATTCCATTCACGAGTGCCAAACATTCTTTCTCCACGGTTGAATAATTCCTTTCTGCTGTATTCAGTTTTCGGCTTCCGTATGCAACTGGAAATAACAAGTTTGGATTCTTGTCATCTGCTTGAAGTAATGTGGAACAAATTCCCTGTCTACTGGCATCTACACGCAAAACAAAAGGTTTGTTAAGGTCAGGTAACCTTAAAATGGAGTATTCTGACAGCTGTTCCTTCAGAGTGACGTAAGTGCGTTCACACTCTACGGTCCAAATAACCTTATCGGGTTCTGCCTTTCTTGTGAGGTAAGTGAGAGACGGATTAAGACCATTGAAGATTTTGATAAACTTTTGGTAATACGCGCACAGTGACAGGAGCGAACAAGTGTCTCTCTTTGTTTTAGGCCACTTTGCTGCACGTATTTTCTCAATGTTTTTGGCCACGGGCTACATACAACCCTGAGAAATAATGTGCAATAGGAAGTCAAGCTTTTCAAAGCCGATTAAACATTTCCTAGCACGGGCGGTAAGGCCAGATTCCTTTAATCTCCTGAGGAGCATAGCCACCGTAGCAATATGGTCTTCGTAGTTATCCGTTGCAATAAGGATGTCGTCCATGAAATTGTGTATGTTTGGACTTTGCAATGGTTTTAAAAGCTTTTTCATCATTCTGGTGAAGACTCCTGGTGCGTTGTGCAAACCGAAATGCATAACGTTGAAAGTATAATGTCCTTCACTGGTGCTAAAGGCTAATAACGGTTTAATTTCCTCCTTGGCTGGTATTTGGTAATAACCTTTACTCCGGTCAATCTTGGCGAAAATTTTAGCCTTGCTAAGTTTGGTGAACTGTTCAGAAGCGTTTTGCAGTGGCTCAGGCTGGAATTCCGTTACTGTGTTAAGTAAGCGGTAGTCAATACACAGCCGTACTTCCTTATTAGGTTTCTGCAACAGTACGACGCTTGAGCTATAGGGCGATGTAGACTCTCTAATAATCCTAGCTTGACGTAGTGTGTCTATCTCTCCGCGTAACGTGTCTGCTTTCGCATACGGGATTTGGTAAACTCTGGTTCGCACAGGTGTCTCGTTTGTCCTCTTCATATCAAACTCTGCGAGATGCGTTCGACCAGGTATGTCCGTTACGACTGTCGAGTACTGTTTCAGTAACGCTTTAGTTTCTGTCTGTTGTGCGTCTGAGAGAGTGTCGCCGAATTTAACTTCTTTGAAAGATTCCGTTTGTTGCAGTAGGCATTCCATGCAACTATCGTCATCTTCCTCATTTTCGGTTGCTATAGCGACCGCTAGGAGATGTTCGGGGGAAGGAACCGATCTTTCCAAATATTTCTTTAACAGATTTATATGGTAGACTTTTTCCTTTCCTATAATAGAGATCTTGTAGTTCGTTCTCGAGATCTTTCTAAGGACGGTAAACAGCCCTAGCTATCCGATACGTAAGTTTGTTGCTTCCGGTAGGAAGTAGCAACACAATTTTCTCTTCTGTTTGTAATTCTCTCTCTTTCGCTGCTCTGTTGTATCGGTTAGCGTGCTTCATGTGTGCTCGCTTACGGTTGGTTGTTGCTAGATTCCATCCTAGTTGTAACATTTCCTTTAACTCTGATACATACTTGAATGCTGAGACGACTGTCTCATTAGCCTTCTGGTCTGTCAATGACCGTAGTAATGGCTTCTAGCGGCCCCTTAATATGTCTGCCGAATAGAACTGTAGCTGGTAGTAAACCTGTAGAGGCCTGTGGGAATTCTCTATAGGCGAATAAGGCTGCGGGAATGAAAAGGTCCCAATCTTCAGGTTTCTCTTGTCCCAGCTTACGTTACATCATGGTGAGGCTTTCGTTAACACGACCTACTAACCCACTTCCAGCCGGATTTATAGGAGCTGGTGTAGATGTGCTGGTCCCTCACGATCTTAAAGATCTCCATTAACAGGCTACGGTATTGGGATCCGTTATCCGCCAAAACTTGTTGAGGGAATCCCAACCGTGTAAAAATCTCCACTAGGGCTTCTGCGACATGCTTGGAATCAGTGCATATTAGCGGTATAGCTTCTGCCCACAAAGTGCATGTGTCGACAAAGGTCAGGATAAACCTGTTCCTTCTTTTAGTCCTTTCTATGGGTCCTACATGTCGACTGCAACCTGTTCAAATGGTGCCCCAACTTTAGGCATTTCTCCCATAGGAACTGGTGGTGTCCAATGCTTGGGTGCCACACATTGGCACTTGGCGCAGCATTTCACATACCTGATGATATCAATGTTCATTCCTGGCCACCAATAGTGAGTTGTTATTCGCTGAATAGTGGAGTTTTGTCCCATATGTCCACTAAAGGGAAGAGAGTGCCCCATTTCTAAGATTGGTTTCTGTGCTGCGTCGGTACTAGGAGCTGGTTATGTCTCTGTTCAGGGTCGCCCGTTCTTCGATACAACACTCCATCCTTAGAAAATATGTCTCCGTTGTGTCTGGGGTCCTTGGCCATGGGAAGTTTTCTAAAGCAGGGCTCCAGGGTAGGGTCCATTTGTTGCGCCTCTTTTAGTTCCATAGTTAACATATTAGGTGCAGGCTTCTGTTCCTTTTTGGTTTGCCCTCTTGTAGTTACTGTTTCCACAATCGGCTCTTTCGGTCTCTCTATAAACACATATCTACAACCAAGTATGACTGGGTAGATCGGATCATCCATTATAGCCGCTTTAATAACACCACGGACGAAATATGAGTGTATTTTCACTAGCGCGATGGGAAGAGTTATGGGTGCATCACCTTTCAAAACTCCACATAATTTGACGGTTTCTTCTGTCTCTTGACAGGTTTGACCAAATGCCTTGCGAAAGTACAATCAAAACTCAAACCTGTATCAAACAGACAATAAGTTGCGGTCCCGTTCAATATAACAGTTCCTCGCGTTGAAGGCCTCTCACCCTCAGGTTAGGAATCACTGACATTCCTCCGGCTTTGCGACTCTGTTTGTAAGGAACCGATCTTATTTGTCCCGGTGTGCTTGCCCTGATCAGATGTCCCGTGCGCAGGGGTTTTCCCTTTGTCGTGTCCTTTCTGGCTAGGCTGCCATGAGTGACGCTTGGGCTGATCATGGGGGTTAGTGAGGTATCGAGTGTTTTTCCTTCAGGGGGAGTATGGGGTACAGTTTCTCCTGGGTGTTGATGGGAAAATGACTGGGAAGACTGTATTAGGTTATTTTTGTGAGAAAGCTCATCTGTAGGCTTTCGTTTTGAGCTTGGAAGCTCGGCTAAGGCATTGGTATATCGCTCAGACTTACTTAACATGTCTTCCAGCTTTACAGCTCCCTGTTCAGCAAGAAATCTACGGGTTTCATTTGACAAGGAGCTTTTGATTTGTTCGGTTAGAATAAACTCATATAACCCTTCGTAAAGGCAAGGGAGCTCCGAAAGCTCCAGGCAATTAGTCAAATACCCGTTCAGACGGGAAGAGAACTGGTCAAACCTCTCGGTTCCTTCCTTCCTGCTGTTCCGGAACAGTTGCAAAAATTTGCGAGCGTTCATTTTGAAACGCTCAAGTAAAGCTTTCTTCAACATGTCGTAATTGTCTTGATTGCTGCTTCCCAGTTTCCAATACGCATCATACGCATTGCCTTTTAAAGCCTGGGAAAGTTTCAAACACCATCGCGAACTTTCTGAACCATACAGTGTTGCCATTCTCTCAATTTTTTCTAGATAAGTGTCAATTTTCTCATTCGGGCTTGGGAAGGATTCAAGGGCAAAAGACATAGCTGCTAATTGTGAGCTTGAGTGCTGGAGTGATCAGCTAAAGGTGACTGAGGTGATGACGACTCTCTGTTGCTGAAGCTAGACGCAGCATCATGACGTTGGAACTCTAAATTCTTAAGCGCCAATTCTTGCTGACGTCGTTTGTCGTTCTCTCTTTCCTCATGTTGTCTCTCCTTCTCTCGTTCTATATCTCTGCGAGTTTCCATTTCCGCCTCAATTCTCTTACTTTCAAATTGACGGTCTTCTTTCTCTTTCTCTCTAGCTTCTGCTTCTTTCTTCTCTGCCTCATATCTGTCGAGTTCTTCGTTCACAAAAGCTAGCACTTCTGCACCTTGTAGTCCTACTTCCCTTGCTTCATCTCTTTTAGCATTGCTGTACGTTTTGCACGCTCAGCCATGGCAAATAACTGACTGCGACTTACTTGAGAAAGAAAGAAGAAAAGGATACAGTGCTCCCTAACAAATTAAGAGAAATAAAAAAAAAATTCCTGATTTTACTGTATTACCTAATCCATGTTATCAGATCTAATCTATCGCTGCTGTTAACTGCCAAAGGCTTCTAACGCAGACGACTTAAACCATAAAGATGGTAGATCAGGCTAAAAACTGAAAAACACTACTATTACTTCTGTGGAAAAAAATTATTTCTTTTTAAATTAAGGAGGGAAAAAAATTCTCGTAATATAAATCCACCTCACTCGTCCACACCTGAAGTCAGTTTTGGAGTTAGGGAAGGCTATTAACTTGGCAACTGCCAGAATGCACTTCTTTTGCTATGCTCACACTCCACTGCTCCAAAAGTAATTTGTGGTTGATAAACAGCGGATTTCTTGTACAAAATTATTGCATACCATATCTCCAACAAAGATCACCATCAAAGTCTAACTGTATGTAAATTCTAAAATGCAGTGGAAAGAAACAAGTTTTTGATTTGTGTGGTCAGAACCCAGAAAAAAAGAACGTTGTCTAGGGGATAATTATTTTTATCTTCTCTTAACTCACAACACAAGACAACACACTCTATCTAGAGTTAGACTAAGATACAATATCAGACGTTAGTCAATTATCTAGACTCAGACTTAGATCAAATCTTGGAACGAGATAACCATTCTGTCGCGCTATTCCAGACTTAGATCAATCCGGCTGACGAGCAGCCATTATGTCGTGCTTAGATAGGTTTTAAGTTATGTAAGGTCACGCCTGAGTATAGGAGAGGGTGAAAATACGTGAGAAGTAAAGTGTAAGAAATAGATTTTCACGAATGAAAAGTCAAGGAGAAGATCTGTCTCTGGACTGAGTAGTTTCTATAGTCCAGCCTATCTGAACGACTATAATTTAGTAACAGACAATCTTGCTCCCCCTTATATTGAGAAATATAAGTTTACTATACAGGCACACACAAACAGCTATGTGACAAGACACATAAACGTGAAAAAACTACGGTTAAATTGGGTATGGGTCTGACCAACACACACAAAGTTAGTTCTTTTGATGTTTATTATCACTAAACTTTACAACATCGAATATCTAAAAGAATCAAATAAATCAAAATTATATATATAAAGAAAATAGCAGAATACCTATGCCCTCCTTTCGTTGAGAAGATAAGAACCCAACGCAAATAATAACCCCAAAGGTCAAAAGGTTAGCAATAGGATGTAGTATAGACAGTAATGAAACTAAATTCCTAATACGGGCTAATCTGTAAAGTAAACAATTGTTAAAGCAAAATAACTAGTTTGGTACAAGCTACCGTAACAAGAAAATATTCAGTCTCTCTCTCTCTCTGTCATACGTGGTCACGTTCTCTCTCTCCTTAACTAATCTGGTTATATTTCCTGGAATGTACAGTTATCCTGAATATATTTATCGATATTAATAGTGTCAGGGTACAGTGCCAAATTTGGCCCCAGTCCAGCCTTGACAATGACTTTATAAGGTGGACGCCAAGTTTAGTGAAGTAATCTTGGATCGTTAGTGTCACCTCGAATAGTTAATGGTAGAGAAATCGAGATCTAGTGTTCACACCAAAGAATGGAAAAACAAATACTTCTGGTACTTGGACACCGCTAGTTGCTACAATTGTTACTGATGCTGGTAAGTAATTGATTGATAAATCCTATCGGCTGGCTCTGTGGTGAGTAACGATTCTGAAATAGCGTAACTCTTCTGGATAAATATCCTCTTGGAAAATGACTATCAGAGGTCGGGAGAACAGTTATTGTTATTTCACTACAATGGGCTGATAAAAATGCAAAAAAAAGATCTGGGTAATTTGTAAGTCCAGTTGAAAATTCACTATTAAAATGTTCGTTCGTCACTGGGGCCCGTCCTGTTTTCAACTGAAACTTTGAGACGCGCCAGCCAACAGAAGACAACTTTAATCCAATCTGTAAAAATTGAGACATTGCCCAAGATATAGCCTCATAAAAGAACCGCTGGTCGCCATTGATCAGATTGCCTAAATGATATAGGAACATTTTGAAAAAATTACTGCTAATGATATCTACACATATATACACACGGAAGAGGACGAGACATCTCTCATCCTCTCCGTCCGTCCTGATTAAAGTTAAAACCCGCACGTTATGACTAGCCTATCCTGTCTGATCGGTTATTATTTACTTTATCCCTACACGCACTTTAACAAATATCGCATGTCATTAATAACTATTAGATTGTCGGCATCGGTTTGTTAAGTCGCGTGATATTTAAACAACCGTCACTTACAAAATTACACAAATGAAATAAACGCGAAATCTTTTAAGTCACTTATTAGTCGCCTAGTGTATTAATTAGACAACTAAACCGTCTCTTTCTGTGTGATAGCTGGTTATTAAATTTACGTTACAACTGAAACATCTGGAATAAAAATAGCTACGCGTTATTTAATTTGCAAGTTTTAACACCTAGAAATCACAGTGAATTTAAGATGCTAAAACTTTTCACTTTAATACGCTTAAGCACAAATTTATATATTACCAGAAATCCAGAAAGAAACACCACGATCTATTAACATATCTATTTCCAGTAGTTCTAGATAACGTGTTTAGACTCTCCGAAAAAAATCTGAGCGACAACTAATAATGATTTGAGAAAGTCGCAGTTTATATTCGATCATGTTGTTATGATCTCAGAAAGATGTGAATTCTCACACTCCGTTTCCCAGCAGAGAAATCTGAAACTACGTTTCCCCTATCAAGGGTTTAACCGTCGCTTCTGCCGGTCGTTGCTGAACGACAACAATGCTTAGCCCGTACAGCGGGTTTCCGTCTGAGAATTTCCCTGTTTCTCGAGATCAAAGAGATATCTTTCCCTGAATGTACGAACATCACAGGATTTGCTCCCCTTATAGAGAAACTTCAAAAGCCGTTACCTTTTACGTGTTTTCCACGTGTGATTTGCTCGTCACCGTAATACTGACGTGAGAAACTTGCGTGAACGAACGTCGTTCGCCCCCTGCTATGAATGATAGGTTGCGAAGGTTGGTAAACAAGCTCGTTTGATATGGTCAAGTAGAAAGAGGCGTGGATTACAAGGTGAGTCAGACGGCAGAGAAATGAGTGACTTTGTTAGCGAATCTTAAAACTACGCTGCGGTCATGAAAGGCTGTCAAGGACACAGAAGGCTTCATTTCCATTACTTCACACTGTTCCACAAGTAGGCTCCAGAGTAGGCTAGACTCTTTTTGAACAGGCCGATCCTAGGTTTTAGCAGACGTAACTGATGTAATTGTAGTCCCTCTCGTCTACTGGTTTGAAACAATGATCGTAGGTACGGCGGGGTATTGTTTGGTAGAATTGCGTGAGTCAGCTTGGCTTTGTTGTAGAGGAGACTTTTTTTAGGGACAGTATTTTGGGTTCTTTTCGTGTCCTTGCATGTAGTATCGTGCGATTATCGGTAATCAGACGTACTGCTCTCTTATGCAGGGAGTGCAGTCTCTTTGAGGTGGAAGCAGGGCAACCATCCCATAGTGTAGAGCAGTAATCTAAATATGTCTGTATATGTGAGGTGTAGAACAATAGTCTAGTGTCTGCGTCTAAGAAGTGTTTTATTCTGACCAGCTGGTATGTCTTTTGAGCTAAGTGTTTGGTTAAATTCCGTACGTGGGAGTTCCACGTTAAGTGCTGGTCAATCGTCAAGCCTAGAACTTTGTTCAGTTACATGATCAATGTGTATTGACTCCGCATGTAGCTGTAGCGATCTTTTGATGAAGTTTAGGAGTTTCTGTCTGGTTGTAATCAACATAGATTTTGTTTTTACTGTGTTTACAAGCATATGGTTCATATTACTTCATTTTGTTGGATTGTCTATATCGCTTTGAAGAGTCATTTCAAGTGCCGCGCAGTCAGTGTCACTAGTGTAGAAAGTACAATCATATGCAAAGAGGTCACGTGTGGATAGTCCAATCATTTGCAAAGAGGTCACATGTTGAATATTCTAGATGTAGTGGCAGGTCGTTGATGAACAGTGCGAAGAGTAGGGTCCAAGAATAGAACCCTGCGGTACTCCTGTATCTATCTTCAAGAAATATGATGTCGAGTTGTTATGGAGCACTAACTGTTGTCGATATGGCAGAAAAGATTTGATGATGTTTAGTGGATGTCGCAAGAGGGTAGATGGTTATTGAATTTGAAAAGATATCCTGGACATAAGGGTGTATCAGATGATACCAGGATAGTGCCAGATAAGAGTCTGGTCTTATCAGTAATACCCCTTCTCTGAACAGAGTAAGGGTGTATAGACAAGAAAGGTAGGGTCAAGCTGTATAAGTTCCCAGAGAAGATGGTAATGTAGTTCTTATTTGCTACCTCTCCAGATCCTCCTCTGTTAATATGGTAATTATTATTGTTATTAACTCTGCTAGGGGTAATTATTTAATTAAATTCACCAACAAGGACTGTAACTTAACTTAAAGAATTTAAGTAAGACTGCTGGTAAATATTTACAATATATTTGTACATTTATTCTTTTCTGTTTGAAAAGTTTTAAAAAGAAATCATATTACAACATTAAATAAATAATAAAATGTTCAACAAAGTCGTTCACTGAATTAAGATGTCTATCCCTGTGGAGAAATTCTTGCTTGGTTGGTCTCTCTGAGATTAAGTAATATTTGTTAATTTCACAGTTCTGATTGAAGATCTACACTGCTATAGTCATCACAAAATGTTTTATTTTATATTTGGTGAACTGGGATATGCTGTACAGTTGCCTTTGTGGGTAACTTATCTGAGTCACTGAAGATGGCTTCCTCTGATACTGGATAGAATTAATTGCTGAAATTTTTCCAAGTGGTATACACGAGATGTCTGGCCCTCTGACATAGACTTGCACTACATCCGTCGTAACCTCAGTAAGAGATGCCTCTTGTATATTTGTTAGGTTTACAGGATAAAACCTGAAACGAAGTTAAATGCAATCCCTGTATTTCTCAATCAATATCCCTCTTTGACACAGATGGGGATGATAGACAGTTTCAGACAGAGTGCTAGCAGATGCACAAGATATAATATAGTAGCAACAATCAATTCAGTTCACTGTGATAATAAATTTCTTCTACGTTCTTATTTATAATCCGTTTCCCATGATCCGCCTCCCTACAATACTTTGGTCATGAATAAAACTGCTAAGTAATATATCAAACTATACAGTAATCCAATTACTTTCATCCTTCCTTATGTTCCTGGTATGTGTGTCATTCCATTGAGAAATACTTCTTTAAATACATTTCCAAACTTACAGACACACTTTGGCCATCATTCTTAATTATTTTGAATATTTCCCAAGGCTGGCTTTGCCTCCAGAATTACACACAAGCCTGTAAGTTAACCCGCAACACACTATAATTTTATAACACATCTACACACTTCCTATCGTACAGGTGTATTAATCACTAGAAATACACATAATTGCATATATATATATATATATATATATATATATATATATATATATATATATATATATATATATATATATATATATATATATTCATTCTTACCCTCAGGCACACACGCAGACGAGCTGTTAATGGCTGTTTAAGGTCTGCTTTCAAGTACAGAAGGCAAATCGCTTCCACTAACACTTGCTTTCTTTTGCCGCTCGCTGTCGCTTTCAAATATTGTGACTGACCTGATTCTGTTAGAATCGCGCTATAAATAGTGTGGCCTCGAGCGTCCGAGTTGGTTCCCCAACGAATGTTTTGTGTGTTCAGAATATATTGGTTTATTTTGCCTATTGTGCAAATCAGGAAAACTAAGATTTTACTTATCTAAGTTATTCCTGGAGCGATTTTATTCATCTAAAGTTTAAAATACGCCCTATATTATTCTAAATGCATTTTATTCTATGCGTACGTTACACAGCTAAATAATGGACTAACCTGAGGCTTCGATGCATTCAACTAGAGATCTCTCCCGTCCTATATTAGTATTTGTAAAAGTACGAGTATTAGTACTTACGGGTAGAGCAACATCTATATTTATCATTTTGGTAGCCTCTTCCAGGTGGTACTTCTTTCATAATGATATATTCAATTGTCCTCCGATACTTGTTTACACATATTTGGACTTCCATTTTATTTATCCACGGCTGTAGTAAACACGGCATAACGGAGCGTTCTGATTGGTCTGTGTATCTTGCAGTTCTTACAATGTATGGCGCGCGGTGTGGTCAGAGTTACGCAGAAATCGTGTTGTGAGACAGACGTCACTTCACGACAGTGGATTAGGGCCTATTCTGAGGGTTTCTAACTTTTGAACCAAGATAGTGTGGTCAATCATGTCAAATGCTTTTTTGAAGTCGACAAAAACAGCACCACATAATTTTCCATCATTTACGTTCGACAGCTAGTTGTCTGCCATTTTGGTGAGAGCTGTGTGACAGGAATGTTTGGGTCTGAAACCTGACTGGCTCTCAATGAGCAGTTTGTTTGCTATTAAGTGTTGAAGTGTGGTGTTGTAAATGTGTTTCTCTAGTGGTTTTGATATATATGATAAAATGGATATTGGTCTGTAACTGTTGGGATCGCTATGTGAGCCAGATTTATAGAGAGGATACACTTTGGCAGTTTTAAATGCTGTAGGGAAGTAGTTGTGTGCAATACATTGGTTGTATACATAGGTTAAAGAGTCGCAAATGATGGGTGCAGCGTAATGTAGAATCTTATTGCTGATACCATCACGTTCAGATGAGTTGTTGTTTTTTAATGCCAAGATATATTTGAGAACTTCGTGTACTGTTAAAAAAGGAATATCTCTTAGATCTGTTATGGTGTGTTCGATGTTTCAGAAGTCTGTTAATTTACTAACATCGCAGTCCATACGAACGCTGTCCATAGAACGACTAAGTAAGTAAGTTACCCTGTCTCATTTTGATTCTTCTAGTAACATAAATGGTTCTTCTTAAGCATATAATCTCGCACAAAGTGATTTACCTCTCTTGTGCTCTGGTCAGGTATCATGTTTCATACCGTTAATGAAGACTTGGCAATAATATATGGTCGTGTGGTGCGTATTGGGGCAACTACGACAGTAGTTTTTGCCAGGAATAGCGTATGAGGTATTAGATATACGGTCTCTAGAAATTGGCTCGTTAAGAAAGAATAAAGACCTATTCGAGATAGGGACAAGAAAACAGGAATGCGAATGCTTTCCACTAGACAGTGTTTTCTAATTAATTATGGAAAGAGTTCTGTTTCCCCACGACCTTAGCTTTTGCCCTTAGATCCCGTAAAGAAAAAGCCCCCAACCTCATCTAAGTAGAGAAATGTTCCTATAGGTGAATATGTAACACCGACAGCACGAGTGAAACATTAACAAACCAGATAATGATCAAACGATCGTTGGGTTTATTAATGAAATATCCACACATATAGGGTTAGTAATGGTTAGAACGTGATGATGGTGAAAGACGATTCACGCAAAACACACAGATGAGATAATAAAATTGCAGTTAATTAAGTAGTAGTTAATTAAGAATGAACTGGTGCAAAGCGAAATGATGATGATGTGATATGATACGCGTTACCAAAATGGTGAGTACTCTACACAGTCCATGTGTCTTTAAATGCTTCGCATTGATATGACGATTCACATGTATGTATAAACTATCCCAAGTTGTTATACGTTATGTCGAGTGGGGTATCTCTAAGCCGAGGACGTTCTGATGAAAACTGTTGTCGGACTGAGAACGTTGACAAGAGATATATATATATATTCCTTCACTGTGTGACAGGGGCGCTAGGGGTGCCTCACACCCAAGACCCGTGCACCAAGAAAATTTATAAAGGATCGTTTGACAGGGGTTGCAATTATTGGTTGCTTGCAACCCTCTCAGCAGCAGACTTAACAATTCAAGCAACCCAAAGCCTTATGCAGATCAACATTTAATTCTACCGAACAGAACCGAACACCAAACAAACAATCCAACAAACAATCAAACGAACAATCAAACGAACAATCAAACGAACACCCAGTCAGTGTTCATAGACTGTCTGAAAAACAATAAATAAAACAATGTCTAAGTGAACATTAATAGCATGGGTAATAACACTTACCATAAAGAAAACATGCGCCCACCTGATATCATCAACTATCTCACACACTCATGCGTGTCGTCCAATGCGACTAGTATGGTGTTGTGCATGAGGCTGGCAATCGCACCGGGTAACATAGGTTGCTACCGAAACCACTACTGCAAGAGCATCTGAATGCTTCATGCTGAGACAAACCACACCGGTGGCCCCATGCTCCCTCAGGAGCGGAGGAGAGAAATATACAACTCTAAGTACGCCCACGTGCTCTCACAAACCATGTTCACATAACAATAATAATCAACTGGACATAAAATCATATTCTTCAATACATGTACAACAAATAATCTCAATAATGAGAATTAACTACTACCTCTCAACCGACCCACATCAATACTCGTTCCCGCACTCTGAACATGTCGTAAGTGACGACTGGTGCGCCTGGCCACAAACGTGTCATATGTGACCCCTGACGAGATTGGGAACTCATCACATGAAACACATTATTACAGGAACAACCACTGTAACAGCATAAAAATGCTTCTGTTGACTTGTGGTGGACACCAGCCGCATTGGTGTTTCCATGCTCCACCGGGAGCAAACAGAGAAACACCTGTCTCAACTTGCCTTACGCACCAGAAATCTAAATGACTATTCTCACCTCACAGTAACTCATTAAATATATACAGTAGAATTATAAATAATCGTGAAATACACTAAATTACTCTTACATAAAGAACACAATATAATTATTCTCGACTTAAGCCAAACTGGGACTAAATACACAACGTGCCACATGGTGTAACATTAAGTGATAACTAAGAGTGTTACCGCAGACCCCTCGCACCGCTTTTATAAAATCACCACGTGGCTTCCCTGTTGCCATCTTCCCAACTAGTTAATATTATCTAAATTGCAGTTTCTGATAACATTTCTGTCCAGTTTCATGTATAAAACACTCTCCTACTAAATTTGCCCGGTCTGATGGATGAAATACTTGATACTAAATTCTCACATCTGGATTTAGGCTTTGCGTGCCTAATAAAACCTATCTAACATTATTTTCACTCATTTATCATTTCTTCAAGACTAAATCACAATGTCCTAAAAAGACATTTCCTTTGGAAACACATCTATCTATCTATCTATCTATTTATTCCATTAAACATTAAAATAGCCACATCGATATAATTTCAGAATCCTAGAAAACTAATGCTAATTTAAATTAACTCACGTGCTCAAGGCATTTACAGCTTGGCTCTTGTGTGTCTTCTTCGTCTGTTCTCACTGGGCGGCTGTCTCAACAATCCCAGTTTCGCCACTTGCTACCCCTTTTATAGGCCCTGGCCTAACCACTCAATTTACTGCGCGCTTACGCGCATTAATCTGCGCCACACAGATAACACTCGCGATTATTGCTCCAGAATGCATGAAAACACAGATATACACAACTAGAGCAAAAACACTACTAATATGTAGGCTTATTATGGCCTTGTAATAAATCTGCTTGAAGATAACGTGATCAAAAGGCACTAAACCACATAGACAACATGACTGCCCAGATGGGGCCATCGCCGAGAACGAGAGACCTCAAGATGGCGCTGTCACAACTGTTTGAGTATATCTCTGTAGTGTTGATCAACAGTTAATAGCTGTCATATGAACAAAAGGTCTGTTGTCTAATCTCACAAGGGTGCTGGTTAGGCTGGATATCTTCACGAAATGTTAGTAATATGTAGACTCATAACCTTTCGTATGTAGTCGTGATTCATAAAATATACTTTAGAGTCTGCTTCATAGAATGCGCTTTAAAGTGTGTTGCACTTGGTATAAATATTAGATTCCACTTTTGAGCTCTTTAGCTTGACTTCAGATAATAATGATCTTTCGAGTGATTTGAATTTATGATGACTCTGTATTGAACTCGTGATAGCGATGTATTGAACTTGTGAGCAAGCAGTATGTGGGTGACGAAAAATGCTGCGTCAACCTTCTGACTTGTGGGTGAGACAATATTCCTTTTTAATTGAGGAATGAAAGATGTCCTATGGCGAATTCTGCTAGCCAAATGTCCGTTTTTGATAACTTATTTCTGGTTAGACGTCAGACACGTTGCGTGTAGACTCAGACTTCTGATGAACTGAAGACACACAACAGTCTTCGTAAGTTTTTCACATTTAGCATCACTGGTTGACTTTCATTTATACTACTGCTCATTATTCATCTCTCTCTGAGTTCAATTCTAATGATGTTAAATATCTTGTGCATGAGAGTGTGTGCGCATGGGAGACTGTGATGATGATGAAGGTGAAGTATGAACTATTTAATACCTCCTATCATCCTATCATCTTCTAGGAAAATCTTCTGATTTTATTAATCAGTTTTGCAAACAGTTATTTGAAACTCTATCTTTCGCACATTTTAGCTGTGAGGTTAAAATAAACAAAAATTAAGACAATGTATTAATAATCTGTATAAGATCTACTAACCTTCTTTTCCCTTCGCAAAATCCTTTAAGAACACAATTCATCACAGAACTGAATTATATCCACTCTGAATAAACACGTGTATTTAGGCTAGGCGTTTTTGGGTTTAATCTCTTCCATCAATGTAAAAACTGGACTCCTTCCTCTAGCAAGCTACGCAGTAGATTATATTTCTGGAAGTCCAATGTGGGTTTCTTGGATCCCTGACATCCAGCTCCGCCCATACCAACCAATCCTTAATAGACCCTCTGGTCACTCATTTACAGGATCGCTCTTGTCCCCTGTCAGTCCAAACGTAGGTGTGGTTTGACAAAAAGGTATGGAGATAATTGGCGGGCTAATGCAAAAGTGCTGTCAAATTGCTGTCACCTTACTCTCTGATTGTTTATTGTTCACCTGGCCAAGCTGGGCGTCCAATGTGGTAACCCAACGCTTGTCTGAACAGCGGTCGACCAAAGATAACACCATTACAGCATGAGACGTTTTCACCTGGCCAATCTGGGCGTCCCATGTGGTGACCCGTCGCTAGCCGCAAAGATAACAAAGGTCCACAGCAATTACAGCATGCCCAGATGTCTGATTGGGATGACCAGATGTGTTTTCACCAGATTTATCACGATGCAATGTGGGCTTCAAACGATAATGTCAGGTATGGAAACTCAATCAAAGGACTTTATTTCCGCCGATGAAAGAACAAATGTGGTTCTCTAGATACCGGTCGCGAGTAATCACAACGATGAAATAGCAAATATGGGATAGCAAATGTGGAGTGAAAGAACACAAATACAATACGAGAGATGTAGGAAAAGATAGAGCTATAAGGCCTTTGCGCTCGTTTATCACATATACTATTCATCTACTGTCGGTTTATTTCCAGACTGATAGTGAGATGTTTTTGAACAGTGGTGACAGCTGGTAAGTCACTGCATTAGATTTTTGTCAGTTTGTTTCAATTTTTCCGCAACGTATACTTTCTTGACAACTTATGTTTGGGTATGTGAACGTTGAAACCTGTTTGACAAGTATATTGAATGGGCCTCGTAACCGCACGATCTTCAACATTCCTGTCCTGGGTGTACGAAAATTGTTTGTTGTGATTTTAACTTTTGAACCTGTTTGAGCTGAACGATGGTAATTTGGATTAGTGTTTTCAAAAGCTAGGTAAACAAAGCGAACTCAATCCATGTTCTTGAGTGTAGCTCTCTAAACCACACCTGATCTAGTATTCACATCTGTCTGCCAACGCGCATTTAGTTCCCCGCGATCTTTTCTGCTACCGTTCCGTCTCGGGGTCAAATTCTTACCGGCTGTCGGGAATTCGAGTAAAAGCGCGCTAAACATTCGGTAGGGCGTAATTAAACCTTCGCTACAAAGTTATACATACACATATCTTGGCAGTAATATAGACAAAGTTGGAGGGACGGACAGCGATATCAAAATAAGAATACAAAAGGCAAGAGGAGCTTTCATTGCATTGGGAAATATATGGAGATCAAGAGAAATAGGATCCAACACGAAAATAAGAATCTTCAACTCAAATGTGAAGCCAGTCCTATTGTATGGCTCAGAGACATGGAGAACAACAAAGACAACAACCAAAAAGCTACAGACTTTCATAAATGGGTGCTTGCGTAGAATAGAGGGATTAAAATGGTATGACAAGGTTACCAACGTGGAACTGATGTCAAGAACTAGACAAGTGCCAGTGGAACAAGAAATGAGAAGAAGACGATGGCGATGGATAGGA
This sequence comes from Oreohelix idahoensis, assembly GCA_024509875.1. Taxonomy (NCBI): domain Eukaryota; kingdom Metazoa; phylum Mollusca; class Gastropoda; order Stylommatophora; family Oreohelicidae; genus Oreohelix; species Oreohelix idahoensis. The sequence goes on along the minus strand of JAMPIV010006214.1, from coordinate 262,624 downwards.
CACACACTGAGGAAACCTGTTGATAGCATTACAAGGCAGTCCTTGTTCTGGAACCCCCAGGGCAAGAGAGGCAGAGGAAGACCAAGAAGTACATGGAGAAGAGAGTTGGAAACAGAGGTGAAAATGATGAGGAGAACATGGAAAGAACTTGAGATGATGGCACGTGACAGGAGGACTTGGCATGTGTTTGTTGAAGGCCTATGCTCCTTTGGGAGTGGAGGGTTATGAATTATGAATACAAAGTTATCGTTAATAAATAAACAAACAACACACAAAGGTATGATCAGGCACTCAGTGGGAAAATAAAGAAGTAGAAGACCAGACAACAGAAAAACTGTTATCGTTAAAGATACCTGTTAAAGTTATCGCTGGAAACTCCCGTTTTAAAGCTGCTTTTGGTGATCACGGCTGTTTGCGCCTTCTAAAAAGAAAACGAGGAATTTTGGTGTTACATTTTTTGACTGCAAGCTATAAACTTCTTGAAAAATTATTTGTGGCTTTTTAGTGCATTAAAAGGCTGTGCTTAAAATATTTTTATTTTTTATTTTCTTCTTTTGAGTGTTATTGTATTTTATTTTATTTTTTAATTTAAGTCAAATGTAATCGATCCGCTGACATTATCAGTTTGCGATAAACGAGTCCAGAGCACAAGAGGCAGATTTCATTATTCAGTATGTTACACGGAAAGTAAATTTTTTTCTGAGGTCTGGATCTGGCTTTTTTTTGGGTTGTAGTCATTACCCATGACTCGCATCCATACGTCGAGACTGGGACATAGGTGGAGCGGTATACAACCATCTTCGTTTTCTTACCAACTTCTCTCTTGCTGAGGAATCCTCATTTTATGGCCTGAAAAAGTCTCCCAGTTGCTGCTTTTCGAGTGGCCTACTCTTCTTTGATGCATCCCTTCCGGTCTATAACAGCTCCGAGTTATTTAAAGTGGTCGACCTGCACCAGGACCTGTTCTCCCAGCCTAATCTGATATTTTTTTTTCTCTCGTGATATAATTATAATGATAGTTGAAAATTACATTTTTTAAAATGTAGTTGTCAGTTGTGTGTATGTATGTGCACGCGCGTGCGTGCGATAGTGTGTGTGTGGAAAATGGGAAAAAAGGGGGGGGCGGGGCGGGGGGGCGGCGGCTGGAGAAGATAAGTTTCAATATTTCTCTCGAGAGACAATCTTGTTGGAAAGAATACATCTAGATTATTTGCAGTTATCACCCATTTGACTGATGACATAACACCAAAAAATAATTAATATTCTTCTTCTTCTTCTTTGTTCACCCTCAGATGTCAACTTGAATAAGTTCAAAGAAAGCAGTGGTCAGCCTGAGGCTGTTGATATCTCCGTAGATTTTCTCCAGGAATGGTACTGGTGATGGCCATATGCGTCTTCTCTGTTCCTCATATGTTGGGCACCTTTGAAGCAGGTGTTCGGCAGTCATTTTACCAGTGCCACAGTCACACTCATCCGTAGTTCCTATCTTTAATTTGTTGAACAGATGGTATCTCAATCTGTTATGACCAGTGCGAAGTCTGAAGATTACCACTTGTTCACTTCTGTTGAGCTGGTAATGCGGATCATTTTTTGTGTGGCCTGGATGCTCTTCTTCCCACTTGTGCCTGTATCTGCGCTTGGTAAAACTCTTGGACTCCTCATAAGTTATATTTGTGTCCAGCTGAGGTTAATTTTATTAATTTTATTATTTTTACGACTGATTATTGTTTTGTCATGGGGAATATACACAACTATGCCAAGTTTCATAGCTATTGCTCACCTGGAAGTGATTGAAAAATCTATTGCAAGATTTGAAGGTGACAAGAGAGTGACATACGTTGCAAGTTAAAGGAAAGCCTGTAATAAAATGGGCTACATAAACGTTGACGAACATGTGAAAGCAGGCTTCCAGCAATGTGATTAGCTGCAGTGTTGGCTCCATGCTCCGTAAGGATCGGATAAGACCATGGGGATGATGATGATGATGATGATGATGACTTCGCTTCACCTTGTGATCTTTCTTTTATTTCTTTGGTTCATAAATTAAGGTCCACCACTGACAGCAGAAAGGCGACATTACTATTGTATCTGTAGCTTTACAGTTTGTAATCATTTGTATTTCTGTATTGTTATTGTTAATCTGAATAGACCTTACTGTACTCAGGACAAGCCCACAGGTGCTCAGTCTCCCTCAGCAAATGTCGAAGAATATGAATACTAATTGTACCTGTAGCACGCTGGTTGTACATACGACGGATGCATCCTCTCTCACGTCCATCTCTGCGAGTTCCACGTTTGATGCCAAAGTCCGTCTCAGCCTCGTTGAGTCATTCATTGCAGTGTCATTATCTAACAGACGATCATTAATTGCCCTAAGTCCCTTATCCATATCCAGTGTCCCCACTATGAATGCTCTCGAGGCCAGTCTGTCAGCTCTCTCATTTCAACGTTGGTTTCTGCATATTTTCAAATAAGATGAGCTTGTGGTGAACTTTAACTGTTTGTTGAATTCATATTTGAAAAAAAAAAAAAAAGAAGAATCTATCAGAGTGATATCTGTCGAATCTTACTCGTTTCATTTTTTTTTAGAAATGTTATTTGAAAAGTAAATATTAGTACTTTGAATTGAATAGAAATCTTTACTACTTACTTACTTAGTCGTTCCTCTTCTACCATGGGATGTAGAGCTTTGCCAGAGAGAGCGCCATACTATCCTATCGGCTATCCTCCTTCTGGCCTGGTTACAATCTAGTCCTCAGTCTAATAAGAAATGAAAGCATGAAAGGCTTGAAATATTTTTTGTTTTAATTTGAGTTTTGCCTCGTTTTTGCAAGGCTTTGTTCAACCTAGACACAAGGTCTATCGGTTATATTAGGGCGCGTGCCCAAAGATAAAAGACCTTGCGGTCTAATAATAGATTAGATGTTTGACATGTTTATAATATGATTTTAGCAGAGCATAAACATAACACGTATACAAAAGTACAGGGTATCCAAGAATTATTCACCCCATGATAAAGTTCAACAACCTTGACCAGATAGATGTGTTACAGATAAATGATACTGTATTAGTAGCCTTAGCCCAAGAACATTTTTCAGTGGTTCATAATGATGTCATACTCCCCCCTGATCGGATGCCTAGCCTTTTCGGATAAGAGCGAAAAAATAGGAGGTCCCGTGTGCAAATTGAGCACGTTAAAAATCCGTCGACAGTTTGAAATCTTAAAGAGTAGGCCATACGGCCGCTGCCCTGGCAAAATTTAAAAATTTAAAAACCTACCCACCACAAAAATATTTATAGAATGTGTGATTCCTGTATATACAAATGGGGATCCTCGCCGGTGCTACGGAGTTCGTGCTCTGTGCTGAGATTCTCCTTATGTGATCTAAGGGATGAGATAGGAGCAGTGATGGAGTTGTCCTTGTGGGATGAATGTGGTCCTTAAAACCAAAACCCACAAAAAACCAAGGACTTGAATTGGTCATTTACACTGAATTTGATTGCACCTGCATTGCTGTAAAGGATATTGTGCTAGCTGGAGCAACGGCTGGACATTGTACGTGTTACAAAAGGTGCCAACGAGGAACTTTATCCTGAGTTTTTAATTTTGAATGTGAATTTCAATTAATTTCACCAATAAAATTCCTTTGGTTAAGGCTGAAAATGCAGTATCAATTATCCGTCTCGTATCTCCTAAAAGTTACTGAACGTCATAACACTGTGAATAACTCTCTAACACCTTGTATATTTTTATAAACCCGTAATTAAGGATCTCAATTTTTTGTATTTTTCAGTGACATCTCACAATGGGATCTCTTCTTTAAGTCGGAATTGATAAATGAAACAGCTGTTGAAAATAGCACACAAAAGTCTGTCAACAAAACTTTAGAGCAACCACACAATGCCTCAGCCGAGGTGGATGAAAGTCAAAATATAACATACTACATAACAGCCCACAATATGATGCATGGGCGGTTGGGAAATCAAATGTTCAGGTACGCAGCGTTATATGGCCTCGCACGTACCCAGGGCAGAAAAATGTTTGTTCCGCCTGGCTCGGACCTGGAGAAAGCTTTTAAGATAAGTCATGTGGCCGCCAATAAAGACGCCAACACGTGAGTATCAAGGAAAGAAAGTACACGTTTCTTGTTGTCTTTACCGATGTGTGTTGAGTCTTCTGTCAGTGAGTGTGTCTGCCCGAATGTTATTGATATTGTTTTGTGAATTAAGAAAAAGAATAAATGTGGATGAGAGCTTATGGTACTAAATAATACATAGAATTAAAAAGAATATATGAAACAAAATTGTGTTCTCCAACGATAAAACAACAACATATGAAAACAAGTAAGTACACACACATATATATATATATAGAGTGTTTATAAAGTCGCTGTGCAGTGAATTTGAAAAATATTTTAGAAATTTCGTCACGAATGATGCAAATTTACGGCATGACATTCTGTGTTCCAATGCTGTGTTCCACAATCCCGTGTGCAGCATTACACAACAAGCCCCAATTGAAAACCACATTTCTGGTGACGTAGTCTCGCCCGGGTGTAAATTTCACTGCACAGCGACTTTATAAACACCCTGTATATATATATATATATATATATATATATATATATATATATATATATATATATATATATATATATATATATATATATATATATATATATATATATATATATATAGTTACACCTCTTTTTGCACACCACTATGCGTTCATTATATTGGTACGTTGTGGTGCTCAAAAGAAGGTTGCTAATCGCAGTACGACGCGTATTAAATTATGACGTGAGTGCGCGTGTAGAAAACCTGCATTCATACTCTGTGTTTATTATAGGCCATAATGGCTGTGTCTTGTGTGTGTTTCGACGAAAAATGTCGCAAGTGTCCGGAGTATGTTCACTATGTAAAAGCACTAGTTCCTTAGATGTTTAGCTGATTATTCGAGTCAATGATTTGACTTCGAAGTGTTAACGGTCACACATAAATAATGGCCCAGCGAAGTTGACCCTATGGACTGAATATTAATATGGATTACATTATGTTTTAAATATGGATCCTCAAAGTAATAGTGGAAAGTATAAATAAATATGTGCTGTTTCTGTGCAGTAGAAGTTATGTAAACTTATTCACAAGTTGCCACCTAGTGACATTTGAACATTGTTCTAAAATTGTAACAACACCCCTGGAAGCATAAAACAGATTAATTTATGAAACAAAAGAACCGGCAACACACACACACACACACACACACACACACACACACACACACACACACACACACACACACACATACATACATATATATATATATGTGTGTGTGTGTGTGACAGAACGTCTGAACATGCTCTTTTGTGTGATCTCTCACACCTTCAGCCCTACGGCAGTATCATTTCTTTTACTTCTATTTTCTAGCCAATCGCTTTTATTTGGCATAAATCATGCCTTTTCATTCATTATTTTACTCTCTATGCTCGATCTAGTAGGATGAAGTCTCTAACACTCTACTCCCCTACGGACGTATCTGCTTTACACGCAGAATTGTTTCCGTTCCGCAAGGTAACTGCGATAATATCAGATAATTATACCGGTCATACGCTTATCCATTCCATCAGTCGGAACATCTTTTGAAACGCGTCTGTCCAACATTTGACCCCATGTGAAAAGCTGGTGGCAACACGGTCTCGTCCGATCGACATGAAAAGAACCCAAGATTGTCTATCTGGGTCACCGACGTCGGTGTCTGTGTGTCTGGCAGATTACACAGAGGGTAGATGCGTTTATCGATTGTGTGGGACAATGCCTGGTGATTGTTACAGATAACCTGTCTGGGTAGACATCTTGTCCGAAGACATTACGCCAGGCAAACATGGTCACATGTTGTTGTGAGTTGGCGGAGATACCTCGTATTACCGCATGATTTGAAAGACGTCACATGTTGGAATATTAAATTTAATATTTTTAAAACACGTCGGGGATAATTTGAAATTAGACACCCCAACCCAGTGCTAAAGAGCTTACGATTGGATTAAAGTGAGAAGCCGGAATAAACTATGGATCCTGATGAAACATCCGACGGAAGCACAATCTGTGATGTGAAATGAGAACTGCACATATAATGTAGTCAAATCAGAGACACGGAACAGAGCGACTGCAGCGCACGTCATATGAGCGACTCCCAGAAGCCAGAGATAATTCTTATATTATAAGTTACAGACTGGAGTATTTGGGAAACTGAAAACCTTAAAAAGAAGAGATAATTACTTGGGTAAGATAAATAATTTATTCGCGAAGCCCTATTGCAAATCATGGCAGACGCCGTAAAAATTAGAGCTAGTTTAATGGAGGCAGGACGTGAACATGGGTTAAGTGGAAAAGAGCTGATTAAATTTGTAAGCGAGGAAACTGATAAACTCCGTGCAAGAACTCGCAGAAACAGCAGGCTAAACAAGACAACCACTCTAAAAACTTCCAGAAAAATGCTGCACAACACCAGAGGCAGGGAGATAAATGGTGTAGGTACTGTCACTTAAACAATCACAACACCATTGAGTGCAAGCTGTTGAGGATTGTTTCGGGGTTTGCAAGCATGTGAATGGTGGCCACATTCGCATGGTTGCACCACGAACCACCTCAGCTGAATGAGTACTGGAAACAACATATTCCCTTAATATCAGAAGACAGTTCACACCCGTAACATCTGGTGTCAGTCCCGTAACACAAGCGCAGACCTCCTCCCCAACATGTTGCATGTCTGCAGACAAAATCGTCACACCGGACGAAGCAGAGTCCCTCTACCGGAAACATCTCTCATCCTCCCGTCATCGAATCAGTCCTTGTAAACAGACAATCTGGGGAGTTCCTTCATAACACAGGAATCGTTTTCGACGCGGTAGACAGTGCATCTCAAGTCACCCCTGACCAACTGACAGAAGAGAGTGTCGACATCCAAGATCCGTCGAAGGATGTTGCACCCATGACACTGCCGATTGCACGTATGAGAATGAAATCTCGTTTCGTGACAGGATAGATTCGTGCAGCCATAATGGAAGAACCAATCTACTCTCTAATCTTGGGATGTAGATATATGTTTCTTGGAGAGACTACTCGACCACTAGTCATGGCAGCCGTACAGACTAGAGGACAGTCAAAAATGGACATAGAGCAGGAACCACCTACCAATATCCTCCCCGAGGAATTGAAGAGAACCCAAATGGAAGATTCCTCACTGGCGCCCTGTTAAAAAAAATACCTAGGACAAACAACCCACCTACCAATAGAAATTTCTTTATGAAGAATGGATTGATGTATCGCAGAGCTGAAAACGAAGGGCAGGGACACAACCAATTAGTAGTTCCTGCTACCTATAGGAACAATGTGCTTGAGATGGGCCACTCTATCCCATTTAGTGGACACATGGGAATGAGTGCCATGACTCAGCGGATCGCATGCAATTATTATTGGCCAGGTATCACCGGTGACATTAAACGATTTGCCAAGTCTTGTTCTCAGTGCCAGACAGTTGCACCAAAACACTGGACGGCACCCGCGACTCTTTGGGAGATGCCAACCGTGGGCACCCGATTTGAAAGAGTGGCCGTGGAAATAATTGGACCTATGTTGAGAACTAATAAGAGGAATACACATATCCTTACCTTAGATGACACAAGTTCCATGTAGGGCGAAGCCAAAGCCATGCCAGCATGCGACTCAGTGCATGTAGCTGACGCTCTACACAATATTTTCACGAGATTAGACTTCTCGCACCAAATTCTCCCAGACAACGGGTCAGAATTTCGAGGCACGCTGACAGAAACTTGGGTTCAGTATCTTCCCGCCGCATTGTTTGCTTATAGGGAAGTACTGCATGCGTCAACGGGATCCCTTCTGCCACACAAATGCCAAATATTACAATCGGAATGCGAAGGATCGAGAACTAGCGGTGGGAGAGAAGGCGTTACTTCTTCTGTCAAGTAGCAGTAATAAGTTGCAGATCGGCTGGAGGGGACCCTACAATTCTGTGGAAAAGACTTCTCGCACACACTATAAAATCGCCCTGAACGGAAAGCAGAAAATTTATCACCTAAATCTGCTTAAGAAGTTTTACGAGCGAGTCCCTGCCAAATCAGCACACCTCATGACTATGGCCATTGCTACGCAACTGGAGGAAGAGCTTTTGTCATCCATGGAGTACCCGGACATACAGGGGGAATCGCATTTAGATGTAAGAATCAGCTCCACCCTAACGGAAGCCCAGCAGGAAAAAGTAAGGAGATTGATGGAAAACCACGCCGACTCCCTCACGGGCAAACCTGGCCAGACAAACCTGATGGAGTTTGACATGTAAGTCACGGATCCTAAGCCAGTCTGAATGAGAACCTACCTGATTCTGTATGCCAAGGCGAGGGCATTAAAGTAAGAAATTGATTATCTACTTAAGGAAGGCATAATTTCGAAGTCGGAGTCCCCTTATAGTGCGATTATGGTGCTGTTACGCAAACCCAGTGAAGAACACCGCCTCTACATCGACTACCGACAGCTGAATGCGGTAACCCAGTTCCAGCCAGAACCTTTACCGGATCAGAACCAGCTATTTACCATGCTCAGCAGGGCTCGCTATTTCTCCAAGATAGACCTGAGTAAAGGGAGATATCAAATTCCAATGAAAGCTGAGGTACGGCACTTGTTAGCCTTCAGCACTCCAGATAGACATTTTGTGTTCAATGTGATGCCCTCTGGGTTAAACAACGCGCCCAGTGTCTTTACAAGGATGATTCGAAATTTATTGGGTCCTCAGAATCATCCAGCTATCAGCAACTTTATGGATGATATCCTAGTAGCCACTGCATCGTATGAGGAACATTTATCAGCGCTATCCTTGCCGTTTAGCAGACTCACAGAAGCGGGACTAACAGCCCGCCCAACCAAATGTCAAATTGGGTGTGAACAGCTAGAGTTTTTAGGACATACTATCACCCATGAAACCATGTTCACGGAGACTCAAACGTTGATAAGCTGAGGAATGGACCGAGACCGTCCACAAAAAAAGGGTTGTCCGGTCATTTGTATCCCTCTGTGGATTCTACCAGAGATATATAAAAGATTTAAATAGCCTCCGTGCCCCGCTTACAGCGCTAACCAAGAAAGAGAACTCTGATAAAGTGACATGGTCAGCAGAATGTGAACACGCATATGCGCTCTTAAAAGAGAAGCTCATCGCGAAACCCATTCTACGCCCCCCGGATTTAACTCGGAAGTTCATCTTGCGCACGGATGCCAGCAACATTGGGAGTGGGGCTACATTACTACAGCCGGACGAAAGGAGCCCACGAAATCTATTTCTTTAAATATGGGGATTTCATAACAAAGTCTGCTTCGTTATTCTATACTCAGGTTTCCTCCACGTGTCCTATCTATCACTGGCGTCTTCTTCTCATCTCTAATTCCACTGGGCGCTAGTCTGGTTCTTGTCATCAGTTTCGCATTAGTGTTCTTGTCATACATTTTATCCAATGAAGTCAGGTTCAAATTAGGTGCCATGCCTTTTGGCGTAGGAATTATTGTCCCTACACAGATTGTTTATACTCGCGATCACGTCTATTTTTTATCTCTTTAATGTTAAGTTATATCATTTTTCTCTGTCTTCTTCCACTCATCTTTTCCTCTAATTTTTTTTCGTAATCACGATACTGTCCAGAGCCCCTCTTTTTTGTCCCGAGGCCAATAATTGGTATTGTTTTATTATATTTCTTTGTTCAATAACGCATCTCAAACATTTATCGTTAGTTGTCTTTACTGAACTTTAGGTTCTTCATATTCTTCTGTAAAAGTACAACTCTGTTGCCTTCAGTTATTGTTGTATTGACCACCTTCCAGGGTTAATTTTCATTTAATAAAATAGGTTCGCTATAACACTTCAGATGCCTTCATATTATGTTCAAAGACAAAGATTTACTGCATAAGATGTTATTTTTGTTTGGCATATTATTTTCTTTATTTTAGTGATACATTTTCCAATTGGTATAACCATTGTACAAGTTATTGAAACTGTTTGCTATTTTTATTGTTATTCTGTATTTAGATGGGGCCCTTTTTCCTTGGAGATAACCAATGTTTTTTTTTTCTTCCTGTCCAGGCTGCATACATCTTCGCACTTTCATTCATTACTCTCTACCATTTTGTTAGGCATTTTTCAGTTTCTGTCATTAATATTGCCATTAGCATTATGTAAGTCTAAGTACAGAGAAGTCCTGCCATCACTGGTGTCAATACCTTGTCGAGGTATGGCGGCTTGCATACCCTGATTACCCGCAGAGCTACGCCAGCGGGAGTTTTACTCCTGGAAGGTTCTACCCAGCTGGACAGGTTTGAGCGGGCTGGGGTCAGACTAAAGCAGACACCCTGGTCCTCCAGGTTGGGGGTTTTAGCATAGGTCTGACACCCCTGTCTATGTAAAAAGAAATGAACATACAAAAACGACAATAAATGAACAAACTTTGCTGCGGGAGGGATATCCGGAGTCTGAGGCTCGTATGACTGTCAGTGGTGAAAGCCGAAAGGAAGCCACTGACACGAAAACGGACGTCCTGACCACAAAACGTGAAACAAGAATAGGATTTTTGAATGTTAGGACAATGAACGAGACGGGTAAACTAAAACAGGTCACGGCAGAAATGAGAAACTATAGGTTACACATTCTAGGGATAAGCGAGAGCAGATGAACAGGGGCAGGAAAAGTTAAAACAGCAACAGGAGAAATAGTTCTTTACTCAGAATAGACAGCAAAATGAAGGTGTAGCCATTATTATACAGAAAGGAATAGAAAGGGCATTACTGGAATGGAAACCCATCAACAACAGACTGATAAGATTAAGATTGAGAGGGAGATTCACCAATACTACAATAATTCAATGCTACGCATCAACGAATGACAGCGATGAAGAGGTCAAGGATGAATTTTATCAACAACTGCAGAAAGAAATGGAGAGGACTGATATCGACTATGATCATATCATAGTAATGGGAGACCTCAATGCGAAAGTTGGAACACACAATACATATAATTAAAGAGTAATGGGGAAATGCGGCAGCTCAACAGCAAACGAAAATGGGGATAAATTAATATGTTTCTGTAGCATTAACAACCTGGTCATTGGAGGAACATTTTTCCCACACAAAGAAATTCACAAGTTATCATCGGAATCACCAAATGGTGGGGACAGAAACCAGATAGACCACATCATGATTAACGGTAGATGAAGACATGCATTACAAGATGTGAAGGTAAGAAGAGGTGCGGATGTGGGAAGTGATCACCATTTAGTAGTAGCAGAACTGAAAGGGAAACTAAGAAGGGCTGGACCAACTGTAACTACACAGAAAAGGTTTGAAATCAACAAATTAAAGGACCCCCTTACCAGAAAAGCTTTTGCGGCTGACATAAAGAAACGATATCAATTTGCCAAAAGTCAGGAAAAGACATTGACTGATGATATAGACCAGAAATTCAACACCATTTCAACAATATATAAGGAAAGCAGCAGATCATGCGTGAGATTCCAGGAAAGGAAGAAGCAAGATGGATAACACCGGAAACATTAATCACCATAATGAGGAGAAAGGAAATGAAAAGAAAGAAAACAGAAGCGAAGTCCCCCGGGTTAAAGCAATTATATAGCGAACAGTACAGTCAGCTGGACAAGGAAGTTAAATGCCAAACCCGAGCCAACAAAAGGTATTTCCTAGTCAATCTTGCAAGACAGGCAGAAGAGGCAGCACTGAGAAATGAACAAAGCACAGTATACAAAATAACTAAATTCATCAGCGGAAAACGAGGTGCAAACAATATTACATTAGTAAGAGATAAGCAAGGAAATCTCATCACGACAGCAGAGGGACAGGAAACAAGGTGGGCAGAGCATTTTAGAGAAACTCTGAACAAGGAACCACCAGAGACACAATTGAATGTTCCTGAGGCTGAAAACGATCTAGATGTTAATACAGACATTCCACGAAACGAAGAAATCATCACAGCAATCAAATGGTTAAAGAATGGAAAAAACTCCTGGCCATGATAACTTAAATGCAGAGCTATTTAAGACAGACCCTGAGCTAGCAGCAGAACTATTAGAACTACTATTTGCACAAGCTTGGAAAACAGGGACAACACCAACAGAGTGGAACAAAGGAATAATTGTCAAATTGCCCAAGAAGAGAGATCTTGCAGACTGCAATAATTGGAGAGGAATCACTCTTCTCTCAGTTCCCAGCAAAATACTAGACAGGATAATTATACAGAGAGTTTCAAAAGCAGTAGACCACAAACTGATTAAAGAACAAGCAGGATTTAGAAAGAACAGAAGATGTGTAGATCACACATTTACCCTCAGGAACATTATAGAGCAGTGCTCAGAATGGCAAAGACAGCTGTACATTAATTTCGGTGATTTTGAAAAGGTTTTTTACAGTACACATATGGACAGTTTATGGAAAATACTGAGGGCTTATGGAATTCCAAGCTGCAAAGTTTCAATCATAAAAAACCTTTATGCCAACTTTACGTGTAGCGTTGAGCAGAGCAACCTAACCTTTGAGGTGAAGACAGGAGTATGACAGGGATGCCCCTTATCAACCACTTTATTTTTAACAGTCATAGATTGGGTGATGCGCCAGACAACAGAGAGCAGTCCAAGAGGAATAAAATGGACCACATTTTCTACATTGGAAGATCTGAAATATGCAGATGACATTGCACTACTAGCACATTCACATCAACACATCCAGGAAAAAACGGATAGACTTAATAAGTATAGCCAGCAGGTGGGCTTGAACATCAATCTAAGAAAGTCAGAGATCATGACGCTCAATGTGAGCAACCCTGAGCCCAAATCAGTAAGGAATCAGCAACTGGTACAGACAGACACCTTCACATACCTAGGATGCATAGTAACACCAGACGGCGGAGCAAGCAAAGACATCAACAATAGAATGAACAAAGCAAGAACAGCCTTTTTTAGCATAATCAACATCTGGAAGTCCTCTCAGTAGAGCACAAGCACAAAATTAAGATTATATCAGAGCTGTGTGCTTTCTGTGCTTATCTATGGTGCGGAATGCTGGAGGGTTACAGAGAAGGAAATGTCGAAATTATCCTCTTTTCACACAACATGCCTAAGAAAGATTCACCGAATCTTTTGGCCGAATACCATCACCAACCAAGATCTGCTTACTTGGAGCAAGCAAGAGGACATGCACACCATCATAGCTGGCAGACGCTGGAGTTGGGTTGGCCATGTCCTCAGAAGAGACCCCGATGCCATCACAAGAACAGCTATACTATGGACCCCTGAAGGAAAACGAAAGAGAGGCCGACCAAAAACAACTTGGCGGAGGACTGTGGAGGCTGAGATGCAAAGAATGAACCAGAGTTGGGGCACTGTACGAAGAATGGCCACCGACCGAGCAAAGTGGAATCAATTTGTTGTTGCCCTACAAGACGCCACTAGGCGTGATGGCCATTGACTGCTTTGACGGTCGGCGGCTAAGGATCAAAGAAGAAAGACAGAGAAGTCTGTAACATTTCACTCCCCTGCGGAAATATATTTTATAGGACTTCCATTACCTTCAGCTAGGTTTTTTTTTAAAATAATTCAACCTTCAACTGTCATTTTATGTTTATCTTAAATGACTCTGAGATGTTTTTGCTGTGTAGAGAGAATGAGTCAGGTGAAAGACACAAATCTGCTTAACTTCTTATTTTATTGGTTGGAGAGTGCCCATAAGTATTCTTCAATCTTACAGCCGTTTCGTGGTTGTAGTACATGTTGTTTTAATGATACTTAAACTATCGTTCGGGAGCCGCGCTGGTGTAATGGCTACAACGTTGTACTGGCGACCAGGTGTTCATGGTTCAAACCCGGCCGCCGGCGTTTGAAGAAATGTTTTCGACCGGAAATTTGACTGAATAATCTGAACGGCTCCTGCGCATAAATCCCGTGTGGATGGGAAGGAGCGAAGCTCCTGACCGGGTTGGAAGGAAAGTCCACTGACCCCCCAGCCTCGCAATGACATGTCATTGGGCCGAAAGAGCTGGAAAAGCTCGAGTGCCGCTGGTTATAGAAAAAAAAAAAAAAAAAAAACTATCGTTCCCATTAATATCTATGTCGTATATCATAGTGATGATCTATTAATGTTTCACCTTGCCACGCACTTCTGGTGTCTAATCGATGATATTGATCTTTTTATACTTACAAAGCTCCATCCGATTTTTTTATTATGTATACAGGAATTGTGCACGACTAATCCACAATTCATTTATTCACCCATTACCTTATGGCTCCACGAGGAGAATAAGCCTTCCACAAACGCATGCCACGTTCTCCTGTCTCGTGCCTTCAGCTAGAGTTCTTTCCACGTCTTCCTCATTATTATCATTTCTTTCTCAATGTTCTCTTGTCCATGTGTTCCCTGGTCTGTCTCCACGTCTCTTACCATGGGCAAATCTAGAACAAGGACTGCCTGATAATGCTGTGAACATGTTTTCTCAGTGTGTATCCAATACATCGCTAGCGCCTTCTTCTCATCTCGTGTTTCACTTGTACTTGCCTGTTTCTTGTCATCAGTTCCACGTTCATGAACTTGTCGCACCGTTTCAATTCGTCTGTTTCTGCTTAAGTATACATTTATGAAGGTCGGTAACTTTGTTTATTTGTAGAATCTATTTATAACAGTCTATGTTGGTCTTGGCGTTTTTGCATTTAATTTTAAAGTTGTATGTCCAGAATTCCTACAATAAGACGGGCTCACACCAGCCAATGCAACATTCTTGGCTGAAGAACGCAAACTTCAGCTCCCCTCACTATTTCTGAGGCATGAAAGGAACGAAGAAGCGAAAGTAAGTAAGGTAAATTAACATTCTATCAGCTACCACATTCTGACTCTTTCTAAAGCAAGGCTAAAGTGTGTCATTAATTAGGCTGGATTGCCCTAGGTACATATCCGGTGTTAAGGATCTTAGAGAAGAAGACATGCTGCGAATTGCGCTAATGACCCCTGTCTTCGAGGCACTATTTTTGTGGTGCCTAGCTGGCAGGGCGGATAGTGTGATTCGCTTCTGTAGCTAGGCGATTGTGCCGTTCGGAAGGTCCTGGGTTCGATTCTCCGAGTAAGCCACTAATTGCTGTTGTTTTTCTGTTGTCTAGTTTCCTGCTTCTTGATTTCTCCCGACCGCCTGAAACATACCTTTATGTGTATAATATGTATTTATTTTCTTCACCGAGGTTGCACGGAGCCCTGAAGTTCCGCTAAAAGTGGCTAGGGGTTCCGAGAGAGATCTTGATATTAAAAAAAAAAAAAAAAATTCGTTTTATAACTTTGCACACCTGGTGATGTTAACGCTCGCAGTGGGGGCAGTGACCGAGCAGGCCCGTGTGACAGTGCGCAATAGTACGGGGTTCACTCGTGCATATACTATATTTTATTAGCAACATGTACAGTAGAAACTTATGATTGTGGTAAGACTTTTAGGCCTACTTGGACAAGGTTTTTAAAATAAAAAGGAAGTAGGAAATTAAGAAAAGGAAAAATCGAAATTTATTCTGCCTACACTATTGACTAGCACTGATATCCTCTGTGGGAAGGGGGATCCACACACAAAGAGTAGATTAAAAAGTTGGGAAAAAAAAAAAAGATCCACCGAAAAAGTCATTCTATATTCACAAAAGCATTGACAATTTTTAATGGATTATTATGCTTCCAACTTCTTGATAACGCTAACGTACTGTGAGCTGTAGATATAATAATTTGTATGCAGGGGTTCTGTGATAAACGAGCGCAAAGGCCTTTTTGCTCCATCTTTTCCTACATTTTTCATATTGTATTTTCTCCGACATTTGCTCTTTCATCCCATATTTGCGACCCACATTTGCTATTTCATCGTTGTGATTACTCGCGACCGGTATCTAGAGAACCACATTTGTTCTTTTATCGGGGGAAATAAAAGTCCTTTGATTGAGTCCCCATGCCTGACATTATCGTTTGAAGACCACATTGCATCGTGATAAATCTGGTGAAAACACATCTGGTCATCTGTCGTGGAATATTCTAATCCACATATATAAATTATCAAGTAAATATAAAGCCTAATAAATACATATAATAAATAAAGGAAGAAGAATGGTAAAGAACAGTGCTGTCACAATGACTGTACTCGAAATCCCCTTGTTTTCTACTGCGTATGCAAATTGTAACGTTTCACGTTGATATTAAAGGCCTTCTGCAACATACACGCGTTTCCCAAACACACAATAAAATGTGCTGCCTTTCTAAGAAAAACCTTGAAATATGCAAGTTGACCTAAATTTTAAATTCCATTCATGTCTTTTTCTACACTATGTTACCAAGATCAAAAGACAGATGGACAAAAGGATAGCGAGAAGGGAGAGGCAGAAAGCCGAACACTAAACACGCTTCGCGCGATACACAAATGCTGCCATCACGCGTGTAAGACTACATGCACTAACTTTTTTTCAGACGGACAGTGATAAAATTCACTACCCTTCCCAGAGTTAGGTTTTAAAATCACAAAAAACGCTTATTAGGAAAGATAACAATAGATGGGTTTACGGTTGAAAACATAACAGTACCCAGACAGCACATCTTCGAAACAGGAGGTAGAAAATACATATTTTGAACGCAGCCACGTAGCTCTTTTAAATTTGGCTATTTGGGTTCCTTAGGGCTTGCTGACAAAGAATATGTAAAACGTTACGCAAATAGTCCAGGAATTAATAAATTATAACCAAAATAAAATAGTGGGGATGCCTGACAACATAAAATCATTTCTGCTCATAAAATTTTTTTATAACGTGTTTGAACAAAACCTTACGTTACAGAAATAGCCTACCATGTAAACTCCAAATTGATTGGAGCGCAACAAATGAAAGACTAACCACGATTGGTCGGGCTATAAATACTATCTTTCGTTGTTAGGGGAGACGTGAAAAGGTAACATTTTTTCAAACACTTGTCGAAACGTGGCCTCATTGGCTAGACTCGCTGATATACTCACTTAGGAGCGTTAGTTCGAGACCACTAGTGCAAATAATCTTGATAAAGCAACAGTGCGTTGAAGCCAGCTCATATTTGTGTTAAATAAAAGCCTGGAACATAAGCAGATGGGAATTTGTGCCAGTAATTGTGCCAGAATTCATTGCTAATCAACGTATCTGTGTTTATTTCCATGAAATTGTGGTAAGCTTGAACCATTCAGTATCTTTTAATGAAAATTGAATGTAAATTGTTAATTTATGCCTGTATATATATGTGTAGTTCAGTGGCAAACAGGAGATAAAGCCTATAATGCTCCAGCCTGAACAGAGGGTGTCGGAGGGACGTAAAACGGCATGGAATGGCCAAATAGTACACTGACACCTGGATGATTGATTAGACAGAAATAATGCTGGAAGTGCAGAGGCGTGGTAACCATTAAGGAGGTAAATACTGGTATAAAGTATTTCAGATGAAGCTGACAGTTGGCCTAACGCTCTGAACTCAATGTTTGTGTTGTATTGTGCTCAGTGTAGAACTAGAGTATCAATTAGTTATGAAGTAGAAGGTACATCCTTCTTGTTTTCAGGGACCGTGGTCTTGATGGTACTGAGCAGCACCTGGTCAGAGCTTTGCTGAATCCAGAGTCGGACAGCATACTCCTTGGTCTTTTTAGCTATCAGTGAGGTGTCTCCAGAGCCCAGGGGAGAATTCGAGCAGAGGAGTCCTTTCCTGCCGCCATCACGCAAGATAAGCTGATTTGGCCAGCTGAGCTCAACATTATGTCCCCTCATCTTGAAATGACTTTGTAAAAATAACATTCAGAGGGGAATTTAATTGTCTTAATATCAGGAACTGAGAACATCTCCAATACTAGTCCCAAAAGACAAACTATTGAAGTCATGATGACAAATACCAACAGAGCTTGAACAAAACAAAACCAGTATTACCTCATATTACCACTACACAACTGACACACATAGGATATTTTAATAATATATGTCACTACAATATTCATATTGATAAAGTCTGTACATATACTTGTAATTAAAATTGATTGTGATTCCTGGTTCCTTTGTATTTGAATCAGGACACATATACCTTTATGATAACAATGAATACATATTGTTATTTGAAAAGTTATCAGTGACTCCTTAAGATATTCTCATAGAGTGTTATATGTATGTGAGTGTCACAGTGTTGTCAAGAGTAGTGGATTAAATTAAATTGTTTATCTGTCTGTTGTTGTGACTTACACTTCACCATACACATACCCTAGACACATAACGTAGTCATCACACTATTCCAGAATAATTCTGACTGAGATATATAGATATGTGGTAGCAAGTAAGGTTATCTATAATACACTACTCTTAATAGATATAGATACCTTCACAGCTGATCTCAGTCAGTACACTAAGTTCCCTATAAATATTTATAACATCCCACTTCACCACATATATTGGGGTCTCGCTCTTGGGATTTTGAATCTTTCCCTATTAAAAATATTGGGGGTAATTCACTTCAGGGAATATAAGAATTAAAAGGTATCCTTGGGTGGAATTAAATAAGGTTGAGCTCACGGTGCCTGTGTTGTCCATTAGATATATTTAGAGATTAAATTGTTGGTTAGACATTGTAGAAACTTACCTGATAGACAATGGCGGACCTGGCCAAGTTTCGATCTGCTGCTGTTCAGACTGCAAAGGAGTTAGGATTAGATGGGCAAGTTATGGTTGCCTATGTTACTACGGAATGTGACAAATTTATTGAACGCGAAGAAAGAAGGTTTGAAGCCGAAAGAAAGTTAGAGGCTGAAAGGGAAATTAAGAAGTTACAATTTGAAGCTGAGGCTGAGACTAAGAGGTTGCAGATTGAGGCTGAGGCTAAGAAATTGGAAGCAGAAAGAGAAGAAAAGAAATTAGCTGCAGAAAGGGAAGACAAGAGATTAGCTGCAGAAAGGGAAGAGAAGAAATTAGCTGCAGAAAGGGAAGCAGAAGATAAGAGATTACAAAGGGAACATGAGTTACGACTCGGGGAATTTGAGTTTCAAGGCCATGCTCCTGAAAATGGTGCCAGTCCCTTTGCCTCTGATGCCACTGCTAGCCAAGGAGCCTCAACCTCAGTTATGAACTTTCATTTAGATCATTTTGTTGAGAAAGACGATGATATTGAGAGCTATATAAATAGATATGAACTATTAGCTACCACGTATGGGTTAGAGAGAGAAAGGTGGAGCTTAAAGTTATCTCAGGGACTTCGTGGGGCAGCTGATGAAGTTTTTGCAAAAATGAGCAGAGGTGATCAGGAAAATTATGACATGCTAAAGCAGGCTCTTTTGTTAAGATATGAAAAGAATGCTGAATTTTATAGGAAAAAATTTAGGAATGCTAAACTACTGTCAGGTGAAACCTATCACCAGTTCTCTGCACGAATAGAGACATACTTGGAGAAATGGACTTCTCTGGGGAAAACCCAAGATCTTAAGGAAATGGTCCTTATAGAGCAATTAAGAGAGTCCATGGCTCCAGACCTGAGAAAGTTTCTCATGGAACAAGGTGTAGAGAGGCTGGGTGAGTTGCTAAATGTTGCTGAAAGGTATCAAGCAGCTCAAGCAGAGGTAACAGGTAATAAAAAGAAACAAGTGGATAACTTTAGGGCACCACAGAACTTTAATAAATTTGATCCTAGGGATCAACACAAAGGTAAGCACCAATTTGATAGGCCACGGTATGAAAGTAAAAATAAATTCCCACAATTCGATGAAAGGAAATATGATGAAAGAAAATCTTTCAACCAAGGAAAAAGGTGGTGTAAAAATTGTAAGATGAACAATCATGACACTGACCATTGTAGAAGGAAACCTGTGTATATGGCAACCCTTCAGGTCAGGTCGACCGCAAGACAGGAGGAGGATATTATGTTAGATACCACTCCAGAAGAGATGAGGAAGGCACAGGCTGGGGATAAAACACTCAAGCCTTGTTTCAGAAAATTGTCAACTTGTCATACAACTCCAGGCAAGGGAGATTTTTTACATGAAAAACAAGTTGATGTATAGGAAGACTGGAGCTAGATCCAAAGGTCAGGGACAGCTGGTACTTCCTAAAAGATATAGGGCAGACTTAATAAGGAGCCTACATGTGAAACCAGATGGGGACCATGAGAAGATAGGTACCATCATTCAAAAGGTGGCTCACAATTATTATTGGCCCCAAAGCAAGATGGGACATTGAGAATTTTGTAGAAAGGTGTAGCATAGCACATGAGGGAACACCCACAAGTGGGGAACATGGATCAGGACCTGGACACGCCACGGGGCAAAATTAGGCCTGATAATAAAAAGAAAAAATAGATTTGATAAAGTGGACCAAATGGAATGGGAAGCCCCTTTTCACGGACAAGCTTCACTTAACTGTTTTACAATGGCCACTATGCGGAGAGTGCAAAAAGATGTCTTACCCCAGGATAAGCCGACAATCCCTCAATCGGACTTAAACAAACTGGAGGAAGAAGATGTAGAGAAGAAATCTCTCATCAAGAATTTTAAGTGGGGAGAAAGCCCCAAAAGAAAAATTGGTAGCGGTCGTTTTGTGAATGATAATTCTGGGAGGAAAAATCATCACTATAAAGCTTCGAGTGGAAGAGACCATACCGGTGCATGGACAAATAGGTCCACACAATTAACGGTCCATATGTAGCTTTGTTAAGAACGTGGACTGATGAAAAGGCAGAGGAAAACATTACATCTTCATACCAATATGTGAATGAGCTGACCACTCGGTTAAAAACTGGCTGGAAACTTGCCAATGAAAATTTGAAACAAGCCAGGAAGAAACATGCTGCCTATTATAACAGGAAGGCGAAAGACAGAAATTTGGCTGTGGGAGAGAAAGTCCTGCTTCTTTTGCCCGGGAGTCAGAATAAGTTACAAATTGGATGGCAGGGTCCATATACAGTTCTAGAGAAGGTGTCTAGAACAAATTATAAGATAGATAAGAAGGGGAAAGAAAAAATCTATCATGTGAATCTCCTGAAGAAATATTTGGAAAGAGAACATCAGGAAGAGACACACTTGTTGACCTTGTCCATCGCCATGGAGATGAAAAAAGGAACCACTTTCATCATTTGAATATCCATTACACCCCTGTGAGACAGCAGCACAGGTGAAAATCAGTACACATTTAACGAAAACTCAGAAAGAGAGAGTGCAACAGGTTCTAAATAATCATGCAGAGGTGTTAACAGACCGACCAGGGCATACAAACCTATTGGAATATGATATGAAACTAATAGACTCCACACCTGTCTGTATGAAACCATATTCGATTCCGTTTGCTAAGGAGAAAGCTTTGAAGGAAGAGATAGACTATCTGTTGAAGGAAGGAATTATTTCGCACAGTGGATCTTCGTATAGTTCCGGTGTTGTACTCTTAAGGAAGCCCTCTGGAGAACATAGACTCTGTATAGATTACAGGAGACTGAATGCTATTACAGAAGGACAGGTGGGTCCATTGCCGGATACAAATCAGCTGTTTGCCAGACTAAATAAAGCTAAATATTTCTCAAAAGTGGATCTGAGTAAAGGATACTATCAGATTCCAGTAAAGACTGAGGTTAGACCATACCTAGCTTTTAGTACCTCAGAAGGACACTATGAGTTTAATAGATTGCCATTTGGATTGAAGAATGCGCCTAGTGTCTTCTCTAGAATGATGAGAAAATTATTGGATCCTCTGAATAATCCCTGTATAACAAATTTTATGGATGATATCCTTATAGCAACAGAAACATTTGAGGAACACATTGACTCTCTGAACATGCTGTTTAATCGACTTAGGGAGGCAAATTTAACAGCCCGACCAACCAAATGTTGCGTTGGATGTAAAGAATGGGAATTTTTGGGACACACAGTTTATCAGGGAAACATGACCCCTGACCCAAAGAATTTAGAGAAACTACAGAAAGCCCCGAGACCACAAACCAAGAAGGACGTGAGATCCTTTGTCTCATTATGTGGTTTCTACCAGAAGTATATCAAGGACTTTAATTCCATATGTGCACCGTTAACTGAATTGACACGTAAAGGACATCCAGATCGCATTACATGGACACCACAATGTGAAATGACTTACCAAGAATTGAAGGAAAAGCTCACAAGTAAACCCATTTTGAAATTACCTGACTTAAGTCAAGAATTCATAGTAAGGACGGATGCAAGTAATATTGGGTTAGGTGCAACTCTACTACAGAAATCAGATGCATTGGATGGGGAATTAAGCCCAGTGGCATATGCTAGCAGAAAATTGAATAAAGCCGAAATCAATTACTCAACTAGCGAAAAGGAATGTCTTGCAGTAATATGGGCGATAAAGAAATTCAATATTTATCTATATGGGAAGGCATTTAAGTTGCAAACAGACCACAAACCTTTATCGTTCTAGCACAGGCTAAGCATGAGAACTCTAGGTTACTCCGATGGTCTTTACTTCTGGCTCCATATAATTTTAGCATTGAGTATATATCTGGAAAAACAATTTGGGAGCGGATTTTTTAAGCCGCCATCCGTGTGATGAGAATCACCGTAAACCCCAGAAATAATAATAAATTTCTCTATGTGAATATAGAATAAAGGACTGACATATAATGTCTGTTTTAAGAGGGGAGGTGTCGTGGAATATTCTAATCCACATATATATAAATTATCAAGTAAATATAAAGCCTAATAAATACATATAATAAATAAAGGAAGAAGAATGGTAAAGAACAGTGCTGTCACAATGACTGTACTCGAAATCCCCTTGTTTTCTACTGCGTATGCAAATTGTAACGTTTCACGTTGATATTAAAGGCCTTCTGCAACATACACGCGTTTCCCAAACACACAATAAAATGTGCTGCCTTTCTAAGAAAAACCTTGAAATATGCAAGTTGACCTAAATTTTAAATTCCATTCATGTCTTTTTCTACACTATGTTACCAAGATCAAAAGACAGATGGACAAAAGGATAGCGAGAAGGGAGAGGCAGAAAGCCGAACACTAAACACGCTTCGCGCGATACACAAATGCTGCCATCACGCGTGTAAGACTACATGCACTAACTTTTTTTCAGACGGACAGTGATAAATTCACTACCCTTCCCAGAGTTAGGTTTTAAAATCACAAAAAAACGCTTATTAGGAAAGATAACAATAGATGGGTTTACGGTTGAAAACATAACAGTACCCAGACAGCACATCTTCGAAACAGGAGGTAGAAAATACATATTTTGAACGCAGCCACGTAGCTCTTTTAAATTTGGATATTTGGGTTCCTTAGGGCTTGCTGACCAAGAATATGTAAAACGTTACGCAAATAGTCCAGGAATTAATAAATTATACCCAAAATAAAATAGTGGGGATGCCTGACAGCATGGAATCATTTCTGCTCATAAAATTTTTTTATAACGTGTTTGAAAAAAATCTTACGTTACAGAATTAGCCTACCATGTAAACTCCAAATTGATTGGAGCGCAACAAATGAAAGACTAACCACGATTGGTCGGGCTATAAATACTATCTTTCGTTGTTAGGGGAGACGTGAAAAGGTAACATTTTTTCAAACACTTGTCGAAACGTGGCCTCATTGGCTAGACTCGCTGATATACTCACTTAGGAGCGTTAGTTCGAGACCACTAGTGCAAATAATCTTGATAAAGCAACAGTGCGTTGAAGCCAGCTCATATTTGTGTTAAATAAAAGCCTGGAACATAAGCAGATGGGAATTTGTGCCAGTAATTGTGCCAGAATTCATTGCTAATCAACGTATCTGTGTTTATTTCCATGAAATTGTGGTAAGCTTGAACCATTCAGTATCTTTTAATGAAAATTGAATGTAAATTGTTAATTTATGCCTGTATATATATGTGTAGTTCAGTGGCAAACAGGAGATAAAGCCTATAATGCTCCAGCCTGAACAGAGGGTGTCGGAGGGAAGTAAAACGGCATGGAATGGCCAAATAGTACACTGACACCTGGATGATTGATTAGACAGAAATAATGCTGGAAGTGCAGAGGCGTGGTAACCATTAAGGAGGTAAATACTGGTATAAAGTATTTCAGATGAAGCTGACAGTTGGCCTAACGCTCTGAACTCAATGTTTGTGTTGTATTGTGCTCAGTGTAGAACTAGAGTATCAATTAGTTATGAAGTAGAAGGTACATCCTTCTTGTTTTCAGGGACCGTGGTCTTGATGGTACTGAGCAGCACCTGGTCAGAGCTTTGCTGAATCCAGAGTCGGACAGCATACTCCTTGGTCCATTTAGCTATCAGTGAGGTGTCTCCAGAGCCCAGGGGAGAATTCGAGCAGAGGAGTCCTTTCCTGCCGCCATCACGCAAGATAAGCTGATTTGGCCAGCTGAGCTCAACATTATGTCCCCTCATCTTGAAATGACTTTGTAAAAATAACATTCAGAGGGGAATTTAATTGTCTTAATATCAGGAACTGAGAACATCTCCAATACTAGTCCCAAAAGACAAACTATTGAAGTCATGATGACAAATACCAACAGAGCTTGAACAAAACAAAACCAGTATTACCTCATATTACCACTACACAACTGACACACATAGGATATTTTAATAATATATGTCACTACAATATTCATATTGATAAAGTCTGTACATATACTTGTAATTAAAATTGATTGTGATTCCTGGTTCCTTTGTATTTGAATCAGGACACATATACCTTTATGATAACAATGAATACATATTGTTATTTGAAAAGTTATCAGTGACTCCTTAAGATATTCTCATAGAGTGTTATATGTATGTGAGTGTCACAGTGTTGTCAAGAGTAGTGGATTAAATTAAATTGTTTATCTGTCTGTTGTTGTGACTTACACTTCATCATACACATACCCTAGACACATAACGTAGTCATCACACTATTCCAGAATAATTCTGACTGAGATATATAGATATGTGGTAGCAAGTAAGGTTATCTATAATACACTACTCTTAATAGATATAGATACCTTCACAGCTGATCTCAGTCAGTACACTAAGTCCCCTATAAATATTTATAACATCCCACTTCACCACATCATCCTAATCAAACATCTGGGCATGCTGTAATTTCTGTGACACCACATTGGACGCCCATATTGGCCAGGGGAAAACGTCTCATGCTGTAATGGTGTTATCTTAGGTCGGCCGCTGTTCAGACAAGCGTTGGGTTACCACATTCGACGCTCACCTTGGCCAGGTGAACAATAAACAATCAGAGGTCAAACTACACCCACGTTTGGACTGACAGGGGACAAGAGCGATCCTGTGAATGATTGACCAGAGGTGCCATTAAGGATTGGTTGGTATGGGCGGAGCTGTACAAGAAACCCATATTGGACTGGCAGAAATATAATCTACTGCGTAGCTTGCAAGAGGAAGGAGTCCAGTTTTTTACATTGTGAGGAAGAGATTAATCCCAAAAACGCCTAGCCTAATACACGTGTTTATTCAGAGTGGATATAATTCAGTTCTGTGATGAATTGTGTTCTTAAAGGATTTTGCGAAGGGAAAAGAAGGTTAGTAGATCTTATACTTATTAATACATTTTCTAAATTTTTGTTTACTTTAACCTCACAGCTAAAATGTGCGGAAGATAAAGTTTCAAATAATTCCTGGCATAACTGATTAATAAAATCAGAAGATTTTCCTAGAAGATGATAGGTGGTAATTAAATTAGTCATACGTCACCTTCATCATCATCACAGTCTCCCATGCGCATACACTCTCATGCACAAGATATTTAACATCATTAGAATTGAACTCAGAGAGAGAGAGAGAGATGAATAATGAGCAGTAGTTTAAATGCAAGTCAACTAGTGATGTTAAATATGAAAAACTTACGAAGACTTTTGTGTGTCTTCAGTTCATCAGAAGTCTGAGTCTACACGCAACGTGTCTGACGTCTAACCAGAAATAAGTTATCAAAAACGGACATTTGGCTAGCAGAATTCGCCATAGGACATCTTTCATTCCTCAATTAAAAAGGAATATTGTCTCACCCACAAGTCAGAAGGTGGACGCAGCATTTTTCGTCACTATATACTGCTTGTTCACAAGTTCAGTACATCGTTATCACAAGTTCAATACAGAGTCATCATAAATTCAAATCACTCGAAAGATCATTATTATCTGAAGTCAAGCAAAAGAGCTCAAAAGAGGAATCGCATATTTATACCAAGGGCAACACCCTCTTAAGCGCATTCTATGAAGCAGACTATATATATATTTTATGAATCACGACTACATATGCAAGGTTATGAGTCTACATATCACTACTGATTCGTGAAGATATCCAGTCTGGCCAGTACCCTCGGGAGATTAGACAACAGACCTTTTGTTCATATGACAGCTATTAACTGTTGATCAACACTACAGAGATATACTCAAACAGTGAAGGAATATACATAGATATCTCGTCAGCGTTCTCCGTACGACAACAATATTCATCAGAACGTCCTCGACTTAGAGATACCCCACTCGACATAACGTATAACAACTTGGGACAGTGTATGCATACATGTGAATCATCATATCAATGCGAAGCATTTAGAGACACATGGACTGTGTAGATTACTCACCAATTTGGTAACACGTATCATATCACATCATCATTTCACTTTACACCAGTTCATTCTTAATTAACTATTACTTAATTAACTGCAATTTTATTATCTCATCTGTGTGTTTTTTGTGAATCGTCTTTCACCATCATCACGTTCTAACCATTACTAACCCTATATGTGTGGATATTTCATTAATAAACCCAACGATCGTTTGATCATTATCTAGTTTGTTAATGTATCACTCGTGCTGTCGGTGTTACATATTCACCTATAGGAACATTTCTCTACTCAGATGAGGTTGGGGGCTTTTTCTTTACGGGATCTAAGGGCAGAAGCTAAGGTCGTGGGGAAACAGAACTCTTTCCATAATTAATTAGAAAACACTGTCTAGTGGAACGCATTCGCATTCCTGTCTTCTTGTCCCTATCTCGAATAGGTCTTTATTCTTTCTTAACGAGCCAATTTCTAGAGACCTTATATCTAATATCTCATAGACTATTCCTGGCAAAAACTACTGTTGTAGTTGCCCCAGTACTCACCACGCGACAGGTTCCCTGAGACCTGCAAATTTTTTCATGAGTTCCTCTAGGACAGCGGTTTTCAAAGTGTCGTCTGCAGGTCCCCGAGACCCGTTCAGTGTGTCCGCGAGGTCAAAACTATTTTCATAATAATCTATGATGTTATTTGCCCTTTCCACTCTCATTCTCTCACGAGTGTGCAGAAGCAGAAAAGGGAATCCAGCTGTCTTCTGGTCAGCAAAAAAGTAAACAATGCCGCTCTTCGCACATATTTTCCTGTTTTGTTTTGGCAAATATAGTTATTTTTCATACAAAATTAATTATTTATGTTTACTTGTAATGGGTAAATTATTGTATACGTATACGTCAAGGCCCAAAAACCCAACCCCTACAGACCCAAGTAGAACAGTCCCAACTATGATGGTCAGGCCATGTCTGCAGAATGGGAGAAGATCGGCTACCAAGACAAGCGTGGGAAACTAAGAGCCAGGGATCCAAACCTCCAGGACGACCCAGTGTCCGCTGGGAGGATAACATTAATAATAGATGCCCATCGCAAGCGAAGATGGCGACAGCTTCAGACTGGAGTTGTGACACATCTGTGCCGTGATCTCATGTGGCTAATTAGTCCTATTTTGGCCCTACAGGCCCTGCCACATATGGGGCACACGGGATTAGAGTCGATAGTAGTGTTGCTGTGCATTCTGACCTTTCTTGCAGCACGCTTGCCTTCTGCCTTATCAGCTAAATTCTGTTCTGCAATGCGAGCACCTTGAGTAATGTTTGTCCGCCAGACACAGCGATAGTCTCCCAGGAGGAGACATCAATTTTGAAGCTGCTCAACGATGCTTTTAGTGTGTCTTTGAAGCGTTTCTTTTGTCCCCCTACTGTTCGCTTACCCACAGAGAGTTCACCGTACATCAACTACTTTGGGAGGCGTTTTTCGGGCATGCGAACAACATGTCCTGCCCATCTAATTTGGGCCCTCTGCAGCAATGGCTAGATGCTTGAGATATGTGCTCTGTTGAGGACCTCAGAATTAGATACTCTATCAAGCCACTTGATCCTGAGAATCCTGCGAAGACAGCACATGTGGAAATGATTAAGCTTCTTGGCATGTCTGCTATACACCATGTTTTACAGGCATACAGGAGGGTAGTGAGCACTATTGCATGATATACTTTTATCTTGGTGGCTGCACTAATTCCTTGTCGATCTCAGACATTTACTCTTAAGTCTTCCGGAAACCGCACTTGCCTTAGAAATTCTGTTGTTGTCCTCAGTCGATATTCGCATCTTTGGTAAGGGTACTGCAAAGATAAGTGAAGCTGTCCACCACTTGGAGGCGTTTGTTCTTTTCTGTGATATTTGGTTCGCAGTAATGTTTCCTAGGAGCAGGTTGCAACATTACTTTAGATTTCTTCGTATTGAAAGTAAGACCAAAGTCATCACACGCTACAGAAAGCCTCCTCATATTGTTCTGCATGTCCAATTCTGTGCAGATGTTGAGGGCGCAGTCGTCCGCAAAGACGAGGTCAGAGATCATTGTTTCATTCACCTTCGTAAAGGACTGTAATCGTCTCAAATTGAAAAGCTTCCCATCTGTCCTGAATCTGATGTGTACTGCCATGCGTAACGTTTGAGAACATGGCAGCAAATATCATACTGAATAGTGTCGGGGCGAGCACACATCCATGTTTGACACCGTTTGTGACGGGAAAGTGTTCAGAAGGTTCTCCATCATTCAACACGCGAGCCATCATACTGTTGCGTGATAAATTCTCGCAACATCATTTTATTACAATATCTATTTTATAACGCAAGGGCAACAACTGCTTGAAATTTATAGTTACTTTTCTCGGTAAGCATTTGTCTTCTCGCGTTGGTATTGAATGCAGTTGAGTTTTTGAGCTGTGGTCATTTTTTGCGCTGGACTGCGCATGACTTGTCTTGCTTTTTGGTCGATCGGTTTCCGCCCACCACTAGTGGAGTGAGCGATTTGGAATGGCGAAAGAGATGCCTCGTTGAAGAGGGGATCTCCGCTATTTTTTGTTCTGTCAGGGATGTGTAGTCCTCTTATGGATATTTCGTTTATTCGGGATAATACCTCTAGTGTATTTGCACATGCCGGGAGGCATAATATTTCTGTGTATTTCCGGAAGGCAAGGTAAATTAACATTTTCATTAACTCTATCGATTTTTTGGTCGTGAACGATTTCTGGTTCATAGCCTGTCTTCGAAAGTCGTCGTCACGAGATGTTTTCCTAGCTCACATGTCGCTGTATTGTGCTGCATCGGTTGATGCAGGTCCCAAGGACTATTACTTGCTACTTGGTTACCTGAACTAGGTTTGAAAAACCTTTGTTATCTAGAGGATATTTTTGAGGACATTATTTATACTTCGGCAGACGTGTCTGTCTTGCTGAAGTCAGATTAAGGAGAGTGAACTGATCTCATACATCTGGTTATCTCCTGGCTGTTATAGAAAAGGATGGAGTTTTCCACCTGACTACATTTACAGCACTATGAAATTTAACATGCATCTGACTCATCATTGTAATGCTGTCTACCGTCTATTGCTGTATTGAATGTTGCTGTGATAATGACTGTTTGATGTGTCTACATATTCGCGTAACCATTTTGTCACTGTGGCGTCCACAATAAATAATGAAGAAAAACGTCAACGGCTGTTTCAAGAATCATTGACTTTATACGTCGTGAGTTTACTGACGTCCTATGTGGATTGCCCTGTTATTTTTGTATGAACATTGTTTGACTGAACACATCTGCACACTACACAAAACCAGACATGCGGATACCATCCATCATCATATGGCATCACGCATCATTTGGTGGCCATAAGCTGGTTTGATTCTGGTACCAGCAAACACGGGGTCCCTTACCCACTTCATTTTCAACAAGAATTCATCAACATCCTTCAAGAAATTAACATTCTTCAAGACAGTCAACATCTTCAAAATTTTCAAAGTACTCGGCGTTGCCCGGTAAAAGTCAAAATTTCAATTTTTTGACGGAAACAAGAATTTGACAGTACCCGGCGTTGTTACATGTTGCCGGATAACTCGGACTGCTGTTATCTTTTACGCAAGTCAAGCAAGTTGCTGCTGTCAAGGTTCCAGTGCTGTCGTTTTTGTGAAGGTCAAGTGCCGGTTGAAACGGGTTGTTTTCTGAAGAAGGCCAAGTACCGATTTCCATCAACTTACTTTTGGATTAGAAGGTCAAGTGCCGAAACAACTCAACACACAGTATGTCAGAAGCTCAAGTACCATCGTGTTAGCAGTGGAAGCAGTTCAGATGTGCCATCATCGTTGGAGCTTCGCTCTTTAGGACGTTGATTGACATCCGTTTTTTCTGCTGTTCTACGATTGGAAGCCTATGAGTTAAGTGGCCTGTTTGTATGTAAACTGTGCCCTTATACTTCTGCTGAGTCTTCTGTGTATCATCTCATTCTATATGTTATATGTCTATATGTTATTTGTATATTTATATGTTTATATTTCAGCGGGTTCTCGGTTGGGTGGTGTCTCCGTTAGATTATGCCACGTCATAGAGGTCGTCTATTGTGAGCGTTTTCTGTAGGGTTTGCAAATTTCCGATACTGGAATTTGCTAAGCGACTTCTGTTGCTATTTATGTTAGCTGTGATGACATGTTTTAATATTGTTTTCGTTATTATTTCGCATTCTTTAGTTTTGTTTTGATTTGTTTGTATTTGTTAGCCTACTCTTGTCTATAATTTAGTTTCATACAACATTTTTGTTTATACACTGTGGGGTCATGTATTTTGTTTAATTCTATCGTAGATATCGTCACATTTTTTGTGATATTTCATTAATTTCTGCTTTATTTTTAGTTGATTTCTGCGAACGTTTTTGTATTGTTGCTGATCTTTGTTATTGTTTACATTGTTATTGTTTACATTGTTTGCATTGTTTACATTTTCAATGTTTACATTCTGCATGTGTTTACATAGTCATTGTTTACAGTTATAGTAATTAGTTAATGGGCTATGCTAATGCACTGTTACTACTACACTGATGATAAATGAATGATGAATAGTGTCGTGCACTATTGAATGAGAAGTGCACTTATGATCAAGAATTGATTGTTGATATTTCATATACAAGTTCTTTGATTGGAGACTTGTTTCCCACAGAGACTGGGATAATATAAGGTGATGTGAATATACAAGTGCTTAATTAAGACTTGTTACACTTAGGTTTGAAATAAATTAGTTAATTATTTCAGGTTTTTGGACTCATATGTTAGACAACATGTCTACATTTGAGCACTTTATTGAGCAGGGTAAATTGCTTGGGAAGACTGGTGATAAGTTAGAAGAATTTGCAACTGCTCGATATGATAAAGCAATGGAAGCTGAACAAAAGAAACTGCATATGGAAGCTGAACAAAAGAAACTGCAGATGCAGGTGGATGAAAAAAGATTCCAAATGGAAATGGAAAAACAAAAAAAGGGAATCAGAAGCTGAGGAAAGAAAACTCCAGCTAGAAGCTGAGAATAAAAGACTTGAAAAAGAAGCTGAGAATAAAAGACTTGAAAAAGAGGCTGAAAATAAAAGACTTGAAAAAGAGGCTGAAAATAAAAGACTTGAAAAAGAGGCTGAGAATAAAAGACTTGAAAAAGAGGCTGAAAATAAAAGACTTGAAAAAGAGGCTGAGAATAAAAGACTTGAGAAAGAAGCTGAAAGACTTCAAATAGAGGCTCAGGCTGAGGAGAGAAGATTACAGAGAGAGTCTGATGAGAGGAAAGAGAAAGCAAAAATGGAACATGAAGAAAAGGTCTTAGCTTTAGAGTTGGAAAAATTGAAATTGATGAACATGAGTAATGGTAATGATTCAAACAAGGGTTCATCTTCTGGTAAGGCTAATAATGATACTTTTAAGATTAAGTTACCAACATTTAGTCCTTCCAGTGATGACATAATGTTCTATCTGGACAGATTTGAACAAGCATGTACAGCTCATAACATAGACAAAGCAAAATATGTTTATCAGTTATCAGGGATACTGACAGGTAAAGCTCTAAGTATACTAAATATGGTGGATGAACCTGACAAGAACAATTATGAGGTTGTCAGGGCCGCTCTGTTAAAGAAATATCAGCTTAACGAAGACGGCTATCGTCTACAATTTAAAAACATGTTACCTGAAAATGGAGTTGAATTCTCCGAGTTTATTGCAAGAATACGCATTACTTTCTCACGATGGGTTGAACTATCTAAGACGGAAAAAACTTATGAAGAACTTATGGACTTAATACTTAGAGACAAAGTCATGTCGTCTGTCAATGAGTCTTTCCTTGCTTTCCTTCATGAACGTAAACCTAAAACAATAAAAGAAATGGAAGATTTCTGTTGCCAATACGTAACTGCACACCCACACATAACCATGGGTAACTCTAAGGTGAAAGAAGGTTTACCAGTTGCTTCGGCAGCTCCGTATGGTCAAAACTTTGCTCGTAGATTCCAACAAAATTTTGATAGAAAGAGCAGCGGTAATTTCTGTCAAAATCATGGAAACCAATTTCATGGTGATTCTTCTTCGAAGAATTGGAGACAACCTGATAGTGGTCGTTACTATCACCCTAATAATTATAGGCATTTCAAAAGAGGATATGGTAATAGAGGTTATTCCTGCCGAAGACCTCAGAACCAAACAAATAGATGTTCGCATCAATGTGAACATGATAGTAATTGTGGAAACTGGAATTCGAACCAGGATAACAATTACAATAGAGACAATAATAACTGCAGAGATAATAATAACTCTGATAACTTCAGAGGTAATAATAGTCGGGGTAGATCTCAACACAAAAAAAAGAGATATCAACAGGCTAATGCTGTACAACAGGAAACTGAGGGAGCCTGTAATCATGTTGTTGATAATAAAAACTTTGACGCTGTCACTGGTTCTGCTTTTGACTTTGAGAGAGCAAACAAATGCCCCCAATGCAGTACTTTATTCGAACCGGGTACCATAACTACTTTGAGTTGTGGTCACCCACTTCCCGCTCTTCCTGCTGCTGTTGCGCATGACGGGAGGGGTTCTTTAATTCTACATAAGGGTCTTGTTAATGATACTCCGGTCTCACTACTTTTCGATTCCGGATGCACCACTATTGGTGTTAGACAATCGCTTGTAGATCCATCTTGTGCTACAGGAAGGGTTATTAAATGTGTCACATTTGGCGGCACTCTAGAAAAACATCCTACTGCTGTAATTCGCATTGCCACTCCTTTCTTTACTGGAGATGTGCATGCTTGTCTCTTACCTAATCCTATTGCGGACCTTATTATTGGTCGTATTCACGGAGTTAGGGAGTGTACCCCACAGCAGATTGCTGCTTGGGAAGATAATAACATGCAAGCTACAAATGCAGTAGTTACAAGAGCACAAGCTCTACAAACACCCGAAACTTCACTGAATAGTGATAATGAAGTTGATAGCCAAGATAGTCACTTAGTAATCACTCGTGACTCTTTCATAAAATTGCAAGAAGAAGATCCTTCTTTAAAAAAATTCTTCGTTCTTGCGAAGAAAGGTGATCCGAATCAGGATACAAATAGAAAATCTTGGATTGCAATGAGAAACGGCGTACTTGTACGTATGGTACAAGATTCGACTACGTCGGCACATTCGCAAATTCTTGTTCCCAAGAGCATGAGAGTGCAAATATTGCAACATGCTCATGACTCGCAATGTGCTGGACATATGGGTTTTGCCCGTACGAAGTCGAGAGTCCTTGCGGCTTTCTTTTGGCCTTTTGTCAACAAGGACATTCGTATTTACTGCCGATCATGCAAGGTATGTCAGGAGGTCAAATCTAGAGGACCAAGACATGCTGCGCCTATCCAGGCTGCTGACATTCCTATTCGGCCGTTTCAGAAAATGGCCATAGATATTATTGGCCCTTTTAAGGTCAAGTCGGCCAGAGGACATCAGTTTATCCTTACATGTGTCGATATGTGCACACGTTGGCCAGAGGCTATTCCTCTTAAGAGCATATCTACTACAGATATCGCAGATGCTCTTTGGTTGATATTTTCTCGCTTGGGGTTCCCCAGAGAAATATTGTCAGACCATGGCACTCAACTCATATCTGACACTATGTCACAGGTAATGTCTACCTTACATATTGAACGATCTCTCAGTAGTATCTACCATCCTATGTCTAATGGGTTAGTTGAGCGTCTGAATAGAACGCTCAAGACTTTGCTTGGTAAGATAACTGAAGATCATCCTCAAGATTGGGACAGGGTTTTACCCGCGGCTCTCTTTGCCTATAGAGAAGTCCCTAATGAACACACAGGATTTTCTCCCTTCGAACTTGTCTTTGGCGCGCGTCCACGCGGCCCTATGTCTTTATTACATGATCTCATCACTGCCGATGATATTAGCGATGAAACTCAATCCTCATATGAGTATGTCATTGCTCTTAGACAAAAGATCATTGAGGCATGTAAGCTAGCAACTGCTTCATCAGAAATTGCTAAAGAGAAGGCAAGACAGTTTGCTAACAAGAATAGATGTCTACGACAACTTTGTCCAGGTGACAAAGCATTCGTCCTACTCCCCAGTAGGGAAAATAGACTTCTTATTGCATGGAAAGGTCCGTATGCAATAGTCTCTCGGATTTCCGATGTTGACTATGTGGGCGATATTGATGGAAAGCATAAAACTTTCCACATAAACATGCTTTCGGAATTTCACGAACGTCCGGACTATTTGCTGCCTATTTTCCAGGCAACGGATGATGCTCCTGCACCTCACGGTCATTATTCATCCCTGTCTGTCATACAGGATGAGGAAGCTACCTTCTCTGATGTCAACCTTCCCCTTCCAGTGGTTCCATTACATTCTACGGAATCTTGGAAAAACGTTTCGGTTTCTCCTAATCTTTCTGGTGACGAACATCGACAAGTCTCGTCGATGTTACAAACATTTCAGGATGTTCTCACTGACATTCCTGGACACACAGATGTCATAGAACATGACATAATTCTTACCGACAATAATCCAATTAGGGTTAGGCCGTATCCTATTCCTATACACTTTCAGTCGCAAGTGGAAAAGGAATTGGATGAAATGATTCAATTAAATAAAATTGAACCATCGACTTCACCATATTCTTCTTCCATGGTTATTGTCCGGAAGAAGGATAAGAACATACGAATTTGCGTTGATTATCGCAAATTGAATCAGGTCACAAAGTTCGATGCTGAACCGATGCCTTTGTTAGAAGATCTACTGATTAGACTTTCTAATTCTAGATTCTTCACTAAACTTGACTTGTCTAAAGGTTATTGGCAAGTGCCTTTAGCAGAGCATGCCAAACCTCTTACTGCTTTTTCTACACCTAGGGGTCTATTTCAATGGAATGTTATGCCTTTTGGTCTCATGAACGCCCCTGCAACTTTCGTTCGCATGATGCGTCGAATTCTGTCACATCGTTCGGATGTCATCGCATACTTAGATGACATCTGTCTCTTCAGTGATACCTGGGAAGATCACTATTTAGGGTTATATGACTTACTGTCCACTCTACGTGAGAATAATTTGACAGCGAAACCTTCTAAAGCTTTTGTTGGTTTTGGTGAAATCTCTTTCCTGGGTCATCGTGTTGGTCATGGTCTCTTGAAGACAGAAGACCACAATACTTCCAAAATACTGAACATCTCTGTTCCTAAAACGAAGAAACAAGTTAGGAGTCTCTTAGGTTTAATTCAATTTTATGGGAGATTTATTCCAAATTTATCTTCGATCATGGCACCTCTCTCAACATTGTTGAAAGGTTCGCCTAATCTGGTCCGTTGGTCTGAAGAATGCCAATCTTCACTAGACCAAATCAAGAATATATTTTCTTCTCCTCCCATCCTAAGATTACCTACTCTTGATAGGACTTTTGTTCTTCGAAGTGATGCTTCATCCACTGGGATTGGAGCAGCACTGATGCAAGAATATGCAAATACTCTGCATCCTGTTATGTACATTTCTAGAAAACTAAATGCGGCAGAGAGGAACTACTCGGTTTTAGACCGTGAGTTGTTAGCGATGGTTTGGTCAATTCTAAAGCTACAAAGATTCCTCCTGGGCGCACATTTCATTCTAGAGACTGATCAGAAAGCTCTTACAGCTATTCAGACTAAGAATTTGAAGAGTTCGAGATCCACTCGATATGCTATAGCTCTTCAACCTTTTCACTTCACGGTACGAGCTATCCGTGGTGCGGATAATGTGATGGCTGACATTTTGTCTAGATGCCCACATGACTCCAACTAATACTTCTGTCCTATATTTCCATATATTACAGAGTCATAACACACCTATATTTCTACAATAGATTAGCACATCTGTACTTACTTTATATGTACACACTATCGTGCTTTGTTGTCATCTTCTTCTGTTCGTTTTTTAAGATGATAGAGGAGGACTGAGTAGTTAATATAAGGGCCGTTAGTTTACTAAACAGCCACAATTATTAATAATGTATTGTACCTTATGAAGCATATTAGTTATTAATTAGCATTATAATGCTTGTACTTTCTCAGAATGTCATTGTTGAGCTGAGGACTTACCTTACTAGTATCAAGCATGACGAGTTCTAGATTGTGTACTTACCCTCGGAATACCAGAGCATATGTCCTGGACCGTCATGTAGTTTAACTTTACTATGTACTTATGTCATTACATGTCAAAGAATGTACTATTTAAATTTTCCTATCAGATTTGTACATCCATTTTTAAAGACAATATTAGAGTATGCTGTTTAATGATGATTATGGTAACTTGCATACGTATATTGTGTTTACATGCTAACGTGATGTGTGTTGGTGACACCTCCCCGATGTGAATATTTTTTGAGACATATTTATTTTTCTGTTGAGGTATATCCTCACCAGACACTCTATATTTAGCCTCATGTTAGGCAATTTAATTAATTATCAGCGCATAATTCGTGCGTTTTGAGCCGCTTATCGCATGCTCTTTGATATTTAAAAAAAAAATATGTTCCACATTTTTTTTTTTTATCGGGAGGAGGTGGTGATATGTTGCGTGATAAATTCTCGCAACATCATTTTATTACAATATCTATTTTATAACGCAAGGGCAACAACTGCTTGAAATTTATAGTTACTTTTCTCGGTAAGCATTTGTCTTCTCGCGTTGGTATTGAATGCAGTTGAGTTTTTGAGCTGTGGTCATTTTTTGCGCTGGACTGCGCATGACTTGTCTTGCTTTTTGGTCGATCGGTTTCCGCCCACCACTAGTGGAGTGAGCGATTTGGAATGGCGAAAGAGATGCCTCGTTGAAGAGGGGATCTCCGCTATTTTTTGTTCTGTCAGGGATGTGTAGTCCTCTTATGGATATTTCGTTTATTCGAGATAATACCTCTAGTGTATTTGCACATGCCGGGAGGCATAATATTTCTGTGTATTTCCGGAAGGCAAGGTAAATTAACATTTTCATTAACTCTATCGATTTTTGGTCGTGAACGATTTCTGGTTCATAGCCTGTCTTCGAAAGTCGTCGTCACGAGATGTTTTCCCAGCTCACATGTCGCTGTATTGTGCTGCATCGGTTGATGCAGGTCCCAAGGACTATTACTTGCTACTTGGTTACCTGAACTAGGTTTGAAAAACCTTTGTTATCTAGAGGATATTTTTGAGGACATTATTTATACTTCGGCAGACGTGTCTGTCTTGCTGAAGTCAGATTAAGGAGAGTGAACTGATCTCATACATCTGGTTATCTCCTGGCTGTTATAGAAAAGGATGGAGTTTTCCACCTGACTACATTTACAGCACTATGAAATTTAACATGCATCTGACTCACAGTGTCAAAGGCCTTGGTCAAGCCAATAAAAGTTGTGTATAGGTCATTGTACTGTTCCTGGCATTTCTCCTGAAGTTGGCGTGCGGCAAATATCATATCGACTGTCCCGCGGCCGGCTCGGACACCACACTGACTCTCTGGGAGTAAGTCCTGCGATTCGAGATGAACAGTCAAGCGGTTGAGCTTTGCTTTTGCTTTGCTTTATTATCCCCATAGGGTGCGAGTAGCTAAACTCTTTTACCCTTTGTGTAGACATCCCGGCATGGCGGTGGCGCAGCCACCGCCGCCCTTCTACACATGGTCCGTGTTGCCAGCTAGGAAGCCACCCATCGTGACACCAGGCGATGGGGCCGCAACCCGCCGTGTATCCCACACGGTATCAGACGATTTGGGGTGTGTTTTGGGCTTTCTTTCAACCCCAGGGAACATCTAGACTCGAAACAATGTACACCAGGCCCACTAAGCGTGTGTGTACTGCCCCAAGGTTTGATAACTCTCTACCCTGCAAAGGGGGTTATACCTCCGAAGACAGTGGTGACTGGCAGAGAGGCCAGTCACCAGTGGGCTTTGTTGCAACCCCAGGGAACCTCTTGTCGGGTGGCGAGGGTGCAATGCCACAAGAAAATTGGTTCTCTACCCTGCAAAGGGGGTTATATCTCCGAGACAAGACGTATCGAAAGATCGGCAGAGCCAGCGCCAAGCCTCTACCACTGCCGAGCTGCATTACCAAGAAGAAACAAGCTCTTGCCCACCTTAACTAGGAGGACCCGGACCCGGGCCCCCACAGTCTTGATAGGACACGGCTTTGTTCATTAATGGCGTAGCAGCAACCGAGCCTCTACCACTGTCTCATGACCTAATCGGACACAGACACATATCACTGCCTCTACTTTACTGGGAAGACCCGGAAGCCGGGACCACACACAGTCTTGAGAGGACAAAGATCGCTTTCAACGACAAGCGGTTGAGCAGGACTCGAGCCAGGATTTTGCCCGCAATAGATAATAGGGAGATTCCCCTATGGTTATTGTTACATCGGATTTTCCTGCCGATGAACAAAACTTATTATCACCACTTACACAGATTGTATCGTGCTTCATTGTTCCATTGTTATTAGTTTTATTCTGGTTGTTGCCACCGTTTGTTATGGTATTCTCTGCTAACTTCTATGTGTGCCGGTTTATAACCACTGTCTTGTTGTATTATTAGTTTTGATAAATACTTCAAATGGTAGAGCTTCTAATGCCGTGCTGACAAACATGAATAGTGGGTCAATAGTCTGAACTTTCAATAATATCAACTGATAAGTCCGTGGTGTTCAGAGTCCGAACAGAGTACAATTTAATAGCACATCACATCCAAATAAAATGCAGTTCATCAGAATTCAATTAATACATCATAATTCGTCACTTCCTTCAGTCGTGGTACAGTCAAGCTATTTACTCGTGATTCCTAGATAGGCAATCCGGTATCGAACAACTCAACTTACGCGACTAAGGTGACCTTCTTGGATACTTTCCATTAATATTGCTCCCGAAAATACATTCTCCTCTTCGAACATAAATCCCGTTCATCACTGAGATATAATATTGTATCCACTAAGGATAGGCTGACCCAAATACCTATTCATCAAGAAAATCCTTGATATAAATATCCTTCTACTGGGAGACTTCAAACACTTCCGTCCGTCTAGGACCAAATATAACAACATATGGGTTCAAATACAATGTTGTCACGTGCTACCTTACCAACGCGACACGTCACATTAAAACTACGCAAATTATGCTCCTCGCTTTCAACATCGTAAAGCAAAAACTATAATATATCTCTATTGCAGTTCAACAACTAAAATGTGCAACTTTTATTCGAGCTTACTACCTAGTTGCTACAAATCATATATCCTCTTGTAACATTCCCCTGGCCGACGGGGGTAAAAAAAAAATCTAGACTATAGATTTTTTTTTTTAAAATTATGGGTATGTGAAAATTTTTTTAAAGATTATCGATCTACGAATCACGTACTATCGTCGAAGATCGTAGTCAAATTTAAGTCCATGTCAACAGAAAGAAATGTCAACTATCAAACCGACTAATTTAGTCTGTGAAGTACGAATTAGAAAATGGTAATTAAAATTTTCATAATATTAACTAAAATGTAGACTGTGTAGTATCTAGCCTAAGGAAAGAAAAGAAAAATTAAGTAAGGAAAAATGTAAGAGAGTAGATAATAATGTATTAAAAGAAAGTAAAAGTAAGTTAATAGACTAGAATATAATAGATGTACGTAAGGAAAAAAAAATAAACGTAACCTATAACTAACTTAGTATGTGAATTAACAATATAGAATTACTATATATATTAATATTATGTTAAAGTAAGTTCATACATACATATAAAAATGAAACAATTAATTAGCTAGCATAACTATATTATCTATTTGTGTTTTGCTGTATGTATATTACTTGTTTTATTATTATATATATTTTTAATCATAATACTATTAAGTAATGTCATTCCCAAGGAATACGTTGTCCTTCTTTCGTAAAGTTCCACGAATATCACGTTATCATTCCGACGAAAGTATATGAAAATATATCTGTATGTCACTTTGTTCCTATTTTCACTTTTCATCTTGAATGTATCCTATTTGAATTCGACTGAGTCACGATTGGACACTAACCAAAGTCCGTGCACATATTCACAACGTTGTCAATGTTATGTGATTATTCTACTCGGATTGTTACAACTTTGAATGTGCGTAGAATTCTTCTTTGTCAACTTGTTTGACCTGGAATTTTGTAAGTTTGTAAACTCTTGCAGAACATTCAACAAGTGTCAGTTTCATCACCAAGTTCTGGTTCCATGAGTTATTTATGTTCCCTTCTTATATGGCAAAGGATTGCGGGATAGAATATCAGCGACTATATTCTCATGTCCTGGAATTGCCTCGATGGTGAAATTAAATGGCTGAAGCAGGATTGAAAAACGAGCAAGTTTGGCGTTCTTATGATTGGCTTTTCTAAGTGATGCTACAGCATGTTGGTCAGTTTGTATGACAAAAGGAGCGCCTAGCAGAAACTTCTCTAGTTTTTGTATTGCCCATACGACTCCCAATAGCTCCCTATCTATCACCGAGTAGTTTCGCTCTGTCTCGGTGAGTTTTCTGGATATATAAAGAGTAGGGTGCAGGACGCCGTCGTGTTCTTGCAATAGCGTACCTCCCAATCCGTAATTGCTCGCATCTGTACGGAGTATAAACATTTTTTTACTATCTGGTAACCTAAGAATAGGTTGCCTGGAGAAGAGAGATATTATTTTGTCAAAAGTTGTCTGGCAGTCTGTTGTCCACAGAACTTTTGTAGGCATATCTTTCTTCAGTAACGAAGACAAGACAGCCGTAATTGTTGACAAGTTAGGAATAAACCTACTATAATATTGTACTAAACCCAACAAGCTCCTAACTTGTTTTTGTTTGCTTGTGGAACTGATAGCTGTAAAATCTTAGACACATTTTGAGGAATAGTTTTTATTTGTCCAGCCCCTATTATATGTCCCAGGAATGTTATTTCTTGAAAACCTATTTGCATTTTGCTAGGTCTGGCAGTTAAGTTATTAGTTCTTAAAATATCTAATACTGAACCTAATCCAATGACATGTTCATCAAAGGAATGACTAAACAGACAGATGTCATCAATATAAGTGATGATGTCTGTTCTGCAAGCTAAAATTCTTCGCATCATGCGAATGAACGTTGCAGGCGCATTCATTAGCCCAAAAGGCATGACATTCCACTGATACAGACCTTGTGGAGTCGAAAATGCAGTGTAATATTTTGCTTGTTCAGTTAAGGGAATCTGCCAATATCCCTTGGTTAAGTCAATTTTTGTGAAATATCTAGCAGATGAAAGACGAATAAGTAGATCGTCAATCAAAGGATGAGGTTCACTGTCTGGTACAGTTTGAGCGTTAAGTTTCCTATAATCTACACATAATCGTATATTATTGTCTTTTTTTCTTACAATAACTAGTGGTGAAGCGAATGGCGAGTTACTATGTTCGATAATTCCTAATGCTAACATCTGTTTAAGTTCTTGAGATGTTTTATCTTGAAAATGGATAGGTACAGAGTAAGGACGAAGTTTTATAGGAGTACTGTCCTTCAGTATAATGTCATGAGAAATGATAGAAGTTCGACCAGGTATATCCGTCAGAACATCAGAGTAGGTTTCTAGGAGTTTAGTAATGGAATTATTTTCATCTGAAGTAAGTGAAGGTGAAATAGCAACATCCCTCCAAGATTCTGAAGATTGCAGTTCCGGTATAGGAAAAGACATTTCAACCTCAGGAAAAGATGCTTCTTCTTCCTGAATTACAGAAAGACTAGAGTATTGATAAGAATTAACTGATTTGTCGTCTAAGTCGTGGAAGATAGACTGTAGATGAAGTGGACGGGTAAAGAACTCTTTCAACATATTTATATGATAAATTTTTTTCTGACCTTTTATGTCTAATATGTAGTCGACGTCAGAAATCTTATCTACTATTTTGTATGGTCCATTCCAAGCAATTAATAATTTGTTACCCTTTTGTGGAAGTAGTACATATGCTTCGTCACCAGGAAATAACTGGCGGAGTCTTCTATTTTTGTTTTGAAATTGTCTAGCTCTCTCCTTCGCAGCCTCTGATGAAGCTGTTGCCATGCGGCAAGCCTCTATGATTTTTTTACGTAAGTTAATAACGTATTCATAAGATGACTGTGTTTCCTGAGTCATCTCAGAGTCGAGTAGTAAGTCTTTAATGAGTCCCATTGGGCCTCTTGGAGGAGCACCAAACACTAACTCGAACGGAGAAAAACCGGTCTGCTCATGCGGAATTTCTCGGTAAGCGAACAACACAGCTGGAATAGCTCTGTCCCAATCTTGAGGATTGTTTACCGTAACTTTATGTAAAAGTTGTTTAATAGTACGGTTGAGCCTCTCAACGGACCCATTACTCATCGGATGATAAACACTGCTGAGACTTCTTTCTATATTCAGTGTCTTCATTACATCCTTCATTGTATCAGACACAAATTGTGGTCCATGGTCCGAAAGTAATTTTCTTGGAAACCCAAGCCTAGAAAATATTAATATCAAAGCATCAGATATATCAGCTGTTGTAATATGTTTCAGAGGTATGGCCTCTGGCCATCGTGTACATAGGTCAATACATGTTAATATGTACCTATGCCCTCTGGCAGTTGGTAACATAGGACCAATAATATCTATTGCCATCTTGTCGAAAGGACGAACTGATATTTCACTGGCCTGAATGGGGGCATTATGAAAAGCTCCACGAGACTTAACTTCCTGGCAAGTCACACAGGAACGTACGTATAAAGATACGTCTCGTGAAATTCCCGGCCAGAAAA
Source organism: Oreohelix idahoensis (assembly GCA_024509875.1). Taxonomy (NCBI): domain Eukaryota; kingdom Metazoa; phylum Mollusca; class Gastropoda; order Stylommatophora; family Oreohelicidae; genus Oreohelix; species Oreohelix idahoensis. Next base: position 219,149 of record JAMPIV010006214.1, on the reverse strand, counting down.
ACGATGACAACACTCGTGAACGTGTTCGAGTGTAGCCCATATGACCCGCGCATTGGGAGTCATGTGCATGCCGTAGTATGTATGTCCTTAACGACGATGGTACTATGACCTGATGTTTTACCTTATCTTTGTCAACACTATTTCGAATCAAAATATCATTATGAATAGTGAACCAATGTTTAGCTCTATTCTTAACCGTAATATCATCATGTTTGTTCACTAATGCAAAAAATTTCTTCAAAGAGCTGTCTTCTCTTTGTTTGCGAGCAAAAGACTCTCTTTCAATCATGGAAGTAGGTATATCATTAGAGTACTCCATCACTTTAGTGGCTGTAGTATCCTTCCTTTCCAACTCGTGAGCTTGAGCTCTTGTTGTCACTGTATTGGCTGCATACAAGTTCACTCTTTCCCATTCCAATATTTCCTCGGGAGTACAGTCTTTGCTGCCATGTATACGTCCGATTGTCAAATCTGCAACCGGATTCTGAAGTAAACAAACTTTAACTTTCCCTGAAAAAAAATGGAGTTTTAACCTCTATAATTGCAGTTGGATAATATTCCACTGTCCCTCCGAAAGTAATACAGCGTACAAACTCTTTAGTAACATAACGTGGATGCACTAAGGATTGACGGATACCAATTGTGGTGGATCCGGAGTCTCTTAAAATAGAAATAATATTTCCATCCAGGATTCCCTTGTTAAAAATCAATGTCCCAGTTCCATCGTTAGCCGTTAGACAAATAGCAGGAGTAGGTTGTGTAACCTGTATTGTCGGCTGACTTGATTTCTGAAAAATAGTATGGCATTGTGGACAAACATTTGCCACGTTATTATCAATGACATAGCATGCAGATGAAGAATGTGTTGGAGTGTCAACATTGTTATTACATGGAGATGCATTCATGGTCAATGCTGCCCCTGTGTTATGTGTAAACTGTTGATGATGTCTGGAGATGGAGCGTTGTCTATCCCGAACACCTGAATAATTATTATCATTGCCTCTACTGTTGTAACTTTTATGTCGTGGTTTAAAATTTTCATTCTTCCTCTGATAATGATTACCACTATTATTGAATTTGTCAATACCAAATTTATTCCAACTAGGCTTTTGTTGAAAATTATCTTTAGGTTTAAATTGAGGTATTTGATTTCTGAACTGTTGTCTACCTCGGTTAAAATTGTTATAGCTGTTATAATGATTTTGTCCATGATTATAATTATCATTATATCCTTTGTAAAAATGGTTCCTATTAAGACTATGTGTCCTTGCTTTGTCATAACCGTGGTACGACATGTTGGATGCCACTGGTAATGGTTCTCGTGTATGTGAATTCCCTAAACTGACGTTAGGATGTGCAGAACAATAATTTATAGACATCTCTTCTAAGGACGCAATGGTGGGTGGTTTTCGTTCCTGTAGGAATGAAAAAAAAATGGCGGACTAACTGAAGATAGTACTTTATCTCTAAGTATCAGGTCCACTAATTTATCATAAGATTTTTCCACTCCCGCAAGTTCAACCCATCTGTTGAAGGTGTCTCGTATATTTGATATAAATCCTGAAAAATCTTTATGTGAATCTGGCTGAAGATTTTTAAATTTTAATCTACAACCTTCCTCATCTAAATGAAACCGTCGCAATAGCAAAGCCTTAATGGCATCATAGTTACAAGCTATTGTAGGATCTACATTTTCAGTTGCGTTCAAGGGCTCACCATCTAAAAATTCTCGAAGTTTAAGTGCCCATGCTGATTTATCCAAATTATTAGTCTTACATACTTGTTCAAAACGTGACAAGTACGATGATAAATTATCATAATTAAGTTTGAAATGTGGCAGTTTAAAGTTATAATAACTTTTATGTTGTGTAGCTGAAGACATATCATTAGCATTAACACCATGGCTAGTAGTAGCGCATTGTGCTTTTAATTTGGCTGTCTCCAATTGGATAAGTGCCAACTCCTTTTGTTGTTGCATTATAATTTCATCTTGTTTCTTTTTATTTTCCTCCTCAATTCTTAATATTTCATTTCTTGCCTCTTTTCTATCTTCTTCTTGCTTTGCAAGTTCTTTCTGCTTTTCTAACTTTGCCTCACGTTCTTCTTCTTCACGTTTTAACTTCGTTTTCACGTTCTTTTCTTTTCACGTTTTCTTCTTCACGTTTTCTGCCTGTTCTTGTTTATAAATAGCTAGCTGTTCTTCAGCAAAAGTTTTCAGTTCTGGTCCTTTATAACCAAAATCTTTCCCTATTCTAACGAAAGTTTCTAACGTAGACATTCTGAAATCAATGATCTATGTAGTTAATCAATAATGTATTGTAAACACCAATAAAAATAATTAACTTATTTATGTGTACTCAATGGCCAACGTAGTACTATTTTTAATAAAATTATACTACTTAATATCTAACATGGTGCTCATATTCACCAAGAAATATAACCCTATAGTTATTTGTCAATATACTATATCATCATGCCTTAGTCATGATGGATAAACACTAGTGCACTGGGCCATTACTGCAAACAGTTGCAATTATCAAGTTCCTCTTATTTATTTTCAAAAATTAATCAAAATATAGGTTATTATATTAATACCCAACTAAGGTAAGCTATCCCTATTAGAGTATAAGCTTAAACATCAATAAAGACAAAACAAACCATAAATAAAATTGTACAAGACATTAACATTTCACAATTGACAATTGCAAACATTAAAAGATGATTACTTGAACCAAATAAAACTCGGAAGTATCAGAGAAGTTCAAGGTAACCAAATATGGGTTAATAAACATGTGTACAAATAATGATGACGTCACATTAAAACTACGCAAATTATGCTCCTCGCTTTCAACATTGTAAAGCAAAAACTATAATATATCTCTATTGCAGTTCAACAACTAAAATGTGCAACTTTTATTCGAGCTTACTACCTAGTTGCTACAAATCATATATCCTCTTGTAACAGTTATCACATGATTGATGATTTCCCTTTGGCTTGTATATGTGAACGATGGTGGCATCTTTCAATTCCTGTGGTATCTGTTCTTCATCCCAGACTGAGTGGAAGAGGTCTGTTAGTCTCTGCAGCAGCATGCTGCCTCCAGCTTTATAAATCTCAGCAGGAATGGCATCTGATCCAGGGGCTTTGCCGCTGGACAGTAGGCTGGGGTCTTTCTTTACCTCTTCCACGCTGATTGGAATGTCAAGTCTGACATTGACTGTAACTTGCGGTATGCTTGCAATGGCCTGGTCGTTGACGGTTGATGGATAATTTAAGATGGCATTGAAGTGTTCTGCCCAGCGTTCCACATTCTGCGTTTTGTTAGTGAGCAATGCCATGCCATCAGCATTTAGGACCCGTGATGACTGATTCGATTGAGGGCCATAAATTGCTTTCAGGGCATCGTAAAAGCGCTTTGAGTCATTTATGTCTGCATAACTCTGTATCTCGTCTGCTTTATTGCTGAGCCATGCATCATGCATCTTCCTGAGCCTATTCCGGACAACTCTGCGTATATTGGTAAAGGATGCCTTTTTGGATGTTGAGGAAGGGTTGCTTTGATAGTCTTCGTGCAAGCGAAATATTTCAGGCAGCAGTGTTTTAATATTTTCATCATTCTCATCAAACCAGTCAGGGTTCTTGGGTGTTGTATATCCCAGGCTCTCAAAGGCTGCAGAGTACACAATGTTCTTCAGAGTGGCCCATTTTTCCTCTATGGTGGTTTGACCGAGCCCAACGTCCCTCGGCTGTCCAAGTTCCTTGAGAAGCTCTCTGCGGTTGCTTCGCTTTTAAGTTTTGTGACGTTGAGCCTCTTCGTGGGTTTCTGACTCTGGTGTCTTTGCTTGGGCTGTATGTTAAGGTTGAGTTTTGATACAATCAGCCTGTGGTCGGTCCAGCATTCGGCACCACACATGGCCTTAGTCACTCTCACGTCACGTCTGTCGCTCCTTCTCGTGATGACATAATCAATGAGATGCCATCGTTTGGAGCGGGGGTGCATCTATGTTGTTTTATCTTGAGTGGGTAAGCGAAACATGGTGTTCGTGATGGACAAATCATGTGTGGCACACAGGCTGAGTAATAGGAATAACATTAGGCAATCTTTGAAGGACCGAGGACTAGAATGGAACCAGGCCAGAAGGAAGACACCTGATAGTATAGTGTGGCGCTCTTTCTTCCAAACCTCTGCACCTCACGGTAGAAGAGGAACGACTCAGTAAGAAGTAAGTAAGGTATATTAATTATTGCTATTGTCATATTAACTAATAAAAAATTATTTAAAACTTTCTCAGTTTTAATTTCTAATACGGTAAATATCGATAGATATAACCTACATAAAAAAATCTCTCTGGGGTCCTTAATAATTTTTAAGCGTGTAAATGGGTCCTAAGATCAAAAACTTTGAGGAACGCTGCTTAGGAAAAATAGATTGAGAAATAATGTTCCAAAGTATGATCTAATTTGCAATCTTCTTCACAAGGGAGTCCAACAACTCAGCATAGTTTACTAACAGTGCAAATGCGTGACATTTTCAACAGAGAATTCCTTTACTCATTTCATTCACCACCTTTCCTATCCCCGGGGAAAATAAGCCATGAACAAATTCATGCCAAGCGTTTCTCTTCTGTGCCGTCCGTTCTAAGTCTTTCTGTGTCTTCTGTTTTCTTCATATGTGTTCTCTATGGGTATTTTCTCTCTCTCTCTCTCTCTCTCTCTCTCTCTCTCTCTCTCTCTCTCTCTCTCTCTCTCTCTCTCTCTCTCTCTCTCTCTCTCTCTCTCTCTTCTCTGCCTTACTCTGGTTTTGGTTTTAATGATTATCTTCATTGCACACGAGCAACTTTACAAGTGTTCCGATCTAATTCACAAGATCACACAAGATCACCGAAAACGCAGCAAAAGAGATGAATGTAGTCAGCGACCCATAGCCAGTACAACGTTGTAGCCATTACACCAGCGCGGCTCCCTCCACATTGTAATCAATAGGTGTTCCTCAATGTGTGTTATATTCTTTTCGTTCACCAGGCGATGGTCGGGATGGTGGTGGTGGTGGTGGTGGTGGTGGGGGGGGGAAGAGAAAAGGGGGGGGGGAGAATATTTAACATTAAAAAAATATATATCGAAACTGGATTTAGCTTTTTCTTCCTTGCAGGTTAGTCGTAGCAGCCCCAGTTTCTTTTGTGCCGTGCACAGGTAATCACATGGTCACAATAAGAGTGTGTTGTGAAATACAGTATTGTTAATCACTTCGCCGAGTTCAGGAGCCGCGCTGGTGTACTGGCTATCACGTTGCGCTAGCGACCAGGTTTTCAAGGTTCAAGCGCGGGCGCGGGCATTTGTAAGAGTGTCATAGACCGGGATTTTTACTGAATAACCTGAACCTCTCCTGAGTTGGAAGGAAAGTCCACAGGGTCTCCAGCCTCGCAATGACATGTCATTAGGCCGAAGGGCTGAAAGCCCAAGTGCCGCTGGTTAAAAGAAAAAACAAAACCAAAAAAAAACTCCGCCGAGCAATGAAAGAAATTGTTCATATCTTTAACTCATTTTGAAATTAGAAGTTTGCTTCCTGTTATATTATTTAACATTTCTGACAGATTAGTTATCCCACAGAATAGGTCAAGCTGAACAGTTGACGTGTCACTTTGGGTACAAGTTATAAGGACTAAACAAAGTCTTGTTCTTGTTCAAATTATTGGTACATTGGAGTTTGAGCTCTCTCCCTCAGTGCTGCGTAGTGGTATCTGCATGTGCTCGCAAGTTATTGTTTAGCACCATATAAGGTTTTCCATTTTTCTAGCCTAACAAATTTGTAACATTCGAGAATACAACTATTGTGCACATTATTACTGAAGAACTCACGTCTAGCTGCCTACTTCGATTTTACAATTTAAAAAAAAAAAATGAATTATTAAAAAAACAGCCCACTGCAGAGCTGTTTACACTTAGTTTCTGGTTGAACCATGGTCCCGGATTCTTTGCTGTTTTCGTGGTCTTTGTTCGTTGCGCTGCAAGGTGATCAGGTATTAATTTTGTTTTATTTTTTTATTTTATCTAGAGCTTCGTTCTGTCGTAGTTGTAACGATTTTTTGCATGTCAAATATTGCGTGTATGTATTCAGTGGCGTAACCGGGTAACTTGAAGTCACAGACACGTGACAGCCTTGCCATCCCTATTCTATCCCACATCATCATCATCACCATCACCATCATTATTTTTTATTACCCCCCTTGCGAAGCATGGAGCCACCACCTGAACTGGTTACCTTGCGGGAAGCCTGCATTAAGCACCCACATGTTCCTGTAGCAGTGGTCTCTGTGGCTATCAGTATTACATCGTGAGGTTGCCCGACCCATACACAACCTCATATATGTCGTCTTGTCTGACACTCCTGAGGGTGTAGTAATCATATTTTTTCTTTTCATCTTCAGAGACTCCACCTCCCAATACCCCCGGGATCAACACGGGGCCATATCCCTCTTGCTGGCTGATATTTTCAAATACATTTCCGTTTAAGCGCACACAACAACAACACACAAAAAAAACCTAAACAAAATGCTTTCTTTTACAATAAAAAATACCACACAAATGACGCAGCCATAATTAATTGTTACCATCGATTACAATAAACATTCAGCCATACATCTATTATTGATTTAATGATTGCGAACTCTGTCATTATTTCGATGAAACAAAAGAAAGAAGCAAGTTTGATCGAGATGAAAATAAAAATGTGTGCTCGCGTTGTCCTGTATGTTTGTGTTTGTAGAAAGAAAACCCTAAGAAGGGTGTCTTCGTAGAGTTTTTTTTTTTTTTTTTTTTTTAAGAAAAGAGTTGACACGGTGTAGATTCAGCTGGGAACAACAATTTTAAATTAACTATATTATGTTCAGCGCTGTAAGTATTCTCTTAATCCCACAATCTAAAATGTTATGTTTAGAGCTGCGGACGTCTCCAGTTCCCTCAAAAGAATCTAAAATGTTGGTGCTCAGTTGTTGTATGTGTCTCTAATTCAACAATAAAAGGTAAAGGTAGCCTCATAGAAGATACTGTCGTAGGGGAATGAAATATAAGGTTCAGCTTTTCCCTTCATGATGTAGGCTGACCTGTACCCTTCATGATGTAGGCTGACCTGCACCCTTCATGATGTAGGCTGACCTGTACCCTTCATGATGTAGGCTGACCTGTACCTTTCATGATGTATGCTGACCTGTACCTTTCATGATGTAGGCTGACCTGTACCCTTCATGATGTAGGCTGACCTGTACCCTTCATGATGTAGGCTGACCTGTACCCTTCATGATGTAGGCTGACCTGTTCCCTTCATGATGTAGGCTGACCTGTACCCTTCATGATGTAGGCTGACCTGTACCCTTCATGATGTAGGCTGACCTGTACCCTTCATGATGTAGGCTGACCTGTACCCTTCATGTACTGACCTTCATGATGTAGGCTGACCTGTACCCTTCATGATGTAGGCTGACCTGTACCCTTCGTGATGTAGGCAGGCTGACCTGTACCCTTCATGATGTAGGCTGACCTGTACCCTTCATGATGTAGGCTGACCTGTACCCTTCATGATGTAGGCTGACCTGTACCCTTCATGATGTAGGCTGACCTGTACCCTTCATGATGTAGGCTGACCTGTACCCTTCATGATGTAGGCTGACCTGTACCCTTCGTGATGTAGGCTGACCCTTCATGATGTAGGCTGACCTGTACCCTTCATGATGTAGGCTGACCTGTACCCTTCATGATGTAGCTATTTAGGCTGACCTGTACCCTTCATGACTGACCTGTACCCTTCATGATGCAGGCTGACCTGTACCCTTCATGATGCAGGCTGACCTGTACCCTTCATGATGTAGGCTGACCTGTACCCTTCATGATGTAGGCTGACCTGTACCCTTCATGATGTAGGCTGACCTGTACCCTTCGTGATGCAGGCTGACCTGTACCCTTCATGATGTAGGCTGACCTGTACCCTTCCTCGCTGCCGTTTTTGGTTTGGTTTGGTTTTAAGGACTATCTTCATTGCACACGGACAACTCCATCAGTGCTCCGATCTCCTCCCTTAGATCACACAAGGATGATCTCAGCACAGTGCCCGAACTCCGTAGCACCAACGAAAATCCCAATGTGTGTATATAGGAATCACACATTTTATAAATTATTTTGTGGTGTGTAGGTGTCTAACCTTTTTTCGTTTTTTCCGTCCTTAACTCAAAGAGGATATCCAGGTGCCCATTTACATGTAAACAGAGACTGGCACAGTGTGCAGATAAATGTTTTTATTAATATGTAATAATATAAAACACAACAAACAAATAAGTGTTCAATACACCGCCTAGATTTTGTTAAAGGTCCCCTATAAAGAAACCATAATTTAAAAAAAAAGGAAACAAAGCGGGGATGGAAATAACTAATAAACTAATTGTTGTACAGATACTATTACCTTATAATATAAAGCCAGTATATTCTATGTATGTCGACATTAATTTTATATGCATTAATATAATAGCATAGAATAGAATAGAATAGAATAGAATAGAATAGAATAGAAGAAATAGCACTTTAAAAATAGAAGGTGGCTTTTCAATCACCTTGTACCTAGTGAATATCACCAAGAGCTGACGCTCAATGACATTGGATATAAGTCAAGTCAACTAGTGAAAAGCTATAATACACTGTTCATCCACATCTCAACTTTTCAAAGCAACGTTTCTGCGGGATTACTTACTTACTTAGTCGTTCCCGTTCTACCGTGAAGTGTAGAGGTTCTGCGGGATTAAGGCCGCTTACACACGAGCATTTCTTGACGCGCGTTTCTCTCGCGTGACGAATGAAAGAGTACGGATTTACAGACAGTCTCGCTCGGCTGAGCAGCCTGTAAATCCCTTACTCCTTCATTCGTCACGCGTGAGAAACGCGCGTCAAGAAATCCTCGTGTGTAAGCGGCCTAACAGTAACAATATCCAGGGTACAAAACACGATTGGCCAGCGTTTTTCAGCCCTTGCATCCTGGATGAACCTTTCATATAATTTTCAGGTCTCATGCAACCCCTGCATAACAATTATAATGTCTACAGCTCACGTCACTTAACGTTATCAGTAAGTTGTAAACATTATAATCCAATAAATATTGTCAAAGCTATTTGGAGCAGAGAAATATTTGTTCTGCGGATCTAAATTATCCAAGTAGGCCTTAAAGTCGTATCACTAATTTCTACTCTACAAGTAGCTACTGAAATATAGTATGTGCATGAGTGAACATGGTCCTATTGTGCAGTGACCTACGGGGCTTCTCGACCACGGTGCACCACTACGCGCGCCAACATTGCTCAGCGCGCTACGTTAAAAAAAACAACGTTTATTTATTTATGTTTTTTTTTTTCAATGACCCTCTCTCGTGGAACCCCGGTTGAGAAACCCTGCCCTAGGCGAACAGCTAATTAGGCACCCCCAAGTAAACATGCACATATGTGTGATAACAGACTCGTATTTTTATGAGTGCATTTACAAAAGTGTAGAAAATTAATTAATTTTTGTCTCTCGGAATTACACCTCTTTTTTTCAGAAGGGGGAGTGGCGGGAGGGAGGTCAAAATTATTTCTTAGTTTATTCTACCTCCCCACCCCCCCCCCCCCGCTCTTCCCCCCCCCTCCCCCCCCCCCCTTTTCTGTGGCAGCGACACTGGTTATTTGTTTGTTGATGGTTTCAATTTTCAATTGTTCGAGAATGTTTCTTCGTACTGTTTGTGTATTGTTGGTATCTTGCTTTGTGTATTGAATTGTCATTTAAAGTCTTTATATCAGGCAAACGTTCATAAACACGACTTCTTAACATCACAAATCACCAGAATGAAAACTTCAACGTTAACAAGCAATCTACTGTTACGACTGATAACAACTGAAGCGTAGACAACATGTAGCATTAAAAGTCACCACAAAATATACAGGAACTGTGTTGAAATAAATCCAGGAAACATTTTAAGGCCTGTTTATTGGTGTTAAATCTCTGCTAATTTATGATATCTTCTTGTTATAACAGCGTTTGGCAATAGCATAGAAATAAATAAATAACTTCTCAAAAATGCAGAACTGTCCTGTCTTCGTCCTAATAAATGGCTACAGCAGGTTTTAAGAGGAATTAAGCTGCTACAGTTTCTCTTTCCTGCAGATCTGTTGTTATCTTTCTTCTGACTTAGAGATTTGTGGTGCCACGGAATCTACGACTAGTCGATAAGAAATGGTTCGTTAACTGTTGCAATGTTCTTGTAGACGTTCTGTTTAAAGCAGGCACTCATACATGCCACACGCTATTCTTCTTCTTCTTCTTTGATCCATAACCGCCAACCGTCAAAGCAGTCAGCGGCCATCACGCCTGGTGGCGTCTTGTAGGGCAGCAACAAATTGATTCCACTTTGCTCGGTCGGCGGCCATCCTTCGTACAGTGCCCCAACTGTGGTTCATTCTTTGCATCTCAGCTTCCACAGTTCTCCGCCAAGTTGTTTTTGGTCGGCCTCTCTTTCGCTTTCCCTCGGGGGTCCATAGCATAGCTGTTCTTGCGATGGTATCAGGGTCCCTTCTGAGGACATGGCCAACCAAACTCCAGCGTCTGCCAGCTATGATGGTGTGCATGTCCTCCTGGTTACTCCGAATAAGTAGTTCTTGGTTGCTGATGGTGTTTGGCCAAAAGATTCGGAGAATTTTCCTTAGGCAGATTGTGTGGAAGGAGGACAGTTTCGACATTTCCTTCTCTGTTACTCTACAACATTCCGCACCATAGAGAAGCACAGAAAGTACGCAGCTCTCATACAGTCTTAATTTGGTGTTTGTGCTGTACTGGGAAGACTTCCAAATGTTGTTGAGAATAGCAAAGGCTGTTCTCGCTTTATTCATTCTGTTGTTAATGTCCTTGCTTGTTCCGCCGTCAGGTGTTACTATGCTTCCTAGGTAAGTAAATGTGTCTGTCTGTTCTAACTTCTGGTTCCTTACTGTTATTGGCTCAGGATTGCCCACATTTAGTGTCATGACCTCTGTCTTCTTCAGATTGATGTTCAGGCCAACCTGCTGGCCATACTTATTCAGTCTATCAGTTTTGTCTTGAATGTGTTGGTGTGAATGCGCGAGCAGTGCAATGTCATCTGCATATTCCAAATCTTCCAGTGTAGAAAACGTTGTCCATCTAATTCCCCTTGGACTGCCCTCTGTTGTCTGGCGCATCACCCAATCTATGACTGTCAAAAATAATGTTGTTGATAAGGGGCATCCCTGTCGTACTCCTGTTTTCACTTCGAAAGTTACATTACTCGATCCAACACTGCACGTAAAGTTAGAATAGAGGCTTTTTATAATGGAAACAATGCGGCTGGGAATTCCATAAGCCCTCAGAATTTTCCATAGGCTGTCCCTGTGTATGCTGTCGAAAGCCTTTTCAAAATCAACAAAGTTAATGTACAGCTGTCTCTGCCATTCTGAGCACTGCTCTATAATGTTCCTGAGGGCAAATATATGATCTGCACATCTTCTGTTCTTTTTGAAGCCCGCTTGCCCGCTTGTTCTTTCCTCCCACACGCTATGGTTTACCCATAATCTGTACGGGGTGTTTGCGTTTTCAGATGTGTACGGCCCGTACAAACGTCTGTACGGGTTTTTTCGCCTAATTATTAAACATACATATAAATCGAACGTCTTGTGCCACTACCTTAGCCGTAATTTGCGTCATTTTTAATGTTATTTGCAAGAGAGTTAGCTTCCGTTTCCGATCTTTATTTAGTAATGGGAGTTTCCGCATTTATTTTCTGTGAATTTTTTAAATCGCAATAAATCGGCACCGAACACGCGGCCATTTTCGCTCTAATTTTAATGGATTCTGACTACGATGCGATGACAAGGAGATCGTTGTCTTTATTAGCGCTAATATCGGTTCTCAGAATATGGGTGATGGCAGAGATGGAAACGAAAGTAGAATGTCATTGCTAGTATGTATAATTTTAGGGGTTAGGATTAGGTTTATCGGAAAGGTTTAGGGTTGCGGCCGAATGTCACTGCTGACGAGGGCGTTTGTTGCTTTGCTACTGATGATGGGTGTAACGAAAAGATCGTCATTTGATTTGTATTGGTCAAATGACTTTCATTGAGATGCAAAGGAAAAGGACTCTTCGTTTGTAGGTATTTTTTTTTTAAATCTTTAAAACCCTTTCAGCACCATTGTGACGTAAGCCGTACGGCATAAATCTTCACAATTTTTGTCGCTGTGCCGTACTGCGTACGTCACGGGCGTAGAGCGATACCTCGTTCCAATTCACCTATATGACGTACGACATACGTCCTATTTTAAAAGCAACAGAACTCTTCTGTTTACAATCGTATCCGCAATTGCTGGGCATAATCGGATTCAGCATTAAAAAATCTGGCCACTAAGCTTGAAACGAACAAAATATTTTACTGCTAGCGAAAACAGTAGAACTGATAAGTGATTTTACCAAAGCGAAAGTACACAAACATGGACACTGGCGAACCATAAACATCTTGTGGAAAAAGAGCATGAAAATTTTTGTTTGAGTTGAATTTATTCAACTTGAATGATTCTGACAACTCTTTTTACTGAGATTCTGGTAATCTTTACCTTTAGTGCCGTCGAGTATGTTTAATATGTGTATTTTCGTACCATTTAGAGTTAAGGTTGAGGTTAGGTTTAGGGTTACCCTAATTCTAATGCTGACTCAATACACATATTATATTATACATACTCGACGGCACTAAACGTAAAGATTACCCAGATTCAGGATCAGAGTTTGTGTAGTCTGGTTCAGGATATACTTTTAATCGGTTTCCTTTTACGATAAACCGTTTACAGTCAAATTAAAAATATGACCCCAAAAATTACTATTATCCTGTCGTTCAGGGGAACGAACTAAGCTGAAAATGGTGTCGTCATGGGGAATGAAAAACCCGTCGTGGCGAAAGGGTTAAAAAAAAAAATGTTTAATTTTTTTCTCGTTTTTTTTTTCATCTTTCCATACCTCTCTTCCTATCACATCTAACATGTACACAAACAAATTTTATATCATCAGATTCATCATTCATTTATCAACTATAATGCAGCCGTAATAGAAAACATTTTTACACTTATTAACTCTTTTGATATGTTTTTCAGTCTTATTTTGTACAGGTTTTGCGGGCCTTTGTACAGGGTTTTTGAATTTTTTGTACAGGTTTTTCATCTCCGAGGTGTGGCATATATGGGCACTAGATATCAGTTTAACTCTCCTTGGAAATAAAGACGGGCGTAGATGACTTAGAGCTGAATGTTGAAGAGTTGTTGTCTGTTGAGAGGTTCTTTATTCGTTCTGTTTCTAACTAACAATTTCAGCAGTTCTTATGGTCTAAAAGATGTTTCTACTTCTATAAAATCTGTTCTGCTCTAGTCGGCAATTTGCCCTCTAACTGGTCTCTCTAGCCTGATCAATCTACTTTGCTAGTTTTTTTTCATTTTGCAAACGATTGTCACGCGATTCTGCCTGACGACAGACATTGAATCCGGTTGATTCTAGTGAAGGGCATTCAGCTTATGATTTAAGTTCGTTAAAAGGGTTCTCAGTTTATTTGCACTAGTAACTACTAACTTACTGAAGGACTTTTTCTATTGTATTTACTATATTTGGAAAATCACTGCTGACGTAAACTGTTGCAGTTCCAGAGTTTGACCTGATCATTAATTTCTTTTGACATACTGCGCATTTAAATAATCTACCTGTACTGTCCTAACCTCCTCATCTATTTTTTATTTAACATAACCACTAACAAATACAGATAATTGTCAGTCTATGTCATCTCTGCCAATATCGTCAATATTATTAAACATCAATAAAGTCGCTCGTGCTCTGCACGCGGCGACACCTCTCAACCCTTCCCCCTCCCCATTTTGTAGCCTTAGGCCTCTGACTAGAAACACAACAGAATCAGGTCAGCATCGCGGTGCGGAATCGATCGTTCCAGACGGAGAATTGGAAGTTTCTTCAGCTATTACGTAGTCAAGGTAACATGCACAATTCATGATTGCAGCGCTTTGGATCTATCTTACATGCATAATTCAAGATTGTATGGCTTTGGATCTCTGTTTTACATGTACAATTCAAGATTGTAGTTCTGTGGATCTCTGTCTTACATGCACAATGTACGATCGCGGTACTTTGAATTTCTATCTTACATGTTTCGGCGTCTGTGGCCTAATGGATATGAACGCAGTTTCATAATCCAGATATACCAGGTTCGAAACCCGCTGCAGGCGGTTTGGTAGCAGATCGCTTTAGTGTGGATTTTTAACAATGGTATAAGCGCCGTACCGTTCAGAAAGCAATGGCAAACTACTGAACGTAAAAATTGCCTAGAAAAATCACAAACAGCCAATAAAAGCTGGGGTTGATTGCCACGTCCTGTAAAGGATAAGCAACTAACTAACTTACATGTTTAATTCGAGATTGCAGTGCTTTTGTTCTCTGTCGTACATGCGCAATTCAAGATTGCATTGTTCTGTATCTCTATCTTATATGCACAATTCAAGACTGCGGTACTTTAGATCTCTGTCTTGTTAGAATAGTTGTTGTCGTGAAAAATTCTAATCCACATATATAAATGAGAAAATAAATGTAAAGCCTAACGAAGTAATTTAATAGAAGGAAAGAAGAATGGTGAAAGACCAGTGCTTTTCCCAATAGCGTACACCTGCGTTGTAGAAAGCCATAATGACTGAACCCGAGATCCCCTTTTTCTACTTCGTCTGCATAATTGTAACGCTTCCATGTTTGATAGTAAAAGCCTACTGCATAAACTACACGCGTTTCTAAAAATAAAACTGGTACTGTGTTTCTTAGAAAACCTTGAGATACGCAAACTGCTTAATGACCTAGATATAATACTAGCATTAATGTCATTATATACACTACGTTAACCTAGAAGACAGACGGGCTTAGAAGCGAGAGAGAGAGATGCACGGAGGAACGCATGCAATGCTACCACGGCGTCTCGCGATTTAAAAATTAATGCCACCCCACGCGAAAGGCATGCAGGCTTGATTTTTTTTCAAATAAACAGTAATAAAAAAACACTACCGATACGAGGTTAGGTTTTGAAAACAGGTTTAAAATCTTATTAGGACACATGACACAATACTGTTTTACGTCTGAAATCCTGACATTAGCCTGACAGTACAGAAGACATCCCATCGTATAGAAGTGAACGGGTGGTAGAAGAAAATACATATTTTGAACGAAGCCACTTAGCCCCATTAAACTTATATATTTGGGTGCCTTAGGACTTGCTGACAAAGAATATGTTATGTGTTACGCAAATAGTCTAGTAATTAACGAATTATAGCCAAAATACTATAGTGGAGTTGTCTGACAGCACAAGATCATATTTGCTCATAATGGCATGCTTGAAACACTGCTTTAGGGGAAATGAGGCCAACTAGTTAGATACGATTTGATTGGCGGTAGTCATATGTAAGACGAAACCTGATTAGTCGGACTGCAAATGCAAATATGGTTGTTATGGCAACGTGTAGAATGGGTAACATTTTTTCAAAGGCTCTTGTAAACATGGTCTCATTGGTTAGAGCATTCGATATAGTCAAATAGAAGCGTCAGTTCAGGGCCAGTTTTGAAAATATAGTTTGTGAGAAGCTAGTGCGTGGCGAGCAAGCGAATATTTTTCTAAATAAAAGCCTGGGATAAGGCAGATCAAAATTGTGCCAGAATTCATCGCCAGTCAACGTACTAGTGTATATTTCCTTGAATTGTGGTAAGCTAGACATGTTTCCTATATATCTATATATATATTATATGAAAATTGAATATGAATTGATAAATTGTGTCTGTATGTGTGTGGTTCAGTAGCAAACAGAAGACAAAGCCTAGATATTGCTCCATGTAAAAGCTTGTCAGAGAGGAGTAGAACTGCATTGGCATATATGGGATTGCCATTTAGTAACATGACACCTATCTTATTGTATAGAAGGAATTACAGCTGGATTTGCAGAGGCGTTGTAACCATTAGGGAGAGGAATACTGGTATATTGTCACACGAGAAGCTAGTAGTTGGCTACAGCGCTGAACTCTGTGTTTGTAATGTCATGTACTTCAGTGTGGAAATAGATTATATATTAGTTCTGAAGAAGGAGGCACAACCTTCTTATTTCAGGGACCGTGGTACTGAAGTATTAGAGCAGCACCTGGTCTGAGTTTTGCTGGATCCATAGGGCTGGCAGCAGACTCCTTGTCCAAGATATCGACCAGTGGGGTATCTCAAGATAACTGAGAAGCAAGCAAGCAGAGGAGACAGTTTTCCTGCCACCGACTCCTAAGTTAAGAATTCGTCAGCCAGAGTAGCTCATCCTTGTATAACCCACCTTTAAAAATTGACTGTAATACTAAAGCAAGAGGGACAGTTATTGTTTTACAAATAAAAAGAACTGTGAACCCTTCAAGATTATTTCCACCATTAACAAACACATGAAGTCGTGATGACAAACAACAACATAGCTTCAAAAGTCAGTATTACCTCTTAATACCAGAGCATCACACTACACACATATTGTAATAATATTCTATGTCAGGACAAAGATCCTTTGTATAATTTTTGTACATAGACATTGTATTTACATTTGATTGTGATTCCTGATTCACTCTGTAGTTGGATCAGGATATCTATTCTTGAAATAAATAAATACATAATTTAAACGTTAACAATTGACTTACTTAAGCTAGTCTTCTAGAGTGTTATATGTATGTGCTTGTCATAGTGTTGTACAGTGTTGTGAATCTTAAATAAAGTATTTATCTGTATGTTGTTGTTGTGAACTTACACTTCATCATTATCATAACCCTAGACATTCAACGTAGTCATCACAATCTTCCAGAATAAGTCTGACTGAGGTCTAAATGTGGTAGCAAAGTAAGGTCATCTGTAACACACCACACATATTAGATACAGATACCTTCACAGCTGATCTCAGTCAGTACACTAAGTCCCCTATAAATATTTATATAATCCCAACTTACCACAGTTGTCAACAGTAACACTGGTTTACACCTTTGTAACCTTCCAGCTCTGAGAAGAAGGCGAAACGTAAGAAATCTGAAGGATACCCAAGCTACACAGTGTTGGCACTGATGTCTTTTGTGACGATTTTCTTTTTCTCTATTGGCTGTAGACTGAATTTCGAAAACGATATCTACAAATATAAATTGAATTCAGTAAAATGTAACATAATAGGTTGACGATCTAGACGTGGTCGATGACCGACCTCGTTCTTCTGCACAACGACCGTCCCAGATGCAAGACAAAAGGAAAATACTTGATAAGAGGTCACAGCAGGTTATCTGAAAATACACAGGGTGAAGACAAAGATTATGAGAATAAATGCTACAAATGAAAGATGGCACGTGCATATATATATATATAAGATGCGGACTCATACATACGTCATGGCAACAATATAGATAAAGACGGTGGAACCTACAGTGATATCAGATGAACAATGCAAAAGGAAAGGTTAGCTTTCAATGCATTTGGAAATAAATTGACGTCAAAAGAAATCTGCAAAATCTAGATCATCAAGCTATTTAGTCATATTTTTCAGATGACTTGGTTCTTCTGTCCAATAACCGTAATCAGATACAAGACAAAATGAAAATACTCGATGAAGGTCACAACAAGTGGATCTGAAACTACACAGGGAAAAGACAATGAGAATAAATGCAAGAAATGATAACAACGTCGAACGTGAAGAAATACCATTAAAAGATGTAGTACCATTAACATATCTTAGCAGCAGTATAGACAAAGTTGGAGGGACAGACAATGATATGAAAATAAGAATACAAAAAACAAAAGGAGCTTTCATTGCATTTGGAAACAAATAGAAATAAAGAGAAATCAAGTCCAGCATAAAAATAAGAATCTTCAACTCAAATGTCAAGTCAGTCCTATTGTATGGCTCTGAAACACTGAGAACAGCAAAAAACAACAACCAAACAGATACAGACATTCATAAATGGATGCTTGTGTATGTAGTGAATTTCTACATACAATATCTAAATTAATATATAACAATATCGAGCATAAAGGAAAAGATAAGAAAGTACAAAAGAATTTTCTACTAGAACTGTTGGTATCGCCTACGCCTTCAGATTATTAATTGCTAAAGAATAGCCGAACAAAACGGTACCCAATTTTTCAAATTCGTCCTTGACATAATCACTTTTCCTAGTTCTAAGAAAATATTTGCCTAAAAATGCATTGTGGAACGAGAAGGGGAAAGGATAGATGAAATGCTAATTCGTTTCGCATTGATTTTAAACTAAAAGTCAATACCAGCACAGGATCAGGCTTTGCCTTAGGGGTTTCCCCAAAATACGACGAAAAAGTTAGAACATGTAGACAACTCGTGTCACAAAAACAACCTTAGCTCTGAATTCAAAGGACGTAAATAGAGAAGACAGCACATGGAAAAGAATTGAACGTGTAGTAGACTTAAAATAAAAAACACTAACTTAGAAAAAAAAATAAAAACTGTGTACTTCTGAACCAAGCCAACTAGTCCCATATAAATTGTATATTCGTGTACCTTATGACTTGCTAACAAAGAATATGGTAGTAGTTACGCAAATAGTCCATTAATTAACTAATTATAGGCATAATACTATAGTGGAGTCGACCAGACTGTCAAGTAAAGATCATGCCTGCTTATATTTTTTATGGCATGTTTTGAAAAAAACGACTTTGGGTAAATGAGGTTAAAAGGTACAGGATATTTGATTGGGTGGATTTTGAAGGAAGGCGAAGTATGATTGGTTGACCTAAAACTAAAAATATATTTGCCTTGGAAACATATTGGGAGTTGTTATTTGAAACGATAGATTCAAAAATAAATGTAAACATTGTCCCATTGGACAAAGCAGTAGATACTGGTTCGAAACGGGGACTGTTCACTTCCATTTCAAGTAAATTTTGTGTAAAGCAAGATCGATGAGAGCAGGCGGAGAAATTTTCTAACATAGGAAAAGCCTGGACAAAGGGCAGATCGAAAATGTGCCATTGCCTAGTCATCGTTTAATTGTGTTATTTCCTTGCATCTGTAGTAAGATTGATTTTCTTAACATTTTATTTAAAATAAAATTTGAATGTGAGATACTAACATACGATTATAAGTAAGTGAGTCTATGGCAGACTCAAAACAGAGTCTAGAGATTGATCCAGCATATGAAAGACTATTAAAGAGGTGTAGACCAACTAAGTTATATATGATTATCATCAGGAGCATAATACCTATCCTATTGTATGGACAACAGATTATTGCTGGAATTGCAGAGGCGTTGTAACTATTAGGGGAGAGGAATACTAGTATACCTGGTCACATCAAAAGAAACTGGTGAAAGGGATTGTCGTAAAGAGCTGATCTTACATGTTTGTTTGTAATGTGCCTGTACTGGTTGTTGAATAGTATTGTAGGCTGTTGATTACGAAGGAGGCATATCCTTCTGATTTCAGAGGGTTTTGGTGGCTGTCAATAACTGGTGCCAGACTACAGTGGGCCGATATATTCATGCCACAGTCTTGCCTTTTTCGGAGACAACTGTAAACCACCATCATTCTTGAAGAAGTGGGAGCTGAAGGTTGTCGTTCAGCGAAGTACAGGAAGAGTCCTACATCATATTACCAAGATAGGTGCATGTTTCGGCACCTGATCGCTCAATTAACATTATATTAAAATAAAGAGGCGGGGAATAGTGATATAAACATTCCATCAGTGTCCACAGAAACTTACAAACAACATGCAGAGATGATGATAATAAACAGTCAACCAGTGTATACTAGAAGTCACCTCAGTTAGAAAATACACTACACCCTTATATAATAATAATATGTGTATTATGGACAGAAGATCCATTATGTAAATTGATTGATGTAAATAATTTCTATGATTTCACTATTGATTGTCAGTCCTGATTCCAAATAAATTAGATTCAGGACAATAAATTGAAAAAACATTAACTTTACCAAACTTTCAACCACTGACTTACTAAAAATAGTCTTTTAAAGTGTAGTTCGTATGTGATTGTCGTGGTACTGTTGTGTTGTATTAGATAATAAAATAATTTGTGAAATTGTTTATATGTTTAGTTGGTTAATGCAACCTTACACTAACATTTCATAACCCTAGACACCAAACGTAGTCATCTTACATTCTATCTAGAATAAGTCTGAATGAGATCATAGTGGTGGTAGTAGAAAGGTACCCTGGAAATTTACTCCAAGTTTATTATATCCAGGGACCTTCACAGCTGACCTCATTCAGTACACTAAGATTTCTTAACAACAAACTGTATTAACATCAAATCCATCACATATATTGGGGTCTCGCTCCTGGGGATTGAACTTTTCATAACACCAGCTATATTGGGTAGTTTGCTTCTGGGATTTTAAATTCTTAAAATATTATCAATTATATTAGGAATCTCAGATAGTATAAAACTAAAAGCATTCCTTTTTGGAGAACTTAAATAGTAGTTGAGCTATCAGTGCCTGTGGTTGTTCTTAGTTATAATTCGAAATTGTTAGTTATAATTATAAATTTGTCTAGTTAGAAATTTTAAAGGTTTGCCTGGTAAAAAATGGCTGATCTGGCAAAGTTTCGATCTGCTGCTGTGCAGGCTGCTAAAGAATTGGGAATGGAGGGGAAAATTATGATTGCTTATGTCACAACTGAATGTGACAAATTTATTGAACGTGAAGAAAAAAGATTAGAAAAAGAGGCTGAAAGAAAGTTAAAGGCTGAAAAAGAAATTAAGAGGCTGCAGATTGAGGCTGAAGAAAAAAAGTTAGAGGCAGATAAAGAACTTAAGAGGCTGCAGATTGGGGCTGACAAGGAGGCTAGGGCATTGGAAGCAGAAGAAAAGGGATTAGCTACAGAAAGAGAAGAAAGAAGACAGGCTGCAGAGAGGGAAGCAGAAGAAAAGAGATTAGCTACAGAAAGAGAAGAAAGAAGACAGGCTGCAGAGAGGGAAGCAGAAGATAGGAGATTGCAGAGGGAGCACGAGTTACGACTAAGGGAGTTGGAAATTCAAGGCCATGCTCCTGAAAATGGTGCCAGCCCCTTTGCCTCAGATGCTACTGTTAGTCAGGGAGCCTCAACCTCAGCTATGAGTTTTCATTTAGACCATTTTGTTGAGAAAGACGATGACATAGAAAGTTACCTAAATAGATATGAACTTTTAGCTACCACGTATGGTTTAGAGAGAGAAAGGTGGAGCCTAAAGTTATCACAAGGGCTTCGTGGTACAGCTTATTAAGTTTTTGCCAAGATGAGCAGGGATGATCAGGACAATTATGACATGCTAAAGCAGGCTCTTTTGTTAAGATATGAAAAGAATGGGGAATTTTATAGAAAAAAATTTAGGAATGCCAAACTACTGTCGGGTGAGGCTTATCACCAGTTCTCTGCACGGTTAGAGACCTACTTGGAGAAATGGACTGCTCTGGGGGAAAACCCAAGATCTTAAGGAAATGATCTTTATTGAGCAACTAAGAGAGTCCATGGCTCCAGACCTGAGAAAGTTTCTCATGGAACAAGGTGCAGAGAGGCTGGGTGAGTTACTCAATGTCGCTGAGAGGTATCAGGCAGCCCAAGCAGAGGTAGTTGGAAATAAAAAGAAACAGGTAGACAATTTTAAGGCACCTCAAAACTTTAATAAGTTTGACCATAGAGACCAGAACAAAGGTAAGCACCAATTTGATAGGCCATGCAATGACTATAATAATAAAACTCACAATTCAATGAAAGGAAATATAATGACAGAAACCCCTTTAACCAAGGAAAGAAGTATTGTAAACATTGTCGGATGGACAACCATAACACTGAAAATTGTAGAAAGAAAACTCCTACTTTCGCTGCAATGAAAATGGGGAGAAAGGGAGTAAAGGTCAACCTTACTGAACAACAGGAACCTTACCACCCCCCAGTGTGTGAAGATGTAACATGCAATGGTGTCACCATAAGGTGTTTGTATGATACTGGATTAGATTATGATTCAGTTGTGAGTTCTCACCTGGTGCAGGCAGATCAATACACCACAGAAACAGTGGAGATTCAAACTGCAACCAAGGACGTAGCGACCATGACACTTCCCGTCGCCAGGATAAATGTGAAAACGCGATATGTGGAAGGAATCATAAAAGCAGCAGTGATAAATGAACTAATCTACCCTCTGATATCGGGGTGTAGATATGTCTTCTTGGGGAATCCCAAGAGACATGTGACCATGGCAACAGTGCAGACCAGATCACAGTCTAAAAAGGAGGAGGATAATCCGATAAATACCCATCCAGATGAGATGAGGAAGGCACAGGCGGAGGATAAGACCCTCAAGCCTTGTTTTAAGAAATTGCCCAAATTTCATACACCTCCAGGCAAGGAAGATTTCTATATGAAGAACAAATTGATATATAGGAAGGCTGGAAATGGATCCAATGGTCACGGACAGCTGGTCCTTCCAATTTCATATAGGACTAAAGTGTTGGAACTAGGGCATGCGATTCCCTTCAGTGGTCATATGGGGATCAGCGCAACAGGACAGTGTATAGCTTGTCATTATTTCTGGCCAGGAATAACTGAAGACATAAAGAGATATGTAAAATCCTGTCCAGAGTGCCAACGGGTAGCTCAAAAGCATTGGACTGCTCCAGTAACTCTAGGGGAAATGCCCATCGTGGGAACCCCCTTTGAAAGAGTTGCCGTGGACATTGTGGGACCTCTCACTCGGACCAAGAGGAGGAACAGTTACATTCTGACTCTGGTGGACACTTGTTCTATGTGGGGAGAGGCGGTAGCCCTGTCATCAATTGATTCGAAGCATGTGGCAGAGACATTACTCACAATCTTCACCAGGTTAGGCTTTCCCAACCAAATCTTGACTGATAATGGCTCTCAGTTCAAGGGGAAACTAACAGAAAAAGTATTCAGGATCTTTCAAGCCAAACACTTTCATTGTAGCCCGTATCATCCTCAAGGAAATGGCCAAGTAGAAAGATTTAACGGGACTCTCATGTCGATCCTGAGGAAGTTGGCACATGAAAAACCAGATACATGGGACCTTCCCGCCGCCCTGTTTGCCTACCGGGAGGTACCCCATAGTTCAACCGGTATGGCCCTGGCAACATTGTTATTTGGAAGGCCAATAAAAGGTCCCTTGGAAGCCTTCTTAAGGACCTGGACCGATGAAAAGGCAGAAGCAATTATTACCTCATCATATCAATATGTGAACGAGCTGACCACTCGTCTTAAAACTGGCTGGAAACTTGCCAATGAAAATTTGAGACAAGCCAGGAAAAAGCATGCTGTCTATTACAATAAGAAAGCGAAGGATCGAGAATTATCTGTGGGAGAGAAGGTGCTCCTTCTACTGCTGGGCAGCCAGAATAAATTGCAAATTGGATGGCAAGGTCCATATACAGTTCTAGAGAAGGTGTCTAGAACAAATTATAAGATAGATAAGAAAGGGAAAGAGAAAATCTATCATGTGAATCTCCTGAAGAAATATCTGGACAGAGAAAACCAGGAAGAGACACATCTACTGACCTTGTCTGTTGCAATGGAGATGAAAAAGGAACCATCAGCACACACTTAACGGAAATTCAAAGGGAGAGGGTTCAACAATTTCTGAATAATCATACAGATGTGTTAACGGACCGTCCGGGGCATACAAATTTATTGGAGTATGATATGAAACTCATAGACCCAACACCAATCTGTATGAAAGCCTATTCGATTCCGTTCGCTAAGGAAAAAGCTTTAAGGGAGGAGATAGATTATCTGTTGAGAGAAGGGATTATCTCGCACAGTGAATCTCCCTACAGTTCCAGTGTGGTTCTGTTAAGAAAACCCTCTGGAGAACACAGGCTGTGTATAGATTACAGGAAACTGAATGCTGTCACAGAAGGTCAGGTGGATCCATTACCTGATACAAATCAGCTGTTTGCCAGGCTGAATAGAGCTAAATATTTCTCTAAAGTGGATCTGAGTAAAGGCTACTATCAGATTCCAGTAAAGCCGGAAGTCAAACCTTATTTAGCTTTAGCACCTCGGAAGGACATTATGAATTTAACATGTTGCCATTCGGGCTGAAAAATGCACCGAGTGTGTTTTCGAAGATGATGAGAAAGTTACTAGATCCCCTGAAGAATCCATGCATCACCAACTTCATGGATGATATTCTCATAGCAACAGAAACATTTGAGGAACACATTAACTCTCTGAATATGTTGTTTGATCGATTGAGAGAGACCAATTTGACAGCTAGACCGACGAAATGCTATGTTGGATGTAAAGAGCTGGAATTCTTGGGCCACACAGTACATCAGGGAAACATGACCCCTGACCCCAAGAACCTGGAGAAGTTAAAAAAGCACCAAGACCACAAACAAAAAAGGATGTGCGATCTTTTGTCTCATTATGTGGTTTTTACCAAAAGTATATAAAAAACTTTAACTCCATATGTGCTCCATTGACTGATTTAACGCACAAAGGAAATCCTGATAGAATTATTTGGACAGCGCAATGTGAATTAGCATACCAAGAATTGAAAGAAAAGCTCACAAGCAGGCCTATTTTGAAATTACCTGACTTAAGTCAAGAATTCATTTTGAGAACGGATGCGAGTAATATCGGTTTGGGTGCAGCTCTATTACAACGGTCAAATTCACTTGATGGGGAATTAACCCCAGTTGCTTATGCTAGCCGAAAGTTGAATACAGCAGAACAAAAATATTCAACAAGTGAAAAAGAATGTCTCGCTGTCATCTGGGGTTTAAAAAAGTTCCAGATTTATCTCTATGGACAATCATTTAGGATCCAGACAGATCATAAACCACTCGTGTGTCTGTCACAAGCAAGGCATGAAAATGCTAGGTTATTACGCTGGTCTTTGCTCTTACAGCCATTCCAGTTTACCATAGAGTACATTCCCGGAAAAACTAATGTGGGAGCTGATTTTTTAAGCAGACATCCATACGACGAACATCAGAGTAGTCATCAGTCATAGTAAATTCATCTATGTGTATTTAGAAATAGGAACTGACATATGATCGTCTGTTCTAAAGGCGGGACATGTGTAGTGAATTTCTACATACAATATCTAAATTAATATATAACAATATCGAGCATAAAGGAAAAGATAAGAAAGTACAAAAGAATTTTCTACTAGAACTGTTGGTATCGCATACGCCTTCAGATTATTAATTGCTAAAGAATAGCCGAACAAAACGGTACCCAATTTTTCAAATTTGTCCTTGACATAATCACTTTTCCTAGTTCTAAGAAAATATTTGCCTAAAAATGCATTGTGGAACGAGGAGGGGAAAGGATAGATGAAATGCTAATTCGTTTCGCATTGATTTTAAACTAAAAGTCAATACCAGCACAGGGGCAGGCTTTGCCTTAGGGGTTTCCCCAAAATACGACGAAAAAGTTAGAACATGTAGACAACTCGTGTCACAAAAACAACCTTAGCTCTGAATTCAAAGGACGTAAATAGAGAAGACAGCACATGGAACAGAATTGAACGTGTAGTAGACTTAAAATAAAAAACACTAACTTAGAAAAAAAAAATAAAAACTGTGTACTTCTGAACCAAGCCAACTAGTCCCATATAAATTGTATATTCGTGTACCTTATGACTTGCTAACAAAGAATATGGTAGTAGTTACGCAAATAGTCCATTAATTAACTAATTATAGCCATAATACTATAGTGGAGTCGACCAGACTGTCAAGTAAAGATCATGCCTGCTTATATTTTTTATGGCATGTTTTGAAAAAAACGACTTTGGGTAAATGAGGTTAAAAGGTACAGGATAATTGATTGGGTGGATTTTGAAGGAAGGCGAAGTATGATTGGTTGACCTAAAACTAAAAATATATTTGCCTTGGAAACATATTGGGAGTTGTTATTTGAAACGATAGATTCAAAAATAAATGTAAACATGGTACCATTGGACAAAGCAGTAGATACTGGTACGAAACGGGGACTGTTCACTTCCATTTCAAGTAAATTTTGTGTAAAGCAAGATCGATGAGAGCAGGCGGAGAAATTTTCTAACATAGGAAAAGCCTGGACAAAGGGCAGATCGAAAATGTGCCATTGCCTAGAGATGCCTCCTTTATTGTATTCTAAACACTCACGGGTGGTCATCAGGTTATACTTCGGTTGAGTGAGTACGCACCAACTTATGTTGATGCTAGTTTTTATAAATGTCTTCTGTCACGCACGAATATGCACAATTTGGTGTAGGGGGAATTCGTGCGCGCTTGTGTCCAAGCAAGGCAGATGACGTCAGGGGTGAAGAAAAATGAAAGCCAGCATCTCAAGCCAGACATTGAGTCTGTTGCCTATATTCCTATATATACCCAGTGTGTTGGGTTAGTTATTCTTCTGGTACAATGACTTCTTGGTAGACGTCATTGTCGGATTACACTACACGTAAGTCCGAACCAGTTTTTGGTAAGAAGTGAATTGTTTACTTGAACTTTCGTGTCACCATCCTTTGTTGGCATCTAGCTAGCACCTTTCTGCAAAGGTGCTATAATGGATCAACGGGGAATTTCACTGAAAGTATTTTAATATTATAAAGGATTCAAGGCTTCATCCTTTACGGTTTATTGGATTGTAATGATATATGGATTGCCGTCGTACGAGTCACGGCGACGAAGAGAGGTTAGCCAAGCACTAGGACATAACCTTCGTTGTTTATATTAGATGCAAGTATGTATGGATCTGCCAGGTCAGGGGTACCAAGCTACTAAAGTACCCGACCAGAATTGTAGGACAGAATCAATATATTTATTCCAAGATCTTTAATGGTTGAATAGTCCTAACGGTCATGACATTGACGCAAGGTCAAACCCTGATCTTATGTGAGGAAGTTATTATGCCTGTACCATGCCTATATATATGCTACATGTACGTTTACTGTGGAATCCATGTTGGAGCACTGTAACCTGTTGTCGTCAACGTATTTTTCGTCCTAAATAAAGTATGATGTTAGTAAACCTAACGAGTTCGTCCCTATACACATTGGCACTCGTTGACGTGCCTGCTTGTTATTGAAGTCCTTCCTTCACGTTCCAAGAAAGAAACATTCGCGTTTTTATTGTCAAGTCCAAATAGCATCGCCCGTGTTGGACCGTTGTCATTACGACACCATCAACATCCTTTAGACAGCGGTTCACACCCCAGAAGAAGCGAGGCTACAACTATGGCGGCGCAGTGTGGTCTGAAAATGTCCATTTTTTCAGTTACGGAATCGAACTCAATCCAACTCGGTTGAAAAGAAAAATGCAGTCTTTCAAGGCGACAACATCCTGGACTGGTTATAAAATCTAACGGCTACTCAAGGTCAAGATGGACTCAACTGCTTCTATCATTTGCGGACTCTACCAGGTGCTACGTAAGCTTCCTCGGTGATACAGCGCCGGAGTGCAAGACTCTGCAATCCTAGAAATTGCATTTTATCACGAAATGATAAGTATTACTCTGTTCGTTGTCACCGTCTTATGTTAGCTGAGCCGCTTTTTAATATGTCCATTGTAGTATTTCTTGTGATACATGTTTTATGTTCCATGTTTGTTCTGGGAGGTAGGGAGGTCGATCTGTCGAACGAGATCCATCTCGAAGCCAATTCGGGCTCTTCTTCAGACGTTCTGTAGGGCTCCTTTTGTAAGTTTCAATTGAGCGATAATCCCTTGCCGACGTTCAGATCGCTAGTTGCTCCTTATAATAGTATCTGTTTAGCTGTAGTGTCAAGTTTTAATCGTTGTTTTCATAGTTATTTTTATTCGTACCTTGGTCTTATGATGTATCTTGTATGTGATTATTGTCCTTCTAACCTGACTTTCGTTGAGTTTTTTACAAAACCTATGTTTTTACACTGTGTTGTCAATTGTCTTGTGTAAGTTTTTATCGCAGTTATCATCGTAAATTTTTACGACATTCTATTTTAGTTTCACATTTTAATTTTGTTGACCTCTGCGATCGTTTTCTTCGTCTTTGATTATCTCGTCTTGTCATTGTTGTTGCTATTGTCTTTGGCTCTTGTCTGTTCTTAATATTTCATTGTATAAATTATTTTAATTGATTAATAATATTTAGTATATTTAAGTGATAATTAGGTACCGTTCTTAGACAAGAACGTATTGCACACACTTAAAGTAAATTAATTGATAATTATTTGAGTAAATCAAAATGTCGTCGCTTGAATATTTTATGAAACAGGCAAAATCCGTTGGGATGGCTCCTGACGAGGCGAAAGCATTCGCACTAACGGAATACAAAAAGGCTCAAGAGATAGAAGCTGAACAGAGGAAATTAGAACTTCTGAAACAAGAAAATTTGAGATTTGAAGCAGAGGAAAATGAAAAGAAGAGGATATTTGAGTCTCAGGAAAATGAGAAACGATTTCAGCGTGAGGCGGAACATAAGAAACTTCAGATTGAGGCAGACAACAAAAGACTTCAATTGGAAGCAGATCAGAAAAAATTGGAGGCAGATCAGAAAAGATTGGAGGCTGAAGAAAAATATAAACTTGAAATGGAAAAGACTAGAATGGAATTGGAAAGTAAACAAAAAGAAACAGAAGAAAGGAGATTGTTAGCTGAAGAAAATACAAGAAAATATCAACTTCAAATTCAACATGAAAAAGAAATGAAGGAATTAGAATTTAATCAGTTTCGATTAACTCAGGAGGCTATTGCTCAAAAGTCTCAGGAGGGCCAAAATTCATCTAAACAAGGGAATATTAAAAATTTTCATTTAATATTGCCAAAATTTAATCCACCATCGGACGATGTGATTCATTATCTACATAGGTTCGAGGCAACATGCGAGGCCTATCACGTGGAAAAATCTCAATACTGTGTAAAATTATCAGAACTACTTACAGGTGAAGCGATGTCAGTATATCATATTGCAACTACTGCTGATAAAAATAACTATGAGGCTCTCAGAACTGCTTTACTTGTTAAATATCAAATGACAGCGAATGAATATCGTTTGAAATTCAAATCTATGCTCCCACAAACTGGAAAACATTTTAACGATTTTATTGATCAAATAGCACTTACTTTGGATAGATGGATCGAATTATCCAAGACGGATAAAACTTTTGACGCATTGAGAGATTTATTATTACGCGATAAAGTTTTGTCCTCGGTTAACCCAGCTTTTCTTGCTTTTTTGCACGAACATAAACATTCAAGCATAAATGAAATGCAGCAAACCTGTGTACAATACTGTACTGCACACCCAAACTTGAATTTTGGGAATACTCAGGTTAAAGATGAATTTCCCGTTGCTTTTGCTATACAACAAGATTATCGCAGACGCCATCGCTCTTTAAGTAATGACAGAAACTACAAAAAGGGAAATAACGAGAATTTCAATTCTTGTAATTTTTATTTGGGGAAACAATTTCAGCATTCTTCTCCATATAACAATTCTTGGGGTCAATTTCACAAATCAAGAGTTTGGGATAACAATAATTGTGGAAATTATCAAGTAGGTACTTATAAACAAAATTGGCGATCTAAATCTCAGAATCCTAACAATAGACAAGATTCTCGTAATAGATTTTATGGTCAAAGCCATAACAGTGATAGCGCTAACTATCATTCAAATCAATACGGTAACACAAGAAGAAATGATAATAATGGCAATTTTAGAAATGATGGTCGATCGCGACGTAGAGATAGGTCGTCTAGCAGAGGGCCACGCCATCAAACTAATGTAGCTATTGTTGACACACATGTTAACAAAGAGAATAATACAAATAATAACACTCATAATGCAATGTCTTGTTCTATTGATTATGAACAGATAAAGTGTTGCCAAGAATGTAAAACCCTGTTCCAGCCCAAGGCGATCACGACACTCCGTTGCGGACATGTGTTACCCAGTTTACCAGCTGTGTGTACGGCTACTTCAGCCCACAATGGAGAAGGAAGACTTAATTTCAATCGTGGTTTTATAAATTCTATTCCATGCTCTGTCCTTTTCGATTCAGGTTGCTCTACTATCGGCGTCAGAAGCTCTTTGGTCAACCCATCCTGTGCCACTGGAAGGACCATTAAATGCCGCACGTTTGGAGGAACTGTAGAAACATTTCCCACAGCTATAATTAATATTCACACTCCATTTTTTTTCAGGAAATGTACATGCATGTCTCCTCCCGTCACCAATTTGTGACATAATACTTGGTCGGATACATGGCATTAAAGAGTGTACCCCACAGCAAATTGCTAATTGGGAAAAGCGACATATACATACTGCTAATGCAGTTGTAACTAGAGCACAAGCTCATGATATGTTGCAAGATACACCTACTATACCTACTGTCCAAGGTAATAATGATGATGTTAACACTCCTATTTCACGGGAGTCATTTATGACATTACAAAAGAATGATGCTTCTTTGAAAATTTTTTTTCATTTCTCTAATAACACTGGTAATACTCCTTATACAGGATCTAAACATAGATTTGCTTTAAAGAATGGGATATTAGTGAGAGTGATACGAGATGCTGATTCATCCGTACGTTCTCAGATCTTGGTACCTACGACAATGAGAGGTCGTATATTACACCATGCGCACGACACTCAATGTGCGGGCCATATGGGGTTCTCCAGAACCAAATCTAGAGTGCTATCTGCATTCTATTGGCCAGGCGTCCATAGGGATGTCAATATTTACTGCCGCTCTTGTACAACATGTCAGGAGGTTAAAGTACGTGGTCCATACCACGCAGCTCCGATTCAGGCTGCGGACATTCCGATTCGGCCGTTTGAGAAAATGTCAATTGACATAATTGGTCCTATGCAACCATCAGCTAGAGGTCATACACATATACTCACTTGTATTGACATGTGTACTCGTTGGCCAGAGGCCATACCTCTTAAGAATACTTCTTCTGCCAGTGTTGCAGATGCATTGTGGTTGATTTTCTCACGTTTAGGTTTTCCTAGAAAGATCTTATCGGACCATGGAGTCCAATTCATATCGGAATCTATGTCCCAAGTTATGAAGTTATTAGGCATAGATAGATCGCTCAGTGCTATCTACCATCCGATGTCGAATGGATTAATTGAGAGGCAGAATAGGACGCTTAAACAGTTGTTGGGAAAGATAACTCAGGACCATCCTGAAAATTGGGACAGAGTCCTCCCCGCGGCGCTTTTTGCGTATCGCGAAGTACAGAATGAGGCTACCGGATATTCTCCTTTTCAATTGGTCTTTGGAGTTCAACCGCGCGGTCCTATGTCGTTACTACACGACTTACTTATTGAAGATAATATCACTGATGAAACTCAATCTTCTTACGAGTACGTGATTTCTTTAAGAGAAAGAATAATAGATGCGTGTAGATTAGCTACCACATCATCAGAACAAGCTAAAGAAAATGCTCGACTTTTTGCCAACAGATATAGACGTCTCCGCCAACTTCTTCCTGGCGATGAGGCATATGTCTTATTGCCTTGTAAAGACAATCGTCTCCTTATTACTTGGAGAGGTCCTTTTAAAATAATATCTAGGATCTCCGATGTTGATTATATTGTCGATGTCATGGGAAAGCATAAGACTTTCCATATCAACATGTTGAAGGAATATTACACTCGTCCTGACTATCTTCAGTCAGTGTTTCAGGCAACCGATGAGCCTACACCACCTATCCAACACTATTCTTCTTTATCCGTCATTCAAGAAGAAGAATCTTCTTTTCATGACGTACCTTTACCTTTACCTGTGGTACCACTCCATCCTAATGAAAGTTGGAATGACGTTACTATTTCTACTGATCTGTCGGTGGATCAACATCAGCAAGTTTCCGCTGTTCTTAGATCTTTTCAAGACGTTCTCACTGACATCCCAGGTCGTACGTCAGTTATTCAACATGACATTCTATTAACTGACGATACACCTATTCGAGTCCGTCCATATCCTATACCTCTGCACTTTCGTTCTCAGGTTGATAAGGAATTGGATGAGATGCAAAAGTTAAAAATAATTGAACCATCTACATCACCTTATTCTAGTTCTATGGTCATAATTAGAAAAAAAGATAACAATATCCGTCTCTGTGTGGATTATAGGAAGTTGAACAAACTTACCCAGTTTGACGCGGAACCATTGCCATTGTTAGAAGATTTATTGGGTAAACTGTCTAACTCTACTTTCTTTACAAAACTTGACCTCTCAAAGGGATATTGGCAAGTCCCATTGACAGAAAGGGCAAAGCCACTTACTGCTTTTTCTACTCCACGGGGGTTATTCCAATATAATTTCATGCCATTTGGTTTAGTAAATGCACCGGCTACATTTGTACGCATGATGCGTCGCGTACTTTCTCATCGTCCCGATGTCATTACATATATTGACGACATTTGTCTCTTTAATGACACATGGGATGAGCACATTATTGGATTGAAAACATTACTGTCTACTTTACGGTCATGTAATTTAACGGCTAAGCCTTCTAAAGCTTTCGTGGGTTTTCACGAAATTTCATTTTTAGGCCACCGCGTTGGTCACGGTCGGTTATATACTGAAGACAGTAATGTCTCTAAGATCCTCAACATTTCTACTCCCAAAACTAAGAAACAAGTGAGATCACTATTGGGTCTTGTTCAGTTCTACGCTAAGTTCATACCTCATCTGTCCACTATTACTGCACCTTTCTCTTCGTTATTAAAAAAGGGCGCGGCTAACGTGATTCGGTGGTCGGAGGAACACCAAATCGCGTTGGACACCATTAAGGCATTCTTTTCTAAACCTCCTATGTTACAATTGCCTAATGCGAACCTTCCTTTCATCTTGCGCAGTGACGCCTCTGCCTACGGTATTGGAAGTGTGTTACTACAGGAGTACGCGGGCACCTTGCACCCAGTACTGTTCGTTTCAAGGAAACTTACGTCGGCCGAACAAAAGTACTCCGTTCTCGATAAGGAACTTTTGTCTCTCGTGTGGTCTATAACAAAACTCCAACGTTATCTTCTTGGATCACATTTCTTTGTAGAGACGGATCAGAAAGCACTTACTGCATTAAACACCAAAGACGTCAGATCTGCAAAGTCCACCAGATATGCAATTTCTTTGCAACCTTACTGTTTCACAATCCGGGCAATACCTGGATCACAGAACGTTTTCGCTGATATTTTGTCCCGCTGCCCGAGTGAATCATGCGACTTGGTACGCCCTACAAATGTGGATGCCTCTACACATACTACATCACATTTGTAAACATGACGTTCTTTGAACTTTACTTTGTGAATCAGTGACAATTTTTTTTTTGTACATACTTAGTCAAGTGAATAAAGTTGTAACATTCCGTTGAATTACTTGAAGCGGAAAATAGAAAATAGAACAGTGAATTATATATATATATAACAGTGAGGATCACATAACTTTTAGTATTTATGACATTATCTGCATAAAGATACATTGTGTATTTAGATAAACATTAGTATATCGTGAACTATTTAACAATATTTTGTGGAATCTTTGGTATTTCTACATACTAAAACTTTTAGGGATCTTCGTGTTTATGAACTGTTTTGAAGTTAACTTAGAATCTTCAAGAACTAATTGAACTTGTAGCAGTGTAATGAACTGAAACATTATTCAGTACATTGTGATTAATGAACATATTTAATTAGTTTAATATAATTAACTATAAATATTTTAATCCTAATGATTACATCGAGTAACTATCACTCATTTTAGATAGTGATACGTCATTGGTAGTTATTTAATGATACTACTCATCCTTAGACACGGTTAGGTGTGTTGATGACTTCAAGTGTTGTATTCGTATTCTTTGATTTTTGCCACTTCTCATTTTTTAATTTTTATGCATTTTCATCTTTTCCTTTAAATTCATGTATTACCATATCTCTTTATTTCTTATTGCATTTGGGTTCAATTAATCATCCTTTATGCTTTGATTTTCTTTCATCTCTTCCACAATGTTCCAAAGGTGGTCAATTGTGATGATATGCTTTTATGCATATTTGTTGTTGAGTTGAGTTGAATTTGATTTTGTTCGTTCACTCTCCTCTTATTGATTAATATGCCTCTCTTGCATTATTAGTATTATTAGTATATAATACATATTTGTAAGCTTGTTTCACCTCTCCGCGTTAATTAAAGGAAAAAAATTTAATAGAATTAAATTTTTTTGCGGACGGTGTGAAGGAAGCTGATGCCTCCTTTATTGTATTCTAAACACTCACGGGTGGTCATCAGGTTATACTTCGGTTGAGTGAGTACGCACCAACTTATGTTGATGCTAGTTTTTATAAATGTCTTCTGTCACGCACGAATATGCACAATTTGGTGTAGGGGGAATTCGTGCGCGCTTGTGTCCAAGCAAGGCAGATGACGTCAGGGGTGAAGAAAAATGAAAGCCAGCATCTCAAGCCAGACATTGAGTCTGTTGCCTATATTCCTATATATACCCAGTGTGTTGGGTTAGTTATTCTTCTGGTACAATGACTTCTTGGTAGACGTCATTGTCGGATTACACTACACGTAAGTCCGAACCAGTTTTTGGTAAGAAGTGAATTGTTTACTTGAACTTTCGTGTCACCATCCTTTGTTGGCATCTAGCTAGCACCTTTCTGCAAAGGGGTGCTATAATGGATCAACGGGGAATTTCACTGAAAGTATTTTAATATTATAAAGGATTCAAGGCTTCATCCTTTACGGTTTATTGGATTGTAATGATATATGGATTGCCGTCGTACGAGTCACGGCGACGAAGAGAGGTTAGCCAAGCACTAGGACATAACCTTCGTTGTTTATATTAGATGCAAGTATGTATGGATCTGCCAGGTCAGGGGTACCAAGCTACTAAAGTACCCGACCAGAATTGTAGGACAGAATCAATATATTTATTCCAAGATCTTTAATGGTTGAATAGTCCTAACGGTCATGACATTGACGCAAGGTCAAACCCTGATCTTATGTGAGGAAGTTATTATGCCTGTACCATGCCTATATATATGCTACATGTACGTTTACTGTGGAATCCATGTTGGAGCACTGTAACCTGTTGTCGTCAACGTATTTTTCGTCCTAAATAAAGTATGATGTTAGTAAACCTAACGAGTTCGTCCCTATACACATTGGCACTCGTTGACGTGCCTGCTTGTTATTGAAGTCCTTCCTTCACGTTCCAAGAAAGAAACATTCGCGTTTTTATTGTCAAGTCCAAATAGCATCGCCCGTGTTGGACCGTTGTCATTACGACACCATCAACATCCTTTAGACCGTTAGTCATTTTACCTTGCATCTGTGGTAAGATTGATTTTCTTAACATTTTATTTAAAATAAAATTTGAATGTGAGATACTAACATACGATTATAAGTAAGTGAGTCTATGGCAGACTCAAAACAGAGTCTAGAGATTGATCCAGCATATGAAAGACTATTAAAGAGGTGTAGACCAACTAAGTTATATATGATTATCATCAGGAGCATAATACCTATCCTATTGTATGGACAACAGATTATTGCTGGAATTGCAGAGGCGTTGTAACTATTAGGGGAGAGGAATACTAGTATACCTGGTCACATCAAAAGAAACTGGTGAAAGGGATTGTCGTAAAGAGCTGATCTTACATGTTTGTTTGTAATGTGCCTGTACTGGTTGTTGAATAGTATTGTAGGCTGTTGATTACGAAGGAGGCATATCCTTCTGATTTCAGAGGGTTTTGGTGGCTGTCAATAACTGGTGCCAGACTACAGTGGGCCGATATATTCATGCCACAGTCTTGCCTTTTTCGGAGACAACTGTAAACCACCATCATTCTTGAAGAAGTGGGAGCTGAAGGTTGTCGTTCAGCGAAGTACAGGAAGAGTCCTACATCATATTACCAAGATAGGTGCATGTTTCGGCACCTGATGAGGCGGGGAATAGTGATATAAACATTCCATCAGTGTCCACAGAAACTTACAAACAACATGCAGAGATGATGATAATAAACAATCAACCAGTGTATACTAGAAGTCACCTCAGTTAGAAAATACACTACACCCTTATATAATAATAATATGTGTATTATGGACAGAAGATCCATTATGTAAAGTGATTGATGTAAATAATTTCTATGATTTCACTTGTGATTGTCAGTCCAGATTCCAAATAAATTAGATTCAGGACAATAAATTGAAAAAACATTAACTTTACCAAACTTTCAACCACTGACTTACTAAAGATAGTCTTTTAAAGTGTAGTTCGTATGTGATTGTCGTGGTACTGTTGTGTTGTATTAGATAATAAAATAATTTGTGAAATTGTTTATATGTTTAGTTGGTTAATGCAACCTTACACTAACATTTCATAACCCTAGACACCAAACGTAGTCATCTTAAATTCTATCATTAATAAGTCTGAATGAGATCATAGTGGTGGTAGTAGAAAGGTACCCTGGAAATTTACTCCAATATTTATTATATCCAGGGACCTTCACAGCTGACCTCATTCAGTACACTAAGATTTCTTAACAACAAACTGTATTAACATCAAATCCATCACAGTGTAGAACAGAAGGAGTGAAACTGAATGACAAGGTCACCAATGTGGAAATGATGACAAGAACCAGACAAGTGCCTGTTGAACAAGAGAGGAGAAGAAGACGCTGGCGATGGATAGGACACACATTGAGGAAACCTGTTGATAGCATTACAAGTCAGTCCTTGTTCTAGAATCCCCAAAGAAAGAGAGGCAGAGGTAGCCCCCCCCCCCCCCCCCCCCAAAAAAAAGCATATGAAGAAGAGCACTAAAGACAGAAGTGAAAGTGATGCGGATGTGACGTAAATAGAATTTGAGCTAATGGCACGTGACAGGAGGACTTGGCATGCATTTGTTGAAGGCCTATGCTCAAAGGGGAGCTAAAGGGTAGTGATTTAAAAAAATCAAATTAGAATGTTCAAATCAAATGTCAAGGCTGAATAGTCCAGAAACACGGAGAGGAGCAAGTTATAGACTTTCATACAAAAATGCTTGCGCTGAATAGAAGGTTTACAATAATATGGAAGATCATCAGAGTGAAGCCGGCGGAAAGAAATCAAACAAACACCGGTGGAACGAGAAGTGAGATAACATCAGAGTGTGACTGGGACCCGAAAGGGAGCAAAGAAAAGTAACACTGTACTCTAAAGTTTATGTCGTGGGATGCGACTAAGATAGCTGGGTATGGGCCGGCTATTTTATACTGCAGAAGCTTGTTTTAAAAAACTACAAAAAAATCACACAACCATGAACAAGTCAAGAGAAGCAAATAATTTAATAAGTCAACCCAGCCACCCATGATGGAACAAGGATCTCCATTAATGAGGTTTATGATGCAGTGTATAGAAAGTCGAAAGGAATCTACATTGCTGATTCACCTTTTTCCTTCTAATGAAAATCTGTTATTGTGAACTTTCAATGTTCGAACATAAAAAGGACACGGAAAACTGCATATTTGGCAGCAGAAAATATAAGCTACAACAGACATCCGTGGAGTGTGCGAAACAATATGGAAGGGAATTGAATGGAACGCAGATGAACATGGTAGAAAGGGTGATGTCTTCAAGACATGCGGAAGTAAAAGATCACTATATTAACAGTGTGGCTCTAATGATGGCAACGAAAGGGGAGAAGGCAATCATTGCAACTGTAGCAAGAATATTTCTAGCAATTTTCGAAATCGCCAAAATGAGAATGAAGATGAACAGATAAGCGCTTTTTGATCGTACAACAGACTTGCTGTCAGTGAACGAATTATTGAAGAATTCGTTGTGAATTTCTTTCTCCGTTCACTTGAAACCTGTCTTTCCTTGAAGTTATGTAACGGCCAAAACACAAAGCTGTGTTCCCTGATCATACACAGGAAGCTAATGTTTGATCGTAAGCCGGCCCCCACGGAACAGTTGCCCCCCTCCCCCCTTTTTTTTTTCACTTTCAGGTAAAGCAATTGCTATTTTCTTTCCTTCTTATATTTACCATATATTATCTCCCTTGGAGTGTATACCATGTTTAAATAAGTACTGCAATCATAGTTCGTGTGAACCTTTGGAAAAAAACACAAGTCCTGAAATTATTGTAGCAAAAATAAAATGAAAAATTAGCGTGACAAGTTATGGGTAATTCTTGCTTGTAGTATCGCATATCACCTCTCCACTCTTGCAACAATTCTCCATTATTGTTAAATCTTTACAGTTTATTCTGGGAATAATATTTTCTTAGTTATCTGAACGGGGACTAAAATCTAAATATAATGATACTTATTTAATACAAATAATGTGTTTAAAAAAAATTGTAAAGTTGTTCAATTGAAGATACTGCCGCAGGGAAGTTAAGTGTTAGAGACGTCACTATACAATGTTCAGTTTTATGAGATAGGGTAACTGGTTCCCTTCCTCGCTACGAAAGAGGGAAGGAAGGAAGGAAATAAGGTACTTCTTGCGATCAACTTTCTTTTCTGGCTGTAAATGTTTTTAAAGAAAATTAATCATTTGGGGAGCCGCGCTGGTGTAATGGCTACGACATTGTACTGGCGACCAGGTGTTCATGGTTCAAACCCGGCCGTCGGCGTTTGAAGAAATGTTTACGACCGGAAATTTGACTGAATAACCTGAACGGCTCCTGCACATAAATCCCGTGTGGATGGGAAGGAGCGAAGCTCCTGACCGGGTCGGAAGGAAAGTCCACTGACCCCCCAGCCTCGCAATGACATGTCATTGGGCCGAAAGAGCTGGAAAGCTCGAGTGCCGCTGGTTATAGAAAATAAAAAATAAAAAATCAACTGATACGTGATCATGCTGGGGATAATGGTGCCATTGTGTATACTGATGGGTCTGTGATCCGTGGTGAGAAATCAGGTTGGGGCTTCTCAGCTAGGGTACAGGGCAGAATCGTCGTTGATCATAGCAGGGTTTACAAGATAACAACTTCCTGCATGAGAATGGAGGTAGAGGCAGCTACTGCAGCCTTAGGGTGGCTAACTGAAACTTCATTAACAAAGGCAGTCATTGTGTCAGACTCGCAGTCCATGCTTCGAAAGATTCAAAATGGTTGGCTACGGCATGAATGGAAAACAGTCATAGAAGCTTCGAGTCTGCAGGAGGTGGTGTGGATTTCCTGACCTGGTCATGCATGGGTACACGGTAATGAGAGAGCTCACAGACTAGCATCAAGAGCGCCCACAGTGGGGACACTAGATATAGATAAGGGAGAGATGCTGAGAACAATTAATGATCGCCTGTTAGAGAATTACTCTGTAATAGATGAATAATCAAGGGTAAGACTGTTGGAATTTGGCATCAAACGTAAGGCTAACAGAGATAGACTTGTGAGAGGATGCATCCGTCGTGTATATAACCAGCAAGCCACAATGGTCCTGTAGTGAAATTGACAGAGATACAACGGTAAAATACCTCCAAGGATAACATATAAGGATAAAAAAAAAAAAAAACATAATGCGTAGGCTGCTGATGTACATGATCGCCTAGACCGCGGGTCATCATCCTCCATAAAAATTGATGAGCAGTGAACTAATATGGTCTTAATTTTACAGACGGATAGATAATATTGAAGATAATGACAAAAGACAGTGTTGTTCACATCATCGACAGACTGTATTGAATCTAAAAGTGTCGCTAATTGCACAAAAAAACACGACCTCGAGACGCAGGTGTTCAAATCTACGTAGTATGGAAGAGAGGGGTTTTGGGTGGTAGCTGTGTCTAAATATAACTTTTAACGACAAAAATTTGGAGGGGAGAGAAAGGTTGGTTCAAAAATCAAGTACATTTTTGTAGAAACACAAGTAGAGACGGACAGACTAACAGATAACCATCCATACTTGACTGAAGCATGACTGAAATGACTTTAGGGTAGGAAATTTGAATTAAAAATAAACCTAGGCAGTGATTGGCCACAGACAAGCATATTGTCGGCGCTTAGACGCGGATTTGGGGCCATTCTTCAATAGTTGTTCAGTGATAGACACAGATTTTAAAGTGTGGTGATTTCCATATGAAAGAAAGTGAAATAAATTTAGGGACGCCATACTATAGCCAGCAGCTCAGCTGAGTTTTGCTAGCAGTTCTGTGTTATTTATTCATAATCTGGTAAGATTGAAATTATTTCCTTATATATTTTGAATATTGTTTCATGTTCGAGTGATTTGATACTGCCATATCGAAATCTAGCCTTACAAACAAGTAGGGATTTGCTCTAGACCCCCCGCCCAAGTCAGGGTCTAGGGACCAACAATGTACATAAACTCCAGCAAGGATTATGCAAGACAGATCAAGTGTTGAGAATAATGAAACATATTACCTATCCTCTTTTAGGGCAGAAAAGTAATAAATATTTTTCAGAATCTATAGTCTGGGAGGATCTATCTGATGTAAAACCACCATGGTAAATGTGCTGTTTGGTCAGAGAGATCTGACCTGTCTGTATGATGTGGTTGTTGTGTCAGTGTTGTGTCCAGACGTGGGTAGAGAATAGATTTTGACACATGGCCCATACTTTGATTGCAGAGCTGTGAGTTTCTGTTTTCAACCAAGCAGTGTCTATTCAGTTGGTGACTTTACTCGAGTGTATCTGTGCAGTACTTGTGACAGAGACCACCATTATTGCCCGCCAGCACGGAGAGGTGGGACCACCTGATTTCAGCACCAGAGCTACAACTACAAGATGAGTGAGCCTCTGGTCTGCTGGACATTCACCAACGCTTGGTAGTTACTAATATCCCCATAAAAATTCCCACCATTTTCTGGACACTGTGTAGTCAATATAGACAGGTGTGATGAGGCCACCCCAACAGCACAAACATTAACTATCCTCCCAAGTAGATGACTACTAGAACATTTTTTATAAAACTAACTAGTATAGTACATATATATGTACACTATTGCATTTATGATATAATATTCCATGCATTTCTTTCATAATTTCTAAATCCTTTTAAGTTCTGGTCAACCTAAAATATTGATACAGAACAAAATAAATGTAATATAATTCTATCACAAATTTTACACACGTGAGTTAGTTCAGTGTATTTTAACATTTATTAATATTATTAGTCTTGTTAAATATCTGTGGGTATATCTATAACCTATTACACCACACTACATATCATAACCCTAGACACTTTACGTAGCCACATTCATTAAAAAAAATAAGTGTGAGGTCGTAGTGGTAGCAAGAAAGGCCTTCTGACAATTCTCAACTACATTTTATCTCAGGAGCCTTCACAGCTGGCCTCATACAATTACATTTAGTAATATCAACATCATACAATACCATCAAACACCACTACATAAATTGGGGTCTTGTCCAGGGATAATTAGCCCAACAGTAATATTAGGATCTCCTGGTGGGAGAAATAAAAGTAGGGAAATAAATTGTAAAATTCCCTTTAAAATTAAAAGTGTCCCTGCAGATAAAAGTTGGTGAATCTTCACAGCCAGTAATAATTAATTAGTTAACTGGTTAGTTAGAATTGGTTAGACTATAGTTATAAGAAGTACTTAGTGTATTTACTGGTTAGAGATTTAGCTTGTATATTAGTATATTGTCTAAAAAGTATGGCGGAGCTGGCAAAATTTAGATCAGCTGCTGTGCTCACCGCGAAGGAGATGGGAATGGATGGTCAAATTTTAATTCAATACGTAACGGCTGAATGTGATAAATATATTGAACGGGAAGAAAGGAGATTAGAAAAAGAGGCTGAAAGAAAATTAGAGGCTGAAAGGTTAGCTGAAGAAAAGAGGTTACAAATTGAGGCTGAGACAAAGAGGCTGCAGATTGAGGCAGAAGAAAAACGACAGCAAAGGGAGGCAGAAGAAAAAAGGTTGACTGCCGAAAGGGAGGCAGAAGATAGAAGGTTGCAGAGGGAGCACGAATTACGACTAAGGGAGCTGGAATTACAAGGCCAGGCTCCTGAAAATGGTGCCAGCCCTTTTGCCTCAGATGCTACGCCCAGCCTGGGAGCCTCAAACTCCGCTATGGGGTTTCATTTAGACCATTTTGTTGAAAAAGACGATGACATAGAGGGGTACCTAGGACGTTTTGAGTTATTAGCTACTACATATGGGTTAGAGAGAGAGAGGTGGAGTTTAAAGCTATCACAAGGATTGAGAGGTACTTCTTATGAAGTATTTGCCAAAATGAACAGGGAAGACCAAGACAATTATGACATGTTAAAGCAGGCTTTGTTATTAAGGTACGAGAAGAATGGTGAATTTTCTCGTAAGAAATTTAGAAATGCCAAACTGTTGTCTGGGGAGACATACCACCAATTCTCTGCTAGACTAGAAACCTATTTGGAGAAATGGACGGCTCTGGGGAAGACCCAAGATCTTAAGGAAATGATCATGATTGAGCAATTGAGAGAGTCCATGGCTCCAGACATGAGAAAATTTCTCATGGAACAAGGTGCAGAGAAGTTGGGGGAAATTTTAAATGTTGCTGAGAGGTATCAGGCAGCCCAGGCAGAGGTAAGTGGTGCTAAGAAGAAGCACATAGACAATTTTAAAGCTCCACAGCAATTTAATAAATTTGATAATAGAGAGCAGGGAAATAAAGGTAGGACAAACTTTGAGCGGCCAAGAAATGACTATCGCGACAGAAACTCACAGTTCAATGACCAAAAGTTCAATGAAAGAAAACCGTTGAACCAAGGACAAAGATGGTGTAAATGGTGCAAGAAGGATAACCATAACACCGAATTTTGTAGAAGGAAACCTTCAAACATTGCTGCAATGAAGTCGGGGACGCAAAGATTAAAGGTTAATCCTAATGGACAACAGGAACCTTATCACCCCCCAGTTTGTGAGGATGTTATTTGTATTGGGGTCACCATAAGGTGCCTTTATGATACAGGTTTGGATTATGATTCAGTTGTGAAGTCTAGCCTAGTGGACCCAAGTCAGTATACCACAGAAACAGTGGAAATACAAGGGGCGACTAAGGACATACCACTCATGACACTTCCCAAGTCAAGGGTAAC
Organism: Oreohelix idahoensis; assembly: GCA_024509875.1. Lineage (NCBI taxonomy): Eukaryota > Metazoa > Mollusca > Gastropoda > Stylommatophora > Oreohelicidae > Oreohelix > Oreohelix idahoensis. The sequence goes on along the minus strand of JAMPIV010006214.1, from coordinate 176,035 downwards.
GGTGAAAACTCGCTATGTGGAAGGAGAAATCAGAGCAGCAGTGATAGATGAACCAATCTACCCTCTGATATTGGGGTGTAGATACGTCTTCTTGGGGAATCCCGAGAAACCTGTGATCATGGCGACAGTGCAGACCAGGTCACAGAAGAAGGAGGAAGAAGGTGAACCTATAAATGCTCATCCAGAGGAGATGAGGAAGGCGCAGGCTGAGGATAGGACACTCAAGCCCTGTTTTAAAAAATTGCCCAAATGCCACACACCTCCGAGCAAGGGGGAATATTTCATGAAGAACAAACTATTATACAGGAAGACAGGAACTAGGTCCACTGGTCACGGACAGTTAGTTCTTCCCAAGATATATAGGGCAAACTTAATAAGGAGCTTACATGTTGGAACAGATGGTGACCATGAGAAAGTCGGTACCATCTGCCAAAAGATTGCTCGAAAATACTATTGGCCCGACGTAAATGTCGATGTTGAAAACTTTGTAGAAGCATGTGGCGCATTTCATGAGGGAACACCCACAAAGGGAAAATATGTACAGGACCTAGAAACGCCACGGGGCAACTTTAGGCCTGAAAGGAAAACTAATTATACTCGGGTAGACAAAGTGGAATGGGAGCCCCCTTTTCACACCCAGTCTTCACTTGAATGGATTAACATGGCTACTATGCGAAGAGTACAAAGAAGAAATTTTACCCAGGATAAGATGACAATCCCTCGGTCAGACTTATATAAACTGGAAAGAACAGACAAGAGAGCGAAGATCTCTCATAAGCAATGTTAAGTGGGGAGACAAAACCGAGAAAAAAATTGGTAGTGGTCGATTTGTGAGTGATGATTCTAGGAAGAAAAGTCCTCATTATAAAGCTTCTAAGGGACGGGACCAGACGGGTTCCATGAAAAATAAGTATGATAAATTAAAGATCCAGATGTAACTTTATTAAGGACCTGGACAGATGAGAAGGCGGAAGAGACTGTTACCTCATCGTATCAATATGTGAACGAACTGACCACTCGTTTGAAAGCTGGATGGAAACTGGCAAATGATTATTTGAAACAAGCCAGGAAGAAACATGCAGCATATTTTAATAGGAAGGCAAAGGACAGGGAACTGGCAGTCGGAGAGAAGGTGCTGCTTCTACTACCCGGAAGCCAGAATAAATTACAAATTGGTTGCAAGGTCCATATACGGTTCTAGAGAAGGTGTCTAGAACAAACTATAAAATTGACAAAAAGGGGAAGGAGAAAGTTTATCATGTAAACTTGTTAAAGAAGTATCTGGACAGACCACTCCAGGAAAGCACCCCCTTATTGACCTTAGCTATTGCAACCCAGATGCAAAAAGAACCACTCACCTCACATGAATACCCATTACATCCTTGTGAAACAGCAGCACAGGTAAAAGTCAGTAAGCACCTGACTAAAAACCAGAGGGAGAGAGTTCAACAAGTTCTGGAGGAGCATACAGATGTATTAACAGATAAACCAGGCCATACAAATTTGCTACAGTATGACATGAAACTGGTAGACTCAAACCAAATCTGTATGAGAGCCTATTCTATTCCGTTCGCGAAGGAGAAGGCATTGAAGGAAGAAATAGAGTATTTGTTGAAGGAGGGGATTATTTCGCACAGTGAATCATCTTTTAGTTCTAGTGTCGTTTTGTTGAGGAAACCGTCTGGGGAACACAGACTGTGCATAGATTACAGGAAACTGAATGCTGTCACAGAAGGACAAGTGGATCCATTACCAGACACAAAACACTTATTTGCCAGACTGAACAAGGCAAAATACTTTTCAAAGGTGGATCTTAGTAAAGGCTATTACCAGATCCCAGTGAAGCCTGAAGTGAGACCTTATTTGGCTTTTAGCACTTCGGATGGACATTATGAATTCAATATGCTACCATTCGGACTGAAAAATGCTCCGAGTGTGTTTTCAAGGATGATGCGCAAATTGTTGGATCCCCTGAATAACCCATGTATCACGAATTTCATGTATGATATTCTCGTCGCCACAGAGACATTTGAAGAACACATTGAAGCTCTGGAGATGTTGTTTGATAGACTTCGGGAGGCGAACTTAACTGCTAGGCCAACAAAATGTTGTATTGGATGCAAAGAGTTGGAATTCTTGGGACACACACTGTATATCAGGGTAATATGACCCCTGATCCTAAGAATTTGGAAAAACTGCAGAGAGCACCTAGGCCACAAACAAAAAAAGACGTGCGATCATTCGTGTCGTTATGCGGATTTTATCAGAAATACATCAAAAATTTTAACGCTATATGTGCTCCTCTGACTGATCTGACTCGCAAGGGACTTCCAGATAAAATTATTTGGACTGCACAATGTGAACTAGCGTTCCAAGAGTTAAAGGAAAAACTCACTAGCAAGCCTATTCTCAAACTGCCTGATTTGACACAGGACTTTGTCTTAAGAACCGATGCAAGTAATGTAGGACTCGGAGGGGCTTTGTTGCAAAGATCAGCTTCACCTGATGGGGAACTTAAACCAGTCGCTTATGCAAGCCGCAAATTGAATAGGGCGGAACAAGGATACTCCACAAGCGAAAAAGAATGTTTAGCATTAATCTGGGCAATAAAGAAGTTTCAAATCTATCTGTATGGTAGGACTTTTGTGGTGGAGACGGACCATCAGCCTCTCGTGTTCTTGTCTCAGGCTAAGCATGAAAACGCAAGATTGCTGAGGTGGTCTTTGTTGCTTCAACCTTATCAGTTTAGTATCCAATATATCCCAGGCAAATTGAATGTCGGTGCAGATTTCCTCAGTCGGCACCCCTGTGATCAAAATTAGAGTAGTGGCAGACGTGAGGAGTAATTTTACCTATGTGTATCGCTGGTTTTGGAACTTGCCATAGGCATGTTTTCAAGTGGGGAGATGTGTAGTGAAATTGACAGAGATACAACGGTAAAATACCTCCAAGGATAACATATAAGGATAAAAAAAAAAAACATAATGCGTAGGCTGCTGATGTACATGATCGCCTAGACCGCGGGTCATCATCCTCCATAAAAATTGACTTGCTAGACAGGAGGGGAACGGCGGATGAAAGGAAAAAAATATGACTGGAAAGATTGCGTGAGACTAGAAAGGCTAAGGAGACGCAATTGGGGGGGAAACGGAGAAAAGTCACGTTTCCCAAGTTGACATAAAAAGTAAGCAACTCGACAGAAGGGACCATAGATATGTTACGCCACAGTCATTTATTGGACGCTTTTGCGCGATACCAAGCCCTTGATTTGAATTCAGCGGCTAAACGCAGATGTTCGAAATATTACAAAAATTAAAAAGTACTTTTTTCTTAATATTAATGTTAGGAATATAAAAATTAGCTGGCCGGATGGCCCATTCTGAGCAGTGAACTAATATTGTCTTAATTTTACAGACGGATAGATAATATTGAAGATAATGACAAAAGACAGTGTTGTTCACATCATCGACAGACTGTATTGAATCTAAACGTGTCGCTAATTGCACAAAAAAACACGACCTCGAGACGCAGGTGTTCAAATCTACGTAGTATGGAAGAGAGGGGTTTTGGGTGGTAGCTGTGTCTAAATATAACTTTTAACGACAAAAATTTGGACGGGAGAGAAAGGTTGGTTCAAAAATCAAGTACATTTTTGTAGAAACACAAGTAGAGACGGACAGACTAACAGATAACCATCCATACTTGACTGAAGCATGACTGAAATGACTTTAGGGTAGGAAATTTGAATTAAAAATAAACCTAGGCAGTGATTGGCCACAGACAAGCATATTGTCGGCGCTTAGACGCGGATTTGGTGCCATTCTTCAATAGTTGTTCAGTGATAGACACAGATTTTAAAGTGTGGTGATTTCCATATGAAAGAAAGTGAAATAAATTTAGGGACGCCATACTATAGCCAGCAGCTCAGCTGAGTTTTGCTAGCAGTTCTGTGTTATTTATTCATAATCTGGTAAGATTGAAATTATTTCCTTATATATTTTGAATATTGTTTCATGTTCGAGTGATTTGATACTGCCATATCGAAATCTAGCCTTACAAACAAGTAGGGATTTGCTCTAGACCCCCCGCCCAAGTCAGGGTCTAGGGACCAACAATGTACATAAACTCCAGCAAGGATTATGCAAGACAGATCAAGTGTTGAGAATAATGAAACATATTACCTATCCTCTTTTAGGGCAGAAAACTAATATATATTTTTCAGAATCTATAGTCTGGGAGGATCTATCTGATGTAAAACCACCATGGTAAATGTGCTGTTTGGTCAGAGAGATCTGACCTGTCTGTATGATGTGGTTGTTGTGTCAGTGTGTTGTGTCCAGACGTGGGTAGAGAATAGATTTTGACACATGGCCCATACTTTGATTGCAGAGCTGTGAGTTTCTGTTGTCAACAAAGCAGTGTCTATTCAGTTGGTGACTTTACTCGAGTGTATCTGTGCAGTACTTGTGACAGAGACCACCATTATTGCCCGCCAGCACGGAGAGGTGGGACCACCTGATTTCAGCACCAGAGCTACAACTACAAGATGAGTGAGCCTCTGGTCTGCTGGACATTCACCAACGCTTGGTAGTTACTAATATCCCCATAAAAATTCCCACCATTTTCTGGACACTGTGTAGTCAATATAGACAGGTGTGATGAGGCCACCCCAACAGCACAAACATTAACTATCCTCCCAAGTAGATGACTACTTGAACATTTTAATAAAACTAACTAGTATAGTACATATATATGTACACTATTGCATTTATGATATAATATTCCATGCATTTCTTTCATAATTTCTAAATCCTTTTAAGTTCTGGTCAACCTAAAAAAATTGATACAGAACAAAATAAATGTAATATAATTCTATCACAAATTTTACACACGTGAGTTAGTTCAGTGTATTTTAACATTTATTAATATTATTAGTCTTGTTAAATATCTGTGGGTATATCTATAACCTATTACACCACACTACATATCATAACCCTAGACACTTTACGTAGCCACATTCATTAAAAAAAATTAAGTGTGAGGTCGTAGTGGTAGCAAGAAAGGCCTTCTGACAATTCTCAACTACATTTTTATCACCACTACAGGTCCTAAGGATGCCATACTTCCCCCTACTCTGCTGGGTAGGGAGATCGGATAAGGACGAAAAAATAAGTAGTCCCGTGCGCAAGATGCATACGTTAAAAATCCCACCGCAGATGGAGATCGTTAATAGAGTAGATCATAAGGCCGCTGCATTGGCAAAGTTTAAAAATTTAGAAACCTACCCAGAACAAAAATATTTATACAATGTGTAATTCCTACAAACACACACTGGGATTCTCGCCGGTGCTACATAGTTCGTGCAATGTGCTGAGATCCTCCTTGTGTGATCTATAGGAGGAGATCGGAGCACTTATGCAATTCTCCGTGTGCAATGAAGATAGTCCTTAAAAATCAAACCAAACATATTAGACTTACCCATTAGGGCATGTTTGACATCCATGTTTTCTCGCTTAGTGCTGTTAAAGAACTGAATTAATTTAAATGCAGCCTCTTTCACTGATAGGCTATTTGGTTAACTTGTTTAAAATCCTAGAACTACGATATGGTGGGAGATTTTCTTGAACTGTGTATCTGCTTTCTAAGTTATAAATCTTTATTTTGCACTGAATGTTTTTAAGCTTTAATACTTCTTGATCAAAATTATTTAACTCCTTTGTGGTCTCGCTGGTGTGGATAGAAAAGTATTTGCCTCTCAGAATGTGTGAGGTTTTATTCACAAACTTCGCATACGATTTCTATAATGTTATATGTGGAGATGTTGTGTACTTATTAACATCGAAAGGATGTAGGGCTGACGCGCTAAACTATCTTGCTGTCATTCTCTGCTTCATTATGGTTCTGTGGATCAGTTTCGTCATACGTTTCCGGTCCAATATTGTTATCAATTTCTCCTCTTTATTTACCAAGTCGTCATGACTTGCACGGGGTATTTGTATTTAGAGTGAACTGTTTGTTCGGGAAATAATTATTGTTGGAAAAATTAGTAATGGAAGACATGGTCCCTGGAAAAAGAGGAAGGGACGACATAGACGACGGTGGATCCAGGACTTGTCTTTGGATGATGCAGGTCGATGTGCCCAGAATCGTGATGCGTTCAGAGCAGCTGTAATGGAGACAGCGTTTCTGGAGAGAATACGTCACATGATGATTATGATGATTTACCAAGGCATCCGGAAACAGGATAGGTAGATTATTATTTGGCAAGACAGACATAAATACAAGATATCCCTCCAGGAAGCGACCGTCTAATTTCCTACTTACTGATAAAGACACAGTGCGCGCGACCACTCCTAATCTTATCAAGGTTAGTTTATCTGGGTTTGATAGTAAAGGACACTCGAGACGAAAAACAAATAAAAAATAGTTACAGGTTGATGAGGGCGAAAAGTAAGGTTGGAAAAGGATTGAAGGAAAATGAAAATGAGCGAATGTCATTTTCTAACAAATCTTCGTAACTCTTTTTAACTGCCTATGGTTTTCTTACTATTTTTCTGTAGAACCACACCTTTGTCGATTCTAATGCTTTTCTTAATTGTCCACGACTCTCAAATTTTGCTGATAATAGTTTAATGATGGTTGGATTTTGCCTGTAGCAAATAATGCAACTCTGCCGGAAGATATGGCTATTCGGGAACCTCTGTCGTTGTCTTTTCTAAGGAAGTTATTTTGATTCATACTGTGCGAAGGCCAATGCAACGGTATTTTGCCATGGCTTTCAGTAGGTTTGTTTGTGAGTGACTCCAAAAACCTTAGCTTTAGACGCCTAACCAACAAAGCTGTTGGGGGGGGGGGGGGGGGGGGGGGAGGGGGGAGGTGGTGGTGATAAAGTGGCACCATTTTGACGGTTGTCACTTCGTAAAGCTTCACATATTTTTATAGATTTCTGCAATCACACACACACACACTCATATATATATATATATATATATATATATATCTATATATATATATATATATATATATATATATATATATATATATATATATATATATATATCCATTTATATCCATGATGCTATTTTATATGATTAAGATCATTAGAAAGATTTCCAATTAATCGTGTTTCCTCTATTTTTTTTTTTTTTCAGATGGCCAGTGATCAGGGAGGCTGGACCCGTCGCATTCGATGCAAAATTGACTAAATTACCTTTGAAGAACTTGAAAATTCAAGGATTTTTCCAATCCTTTAGATACTTTAAAGATGTTGAAGACGAAATAAGGCAAGAGTTTACCTTCCAGGATTCTGTAGCTAATGAAGCAGACAGAATTCTTCACGACCTGTATGCAAAAAATAAAGGTTCTTTTGTTGTAGGCGTGCATGTTCGGAGAGGGGATTTTCTATCCAAAAATAATCAATATTGGGGCTATGGTGTCCCAGAGAAATCTTATTTTATCAAGGCCTTTGATTGGATGAGAGCAAAGTTCCCCGGCAGAAATATTACTTTTTTAGTTGCGAGTGATGATTTTAAGTGGTGCAATGAAAATTTGATAGGAAATGGTGTTGTTGCACTGCCATCTGCTTCTGCGGCGGTGCACATGGCTATTTTGACAAGCTGTAATCATGTGATAATATCAGGCGGTACTTATGGATACTGGTGCGCGTTCATGGCCCGTGGTGGCTACGTCATATACTATACAGGTTATATGGCAAGTAACACTCCTCTAGGAAAAGAGTTCACTCCAAACGAGTATTACCGGCCACTTTGGATTGGATTGGGAAATTAGGCAATTTTAGTTGTTCGTTTTAGTTCATCTGTTACTTCTAGACTCTGGAGGAAATAATGCAAATTTAGTTCTTCATTGGTTGAATCTAGTTAGTGTAATTAAAGTACATGCACTGATGTAGGTGCATTTAAATTAAGAAAAGAAAACGTATTCAAGCATTGGAATATAATAATTACAAAACTAAAACTTTAGTATTGACATTTCCGGCCTTAGTAACTGCCGGGTCCGATTTCAGCCATTTTGAGGGGACTGCATGAACGTAGATTATTTCATATTAGATACTAGGAATGCATGCAATTTGTGACAATGTATTTTCACGCATCAAATCGGAAATTACATATTTGTTATGAGGTACTCCTATTTTAGTGTTACATGGCCTAAAGAAAAACATTTTCTCTTTAGGAAGGATACGTTTCTAACGTAAATGGGTGGATGCTTGATGTAGTTTTCGGAACGCCCTGCACATTGTATTATGTGTCAGTCGTAAATTACTTAAAGCGGAGACCAGCGATCCCGTCATTGAAAGAGAAAACTCGCCATTGTTTGGAGCATTACAAAGTTATCCCGATACCTTTATTGGCCGTTAAATTTATTTGCACACTGAGCATTGACATTTCTACAGTCAGCTAGGTTTTCCAAAGCAAAAGTGCTCCGATATTCTTTATTACGCCAGGACTACATTTTCAGAGTATTGCCGATCGATGGATCAGACAACGATGAATGCATTAACCCTGAACTGTTCTGGAAATACTGAGCAAAGTTATTAGATTGACATTTCACTTAAAGAAAACTCTCAGTAATTAGTCTACTTAGTGATTAGGTTGTGCTAAATTTATTATTGTTATGTTTTAATTATACCTTTATTTGAGAACAGTTTCTATTTGAGTGTATTTGCATTGACTTTTATTAAAACCTAGTCGGTTTTAATTAAACAGGAGATGGGTAAATATATGACGAAGCTTTTTCATTCGTCAGATCAGAAATTATGTATTTGAATAGAATCGTTGCTCTATAGCAGTGGTGGCCAAGCTAAGGTTGGCCGAGGGCCAGATTATGGTAAAGGGTAACACCAGAGGGCCAGACCTATAAAATCCTTAAAAAATAACGTTCTGAGATTTATTTTTACAAATACATATATAATGAACCACGCACAGAAAGCAACGGCAAACTACTGTACTGCACATCTGCCAAGACATGTATACCAGTCTTCGGACTGAAATTACTGTAAAAAAAATATAATGAATCTGTTGTTTTAATTTGTTTTGTAATGTGTAATATGACATGTAAATTATTTATTTCAAACATACATTTGTGTGTTATTTCATTGTGAAGAGTGTGGCTTCAATAAACAATAAGAGGCCAGCCAAAACAGGTTGGCGGGCCGGTCAAAACAGGTTGGCGGGCCGGATGTGGCCCGTGGGCCGTAGTTTGGCCACCGCTGCTCTATAGGAGTGCGAGAGTTTTACGTTTTTTACGTGATGACGTATATGTAACAGGGAGTTCGATGCAAAATATAACAAGGAGCCAAGTAGCAAATCTGGTTTCATAAATTTGCATAAAGTAATTTAACTGACTTGTATTTTAAATTAAAGGGCAATAAATCTATGACTTATTGATTTGTAAGCTAAGGGCGATAATTCAAAATAGGCATTAACAGTAGTGTTTTTACGACACTTGAGAAAAACTCGTGTTTTTAGTTTGGAATTTTTGGGTTGAACTAGCTGAGCAAACTTGGGCTTGCACGGGATATTTGTATTTAGAGTGAACTGTTTGTTCGGGAAATAGTTATCGGCGGAAATCGTTTTACAGAATATAGTAAGTCAGATTTAAAACGCGATTAGCGTTAGGAAGCATATTTTGCTGGTGTTAAAGTTTTGAAGTAGCAAGTGAAATGTTGGTGTGTCATCGGACAATAAGCCCAAGTCATTGGGTAGCTTCTGTGATGACAGAAAAGTAATAAACTATTGTCAAGCCCCTTAATCGTTTTGTACGCCACATTATAGATGACAGTTCATGTTATATTATTTCTGTGGACAAGATTGACAAGGTTGCCAGTACGATAGAAAATGTGTATATTTTCCAGTCAACAGGGTATGTTGAGTCCCGCTAATAATTGATAGACAATGTAATACAAGAGAAGAATAATAGACAGTAGCTAGTCTGGAGAACTAGGAAATAGTAGACCAGTTGTCAGCCTAACGAGTAGGAAACGATAGACTTTGGCAGAATCTATTCCGCTGGCGGTTAGGCCAGTCTCGCCGAGATACGCCAAGCAGAATACTGAAAAAATAAGAGACAGAGTCAGAAGAATTAGACTCAAAAATGTTTGAGAGACAATTGAATTTCACATAAATGAAAAATTTAGAAGGCAGATAAATCTCGACGGCAATAGGCGTTTTCCAGAACACCCTAACATCTAGAGACAGCTAGGAAATACTGAGGCAGTAAGAAAGAATGAGAGAGCACGATATTGAGATAATAACTGAATATTAAATGTTGCCGCACAAGTCTGCCAACCTCAGTCTGAAGATTCTTCACATCTTTTATCACATTCTTTGCTTGAATTATGCAAAGTAAAGTATCAACGTTTGATATTTCGCCTCGCATACGCCTATCAAGAAATAAATCATTTATCACAGTCGTTCTGATGTCTTCGCGTTAGACATTCATCAATCTATCCACCTGTGGATACTCAGAACTATTTAACTTTTTAAATCTATTTCAGCATGCACTCATGCAAGCATTCATCTATGCACCCATTCTTCCATTTATCAATAATAAGTTTTTAAAATACAATTTAATTTAATGAACTGAAATACGACTGATTAAATGAAGTCGAGATATGATGCATGTTTACAATTTGAACACCAGGCGTACAACTGTAAAAAGATCTATTTCATGTGGAATAGCTTTTCATTGCTACAAAGACTAATTACAGGTTGGTAAATAAATTCCCTTTTAAAATTACTGTTTCAGTGAGAACAAAATTAAAACACGTCATGATTGTAGCTTTGACTGTCGGTCGACATCAAATGTGTATATGTTGTGATAGATTTGTTAATTGGTAACACAAAATGTCGTCAGTGTACCTCACTGGGGTTTGTGAATTCTTTCTATTTGTCACAGAATAATGTTTTTGATTTTTTTTTTTCAATTCAGCCTTGGTACCAACAGATAGGTGAAAATAAGCACCAATGACGTTTATTGATTCTTTTAATTATTTGTTGAATCCGTCATTCCTTCACTGCGTCACTTTGATTTATTTATTCACTCAATTTTCACTTATTCACTCAATCTCTGTTTCACTCATTCATTTATTCACTCAATCTTCACTTATTCACTCAATCTCTGTTTCACTCAATCTCTGTTTCACTCATTCATTTATTCACCCACTCATTCATTCAACAATATATCCACCCAAGTGTACGCACCCATTCATACAACCATTTAACCTTACAACCCGATTTCTGCATGCTTAATGCATCTTTTTATCAATGCATCAATTTGTCCATCAATCTATAGAAAAATCCAATGCAATTGAATTGAAAAAAAAAAAAAAAACTAAAATGCGACAGATCAAATCAAGTGGAAACACCTCTGCTTAAAGTAAGCGAAACAACCAACCCAGAAATGATCCATGTTTACAATTTGAGCACCAGGCGTAGAACTGTAAAAAAAGACCTACTTTTATGTGGAATAGCTCTTCATTGCTGCAAAGACTAGTTATAGATGGGTAATGAAAAGTCCAGTTTTAAATTACTGTTTCCGTGTATACTAAATTGAAACATGTCTTGACTGCAGCTATGAAAGTCGGTGGGCATCGAAATGTGTATACGTGATAATACACTTATTAAGTGATAACACAAAATGACATCAGTCTACCTTGAGGGGGTTTGCGCTTTCGGGGTTTTTTAAATTTTTTTATTCATGCATATACAAGTATGTTTAAGTTTCATTTTCACTTTTAATGGGTAATAACCCTTTGTTTCTTTTAACTTTAACATTTAAGACATGTTCTTACTTAATTAGAATAACATGCCTTTGGGCCAAAACCTTTGAGTGTGTGAATAGTGCATATGTGTATTGTCCGAGAACGTATGGGCGATTATGTAAAGCATTCAGTTGTAGTCTCCCTTCTTTACAGCTCATTCCTGGGCACGATATTAGGTATTGCACGCCCATATCAGTAAGGAATCAGCAACTGGTACAGACAGACACCTTCACATACCTCGGATGCATAGTAACACCTGACGGCGGGGCAGGCAAAGACATCAACATCAGAATGAATAAGGCAAGAACAGCTTTTTTTAGCCTAAACAACATCTGGAAGTCCTCTCAATACAGCACAAGCACAAAATTAAGATTATATCAGAGCTGTGTGCTTTCTTTGCTTCTCTATGGTGCGGAATGCTGGAGAGTTACAGAGAAGGAAATGTCGAAATTGTCCTCTTTTCACACAACGTGCATAAGAAAAATTCACCGAATCTTTTGGCCGAATACCATCACCAACCAAGATCTGCTTACTCGGAGCAAGCAAGAGGATATGCACACCATCATAGCTGTCAGACGCTGGAGCTGGGTTGGCCATGTCCTCAAAAGAGACCCCGATGCCATCACAAGAACAGCTATGCTTTGGACCCCTGAAGGAAAACGAAAGAGAGGCCCACCAAACACAACCTGGCGGAGGACTGTTGAGGCTGAGATGCAAAGAATGAACCAGAGTTGGGGCACTGTACGAAGGATGGCCACCGACAGAGCAAAGTGGAATCAATTTATTGCTGCCCTACAAGACGCCACTAGGCGTGATGGCAACTGACTGCTTTGACGGTCGGCGGCTAAGGATCAAAGAAGAAGACGCACACGTATATGTAACATTTTGTGTGAGTTTCCAATAAAAATAGGGGAAAATGACTTTTACTAAATTTAGTCAAATTCGCATTAAGAAAGACAACTCAAAATTTAAATCACAGTTTCTTAAAGACCTAAGAAGTTGCATACCTTTGTATGCGTAGGCGTGTGCTGTTTTTAGTTTTTGGATAACGCATTTTATTGTAAAAGTTTTTTTCAAATGTATCACTCGTGCATGCGTGCAGGTGTTCGGGAGTTTGTGGATGTTGTTGTGTGCATTGATGTGTGCACATGTTTCTGGTTTTACTTTCATGTGATGATGTAAATAGATTTTATATGCGAAACGCAATGTAACATGTTATTTGAGATTTAATTAAAAGCCCCCCAAAAAAAAAAAAAAAAAAAAAAACGCTTTCGTGTGGAATACTTTTCACTCGCTGGATTTTTATCTGTGTGTGAGTAAGTTCTGAAATGGACATACCCTAAATTTGCTTCAAGAGCGATGATATTCTAGAAGGTATGTGATGCCTTGCACAGGCATGGATATTTAGTCTCCACAACCTCAGGACCGCATGCCGCACGCGCGTTATATTCCCTGACTGAACCAGGACCCGCAGATGTCGGCCCAACTGCAATAGCCACCTTCTATAGATTCGCAGACCCAATGAACCGGTACGCAATCCTGACCACATCACCGCACATACTACACTGTAAGGGTCGTCACAGCAAAAAAATGAATGTGTGAACCCCAAACTAACCGTGCTCATAGAGCAGCAAGATAAAGAACGATCAAAAGGTGTCCTGCATTGGCTACTCTCCCCCCCCCCTCCCCCCTCTCTTTCCCCCAATTATAAAAAAGGAGGCAGTCAAGCAGATGGTCTCAAATATCACCAGGGATAAAGATACAGACGTCTTTCAGATACAAAGCTCCTTTGATACATGGACTTTTTTGTACAGCACGACCAAAATTGTGCCCCATTATCATCAAGAAAAATCCATAATTCTCGCCGTTTGTACGTCGGTTACATCTAAGGGGTGTAACTGTGGTTGAAAGTTAAACATTAATTGTATTGTTTCCCTTATATGTACTCTCCCGAAAATAGTAACACTCAACGAAGACAAGTCGGTGTAGAATCCTGTTTCTTCCCGGAAACGGATTTAACTCATCATTTTGTTAAAAATAACCTTAAAATGTAAGTTTTTGATTGTTTCTTCAAGAAAAAAATTTAATTTAAAGTATTGCAGACTTATTATTATGGATCAAAATGATAAGATGGCTGCAAAACGAGCTGCAGATGCTAAGAGGAAGAGACGATCGCGTCAATCACGAGCAAGCGAGACTCTAGAAGAAGCAGCAATACGACAACAACATGAAGCGGCACAAAGACAAGCACAGCGTCAGTCACAACGAGCAAATCAGTCTGCAGAAGAGCATGGATCTCAACGCGCTGCAGAAGCTTTTGCATTCGTCAGTTGAGAGCACCACAACGAGCAAAGGAGACTTCAGAAGAACCAACCGAACGTAGAGCAGCAGCTGTACAACAAGTGAGACGATCAAGAGCTGCACGTAGTCCAACAATTCCAAATAACGATGCCTTTGATGAAAATGCAGTTGTTGTACACAACTGCGGCCCAATGGATCAGGAATGTCAGTTCTGTCACTCTCTCAATTTTCAAGTGGAAAGATCAACCGATGGTACACTCAAATATTGCTGCCATAAAGGTACAGTGCTGTTGGAGCAAGAAGGAGAGCAGAGACGTCCTTTTCCTCCGTATCTCAAGGATCTTTGAAGCAGCCCAGCGCATCCACAACATCTTCAATTTAAGGAAAATATCCGTTCCTATAATTCAGGATATCCATGGGTGCCCAAATCGATCGCTTCGTTGGACGTGGACCATATGTATTCAGAGTGCATGGACAGATCTATCATTTGATTTACTTCCTTCATTATTGACGGGTTATTGCTAGTGTCAACATAAAACTCACGGGAACAGCGGAAAAAGTAATGAGAGTTTTCATCACTCTACATGGAAGTCGCAATCAATGCCTGTGAAGTCAAGTTAACCACTGAGTCAACCAATGCACAACAAAAAAAGCCCCCAATGACTGGCCCAAAAGAGACCCCAGCAGCGGATGAGGTGACAAAATTGACACAAGAACAGTAGACCTCCAATCCTTCTACTTCTACGGGGGCTTGTCCCAGCAGTCAGTTATACGTGTCTAGATTATCAGAAACCGACGCAGAAAAACGTGACGAAGACTTCAAGACGTTTTTGGACAGAAAACATAAAAGGAAGCTGACCCGCAGAAAGCACAAAAAGGGATAGTAAGAAAACTGAACAAGATAACCGCAGAACCCCCCATTTTCTAACAAAACAACTGAACATCGAGAATACAACACACCAAATAACATAGGCTTAGACACGCAAGACGAAGAAACCTACCCCCTATGTGGGAACCATAATGAGCGAAGACAAAGAGTTTGCCCCATTCTTTGGTGGATCGAACTCACAAACAGACGAGACAAAAGAACAACAGAAAACTGGCAACACACTACGAACATAGATATATTTGAACTTATTTCTTAAAGGTAGTGTGTTAAGAAAGACAGATCATGCACTGCAACTTGATTTCCCTTTTTGTTTAAAGACGTATGTACTGTGTTTCTATAATAGGAGGTCAGAGTCCTAACTCTATTCTTTCCTGGCTTCAGTCCGAGCTGTCTCTTTGACGATTCTAGAATGCAGTGTGTTTTAGCTTCCGAATTTGCTAGGTTATACCTTGTATTTCCTTTTTCCTCCAAGCCTCCAGATGGCGTTTTCCGACACAACTTCGAATCGAAACAAATGTCTATTTCCTGCTCTCAATTGATCCAAACCCTGAGCTAGAACGTAGTGGGTAGGGGCTGTAAATATTACGTTCACCCTCATAATGTAAGATATTATAAGAATATCATGTCATACAATGAAACATAACCATATATGGCTATGTTCTTTACATTTACTCATATACACACTGGTGAACCCATCTGCAAACCTATCCCTCAAATCCTGCCATCGCTAATCTGTGCCCCCATACTGGTTTTAATCTATAATTCTTCTTCTTCTTCCGTCCTTAGCCACCGACCGTCAAAGCAGTCAGTGGCCATTACGCCTAGTGGCGTCTTAGGGCAACAGCAGATAGGTTTTCTTTGCCATTGTTTCCCATCACGCCTATTGGCGTCTTTAGGGCAACGGCAAATCAATCCATTTGCTGTTGTTTCCGTAATCGAAGTGACTGGCAAACGGGTGATCAGCCCGTTGGTAATCTATAATTATCATTACTAAAATCGAGCCAGTCTTGACATATGGATGCGAGTCATGGGCAATGACTACAACCCATACATGCCAGATAGAACAGTCCCAACTAAGATGGTTCGGCCATCTCGGCAGAATGGGAGAAGATCGGATACCACGACAAGCATGGGAAACAAAGAACCAAGGATCCAGACCCCGAGGACGACCCAGAGTCCGCTGGGAGGACCACATTAGACAATCTTTGAAGGACCGAGGACTAGAATGGAACCAGGCCAGGAGGAAGACCGCCGATAAGATAGTCTGGCGCTCTCTCTTCCAAACATCTACACCTCACGGTAGAAGGGGAACGACTAACTAAGTAAGTACTAAAATCGAGGCGGAAATGCTTACGCAATTTTATCCTGCCCTGATTTCAGTCACCAGACAGGCAAATTGGTGACATATCTCTGACCACAGACGTTTTTGTACAGACAAACAATCTGGTCTTTCTTCGTAGTCTGACTCAGTATTGTCACGATAAGCATTCATCACCGTATGTGTTTAATCTCTACGCCTGGGTTGGGTGGAAATAGAAGGCCACAGTCATTTTCCCGTTGACCGTATGAAGTCAAATCTGGTTCATCAACTTAAGCGATTACAATTAATCCTTGCCGTGAAATAAAGCTATCGCAGTATGAACAGAGGTCAACCGATGATTAAGGGCTAACGGGGAACAGTTTATGTGCGGAAAATGAAGAAATAAATGGAGAGAGAGAGAGAAAGAGGAGGAATAAAGAACACAACCAAAATATCGCCACAATGCCAATTCTCAGGTCTGTGCTCTCCACGCACTCGTACCATAGTGCAGACTGTGATACATATCACTTATAACACATAAGGAAGGGAAACCCGAAGCCTGTAAACAGTAAATTAATATTAGACAAACATAAAGGTATGATATCAGGCACTCGTAGGAAATAAAGAAGTAGAACACTAGACAACAGAAAAACAACAGACATGAGTGGCTTACCCAGGATTCGAACCCTGGACCTTCCGTGCGACAACCCCGTCTAGCTATGCAAGCGAATCACACTATCCTCCCTGCCATCTACGCATCACCAAAAAACGATGCTTCGATGACAGGTCATCAGTGCGAACCGATGATACATATCACTCCTTGGTTTGCTGCAAAATCAAGGCACAACCAAGAAAATTCCACCATGTCAGACATGAAGGGAAACTACGCATCGATACGAACAAGATGTCAGACCTTGCAATGAACGCTCATTTTACCGCTACCTTCAAGAAAGTGTTCAATAGCTCACAGCAGGGTGAGAGTGTTACGGAGGACTAGGAGCACCCGTGGAACATCATTCAGAGTACTGCATTTGCCACCTTTCGTAAGAAGACGGCAAAGTCAAATGACTGATTTGATGCTTCATCAGATGTGATGACACCTGTCATCGAAGCTAAGCGCAGTACTGCGATTGAACACAAACGTTCACCGAGTGCTAGAACCTTACAGATCCTGAAGGCTACGAAAAGCAAAGTTCAACAAACTGCTCGACGTTGTGCAAATGATTATTGGCTCCAGCTCAGTGAGAGCATCCAGATTGCAGCGAAAACAGGCAACACTAGACAAATGTATGACGGTACAAAGAAAGATCTTGGTCGACAAAAAAGTAAAATGGCGCCGCTAAAAAACCAGCAGCAGAGAGAAGCTAACCGATAAGCAGATGGAGAGGTGAGTCGAGCACTGCTCTGAGCTTTACGACAGAGAAAATACCGTCACGTCTGCAGCCCTTGACGCTGTCAAACGTCTGCCAACTTTGGAGGAGCTGGATGCTGAACTTACCCCAAAATGTTGGGAATTCACACTTCTCCTGGCACAGATTTAGAATGGACACAACTCTGTATTAGAGCTTCGAGATCACTTAGGTCCGGAAATATGAGTTAATTCCTCTGACGGCTGGTGTTCTGCAAATTCCTGTCCTAAGAAAACTGTTTGGGGAAAACTGTGGTTAGAATTGCTCTCTGACTTGTGATAAAACTCCCAAGTTTCCAGTCTTGAATTAAAATTGCGGGTTTACTTGTAAATTTCAAAGTTGCCCAATACTTAATCTGGTACATATAGTTGTGGAATGATAAGTCCTATCCTCTTTCCTCTGGCTTGTAGGAGGTGTTTAGTTGACGCTGCGATGCAGTCTGTGTTGTTCTGTGTCTGATTTCTACAGCATATCTCACACTCCTTAGTTTTAAATCCCAGCTTTGTTTCCGCCGAATGTCCCAATCAAATCCATTGTAGATTCGGGTGAACCAATCAAACCTATCTAGCACTGTTTGGTTGGGGAAGGTTATCATTACTCATCCCACGCGTATTTGAAAATATTAAATTTAATATACACGCGTGGCCTCTTACAACAGTGAGGTCATATCGTTACATAAGACTTCCAGCGCACCTCTGTCTATCACAATATTGTGACCGTGTTTCCTGACGTAATGTCTTCCGCCCAGATGTCTTCCCCGACAGATTATCTAATTATCACCTTTATCTGCGTGCCTCCGCCAGACATATATCTGGTCAGACAGTCTTGTCTTCTTTCATCGTACACACAATACAAGCTTGTGTAAACACGGTCAACAGCTTTCCAATGATGTCAAATGTTTGACCGACACGTTTCCACAGGTGGTCAGGCGGATTATGCGATAAAATATTATCGCCGCCCGGGTCACCAAATCTGGCGAAGCGTAACAAAGTCTGGGAGTGAAGTGGGAAACAATAAGATGCAAATTACTCCCGTAGCAAATACTGCCATAGGGGAGTGGCGTGTTAGAGACATCACCATGTTATGTCCAGCATAGAGCAAAATAGTGAAAATAACGAATGAAAAGGCATGATTTATGCCAAATAAAAGCGATGAGTGAGAAAAATGAAGAGAAAGAAAGGATACTGCCGTAGGGCTGAAGGTATAAGAGATCACAGGAAAGAGCATGTTCAGACGTTTTGTCACAGAAAGACAAAGTGATAAATGTCGTGCTGGCCTTCAAAATATGTATACATTGCTTAGCGCCGACTACGCTGGCTTGGCCATGTCCGCCGCATGGAAGAAGGTCGCATCCCGAAAGAAATCTTCTACAGACAACTGGCAGATGGCAAAAGAACAGTTGGGTGACCGCAGCTGAGATTCAAAGATGTGTGCAAGAGAGACATGAGGGCACTGGAAATAAATCCAGTAACCTGGGAGGATGAAGATGCCGATCTCACCAAGTGGCGATGCTATTTACTGAGATTGGGTGAAAAGAAGCTCACACAATAACCAGAAGAGAGGAGAAAACGTCGAAAGAAACATCAGGAAAATAAGCAGCTGTAACAGATAAAGGGAACGACTGGCAGGCAAAGGGAACGAATAAGAAGAATTAGAAATAGGAAGGTTCAGATAGAGTAGAAAAGGGAGATGCGCGAATAATAATGTGCATGAGAAAAGGGGTGAACGGAAATCCAGTTAGGCACGCTTTCCAAGAGCAGTCCAGAGGCGTGAGTTAGAGAGTGCAGGTCGCACATATACGCTAGTAGCCATGTTCAAGGCGGTACTCATGTAGACTGTGTGGTGAGTATTTCTCAGGCAGGGAGACGAGTTGGGTGATGATTAACCCAACATATTGAATAGTAAGAATTCTTGTATAAGAAGGAGGAACGGTGTGAGTTAGATTTCTATTCAGAAAAGGAAAAAGGTACGTTGGGTGAAATCTAATACATATATATATAGTAGTCATATTCTTCAGTGATGAACGGGAAAGGAATAACCCCGGAGAGGTCCGGTTCCACCAATAGATAACCTGAACACTGAGATGGTATATAACAATAGACTAAGAAATGGCATCCTGTTATCGCTAAAAAAAGAGGCAAAGAAACTGGGCAGGCAGGCGGCCACATAGTAGAATATTGATATGCCGACCACCGCTGTCACACAGCTAAGGACTGTCACTTCAGGGGTGTATTCCCATAGTCAGTTATGGCTGATGGGGCAATGATTATTATTATTATTATTATTATCTCTGACATATCTTAACGGTTGAATCTTACAGAGAACCAATTTGTTAATAAGGAACAGGTATCTCAGTTGAAGATATTACAGACTATTCTAGAAGAACATGGTCTGACTTATGCATACAGATGTTTTGATAGTACGAGTACTTACATAGATAAAGCACACCCGTATTTACGACAAGCATCTAGGATAGATAGGATATATACACCAGATATTTACAGGATACATGTAGCACAACATATTGTCAGCACTTGACTTCACAGACCATAAAGATGTTTATACAGTATTAGGTATAGGTCCGCCCATTATAACATCTAAAAGATCCCCGTATTGGAAGTTTAATAACAGTTTACTAAAACATGATTTTTTCACAAAACAAATAACACAGCTCATATTAGGATACACAGAACAGACTTCTGAACAAAATATTGCAGGATATTCTAACTTACTAAAAAACACCATAAGAGATAGGACACATGCCCCGGCCACTTACATACACAGGACATCAAAAACATAGGAAAATTTATTAGAACAAGCAATCAAACTGACGGTTATTCAGACGTTGCAAGACCAGTTAGAAAAACATAAGTAACACACATATAAAGGTGCAATGCTGAGAACAAATTTATATACAACTCTAGAGACTCCAAACAAAAAGTACCTGGCAGGAGAACAGAAAAATCAACAAAATAAACAGATTCGCCAAATACTAGATATAAATGGACAATCGCAAACGAACAACACAAACATATGTCAAACCATCCTGGAGTTTTATAAACATCTGTATACCATAGAAGAACCAAGAACAGACGCACAAAACATTTTTCTGCACTACATAAAATGTCTCACAGAACAAGACAGTACAAAGTAAGCTCTAACGCTCGAAAATTTGCGAGAGGCAGTAAAGACACTGCGCCGAGACATAATATGCGGTCCGGATGGACTTTACCGCAGAATTTTATACATTCTTCTTTCCCGTTCTCGGAGCACTATTAATTAAAGTCTTCGAAGAAGCTTTTCAGACGGGCGAACTTCCAGTAAGTTTAAATCAGTCGTACATAGTACTTTTACCTGAAGATAAAACAGACAGAACACTACTAAAAAATTATTGACCCATATCGCTTTTAAACACATCGTCCTTTTCAGGACGAATGAGGAAGAAGAAGAAACACTGACTATAAGATTCTAACTAAAATTCTTACAATTAAACTAAAGTCATTCATACGTATTCTGACTCATAATGACTAGCAGAACTGCGTGTCGCAGAGGAATATTAGTTAACAGACACATTTTTTAAGAGAACTGATTAATTACGCGCCAGACGAGCAGTTCGAAGCCGCTATATTATCGTTAGACCAAGAAAAGGCTTTTGATAGACTATCGCATTCATTTTTACACAAAAATCTCTTAACTCTTAATGTAGGGACATACTTTAGAAAATGGATAGAAACTTTATTAAAAAAAAAAACCGTAAGGTAGGCTCTTAACAAATCACACAATTGCATAACCCTTTATTTTAACAAGGTCTTTTAGACAAGGGTGTCCCCTCTCACCCTTGTTATATGTACTGTCAATAGTGTTAGAGAAAATTAGACAAGACACAAATATCACGGGGGTTTTCATTCCGGTACAAGACCAAAGAAAATTATCCGCCTATGCTGACGATATGGAATTTTTCCCAACCAAAATTTCATCCACACAAAATATTTTAAACAACCTTAATGAGTTTGGACAGGCCAGCGAAGCAAAAATAAACATTCAGAAATCAAAGTTAATGGGAGTAGGTAAATGCAGAAAAATATCAGACTTTCCTTTTCAGTTGCTCCAAGTAAATAAAATTAAAATGTATTGTATAACATACACTGCCACACTAACACAAAGAAGCTTAGAAGTATGTAAGAATTTGTTGGAGAAAATTTAAAAAAATGCTAGAAAGATATAAATACAAAACTACTACAGTTTTTGGAAGATCTATTTTAATTAACACTTTTATTTTACCTAAATTGATTTGCATAGCAAATGTCCAAACTATTCTTCACGAAATTATTACGCAGATAAACAAACTCACAAGAACTTTCTTATTTCGCCACTGTCGCGAGTATGGAAAATAGGGAATGTCTGAGTGTAGACAGAATATGAATAAGTAATGTGAAAGTAGAGAAAATAGAGTCACTAATGAAATTATGGGTAGAGATATGACTTCTGGAGAGTAGTGAGAGATGTTCTAATCTCTAATATTTCACTTCTCCATCATACTTCGACTGTGTTTAATATGTCAATATCTCACCCGTCCTCTCAATGCTAAAGAGAATAATCTACTACAGTAAGGACACACAGCAAACATCAAGTGACAGAATAGAAGACATTCTAACCACAGATCACATATAAATGTGTTTATTAAGGAAAAACAACTTGAATCAAAGAAAAATAAGCACTGCCTCCACGATCTCTGAAGGCTAGTGAAATCACAACCACAGAAAAACTTACACAACACATCGTTCAATCGCACCAGCAAACGTCTCCATCTCACGCCCACACCAACATCCAGATACTTTCTCACTACTCAGGTTATCTAGCTAACAGGGGGCCCTCAGTCTTCAGTGATGAAAACGGCCTCTCCAGTCTTGAGCAAAATATTCCTGGGATGTAAGTAATCCGCAACTAGGAAAACCATAACACAGTTCCTCCGAAGGTTGGTATTCAAATGATGTGGAGATAAGCTCCCCGTGGAACAGCTGTTAAATAAATTCAAGCGCACACCCACTTTCCAGGGCGCAAGTGAAAAAGTAACAACACTAGTGCAATTAGCTGTACCCACTGCTAAAACCAATTATTCCAGCAAAATTGATCACTGCTGGCAAAAGAAACGAATATATATGAGGGCCCCAAGGGATGCGCCTCTATCTGTAGGTCACAGGTGACTTAAACTTCAGACAGGTGACTATGATTGGCAAAGTGACGATTATCTGCATAATACTCCAATCTACTCCGGGTTTACTGACTGTCAATGGGTCTGACAGTGTTGCCGACAAGCTTGGAGGGCAAAGGTGGCAGCCCGTCTGGCTGGAGTCGTATCCTGCTAAAGGGCTGTGAGCATGTACTATCAAGTGACAACGTAAATGGATCTAACAATATTACACCGAAGATTGGAGGGCAAAGGCAACTACTTGTCTGCACGGGAGATATGTGTTAGCAGTAGATATATTTAGGACTGGCAAAGTGACGATTATCAAGCAATTGCCAGGTGGGCCCTTGACGACGTAAGGTGTCCCAAAATGCGAGTCAGAGACAGAGAGTGCAAATTAAAAGTTTGTGACCACTCTCGGAAAAATTCAAACATCTCAAAAATAACGTTAACCACGGTACAGCCAGAATCCTATTGTTTACAAACCAATTACGTTCTTCCACTAGATCAAACCACACTCCATCTTCTCTCGATACAAAATCACAACACCTTCCCATACCCCCCCCCCCCCCCGTTTTGCCCTCCATCCTAACTATTCACACAAATAAACTCAGCCTTGCGTGAATCGCTCTCCCAGACGCACAAGCGATGATGGCGCCTAGTCGTGTAAAGGCAAAAATATGCCCATGTAGAGCCCTTTTCGTAGGCCTTTACAGTCATTTACAGATGAGGGTAGTCTCATATTTATTAATATGTGGTCCTACCTCTGTAGTATAACTTTACGCACCAACGTACATGATAGTAAGTATTGTTGGTGAGTTTGATTTTTGTAGCGCACGATTGTGCACTAAGGCGAGTAGGGGTTATCCCGTCCGCACGTGTATCTAGACAGTTAGTTGACGTCATGTGTGGGCTTGAGAAGCCAGAATCCCAAGTTCTACTTAGGAAGCTTTGGGAGTTCGAAACCCGTGTTTTGAGTAAACTATTTATGTTTAGACCCGGCCCTGCGGTTGAGCAGTCGTAGCCGGTAGTCATCCACGTAAGTCGATTCGCTAAAAGAGCGAAGATGTTATTATATTTTATAAGAGTATTTTCTCCTCCCAGCGCGTGAGTATCTAGTCGCGAAAGGCTATCGACCTTTTCGGAAATGGATTCACGTCTGGACTTATATCATTGGAATTAGATCTAAACTTAATACCAAAAGGGATCATTCAAAATTAACGTGGATTGTCGATATATATATATATATATATATATATATATATATATATATATATATATATATATATATATATATATATATATATATATATATATATATATTATTGTATTTGAATAGCCGTCGTAGGAATCCGGCTGATTACAGAGGTGACTCAAAGATTTATGCTTGTATAACTTTTCATGTCAAGGAGGTCTACAGTAAATCACTGTTCAGACGTTCTGATATCGTTTGATTTATGAACCCTAATTTGTATAAGGACATTATCAATGTTGGAATCTTAGATGCCACGTAGCATAATGGGTATTCCATATCCTTAGCCAAGGTCAACGGTCACCGTCCTTGGAAGTTAACTACTTCATTATCATGTACTTGCTGAATGGAAGTCAACATGCTATGCCATAAGTTAATGAAATAAGTTTACTACGGAATGACCAGAAAGAATGTCTTTGAAAATATATTAACTGTCACGATAACCATTGTTAACTGTGATGCGTCAAGGATTTATGTCTCGTCTCGTCAATCGTACTATGTAAATAAACTGAATGGATTTTACATCAAGGAGTTGACTATTTCAGTCTTGACATTCGTTAACTTACCCAGTTGAAACTCCTTTGATCGGTTGTCTTATTACTTCATCAAATAAGAATCGCGTAATCAGCACAGCTTAGTAGCCTACCAGACTCACCATCAAAAGAACCCGATACAACTATAGAAGGTGACACAGCAGACAAGAAAGACATCCAACTGCCCACCTCCTAGTGCCCCTACCCACTGAGGTAATTTGCGAAATCCTAACCTAAGCATCATCCCATTATTTGTTAATTGTAAAGTAGGAAAAATACCGAAATATGAATAGGGTGAGGTAAAAAAAAAAGGTAAAGGAACCCGTTACACGCCCATTGAGGCATATTGGGAATATGGTGTTAGGCCCATATTATCTTGACCGTCGGCACACTAGGGGTGATGTGGTCGGCATCACGCCGGCCGCCTTAACATTCCCAGAGTAGCTCTGGTACCCATTTGGGGCTGGGTCGACCCAGGAGCCGTTTGTGGCCTAAAAATTTTCCGCCTCATCTGGGGATCGAACCATAGACCACTGCGCTAGGAAGCCAGTGCACTAACCACTATGCTACCGCGGCTCCAATAGGGTGAGGGCCCAATTTATATTTTACCCAACATTAGAATTGCCCTTGGGTGAAATTATAAAATAGCTGTCCACTCAAACCCAATATAACATTGAAAAATCTTTACATAATTATTTATACATTTGTCCAAATGGAAAACCTTGGTCAAATAAAATATACATCAGCTCACACTTCTGTCTCACGAAAAATCTCCTCTTGGCGTTAAATCTTAGTGGAGTTTAAATTAGTAGCGTGCTTAATAAAAAAATGATCAGAACTCCCGGTCACACAACAATACTGTACTTTAAGAAATATGTATATTAAAGATGAAATAAAGTAACACGGTATCTCGACACTTTATGATTTAGCTAGAACTCCAATAAATTAGATTTTAAAAGCTGGTGTGCTTACCAAGCAAGGAATCAATTTCTACACTAGAACTCTTATTAGCTGTTGATTGAATAACGTTTTGTTAGGTAGCTGTGACAGATAGGATGAAATTCAGCTGTCCCTGAATTGACGGATGATAATAATAGTACTCTTGAATAGCATCGGGCCCCCTGAATTTGTGTGTAACTAAATCGTCAACGTGGAATTCTACCACGCATACTAATTAGAATGCACTATCACACGTGGATTTTCCCCCACCCGGGCTGATTAATATGTAAACAGTCATCATGCGAGGAGCCAGGACATCGCTTTGTCTTTAATTTTAGTTTAGCCACGCCTAATGTTTATCTCTAGAGCTATGAAAATCAAGCATTTCTCTACCTTTTTCTGTCACCCCGTCTAGAAAGGCGTTGCCAGAGGAACACGGAAAGCGGCGACCATCAAAGACGTGTAGTCCCAGAAGAACGAAGCAGAGTTTTTCACACCTACGGTTGACATGTTAAATCGAACCGGTCAAGAGGGCTAGATTCGCTGGCGGACGAACAGAAACGGGGAAATCGAGAAGCTTTGACCAGCGGCACGAAACGCAGAATGTTCCCTGAATCAAATAAGGCGAGAACTTTCGCTATTATCTTCCATCTATTAACTATATATTGGTATCGCGGAAAAATGCAGTTATCATTCGTGCCCAGATAGTTGAAGAAGTAACTAGCTTATAGTAGAATCTAACAAGATTTCTTTTGGATTTTCTGCTATATTGGAGTCTAATTCATTCTGTGCTACGGTAAAATATATTAGTCTTGAGTGATTTAGTCGATTAATTCCTTCATTTATTTCACTGGATTTTTGTGTGAATGTAAACCTATTAAATCAACCCATCACAAAGTTTTCCTGATGTAAATTTAATAATGTAACTATCCGTTATTTCCCGAGATAATAGATGTGTAACATAATTTTAAACGCTAGGCGAGCGTAATTGTTTATTAACATTTTATTTCTATTTCACCGCCGGTAAAATTTGAGTAATTAACTGTTCATAGCTAGTGTTAAAAAACGATGTCTTAGCTAATCACTCGTGTAGGTCCTTTAATATAAATAATTAAATACCAGAGTGATTTTACAGGTTTTACCGAATAACGCGGGTGTTAGAATTAATTATAGTAGAATTAATCGTATTATATATTCTCTTTTATACAGGTGGTCCTACCTTTTCGATCCAACGGTTTTTATTATATATAGAGAGTCATGTTCAGATGGCTTACGGCATCCCCTTTTATATGTTCCTAAACTTACAAGAACATTGACAGTAACAAATCTGATGTTAAGAGACCCTTATAGGTCCACCGTCTAAACCCATGAGAGCGGTTAAATAACCAGAACGGTCAATGTTTCACTTGTGTTTTTCACTTGTGTAAAATGTTAACTGGAACGGACAATGCCAGAAGATTTTCTATATTAATTCTATGAAGTTCCCTGGCCTGATGAGGCAGAACTGACAGTACGAATTTATTTAATTAAACCCAGATGACAGTAAACATTATTCCTAAAACCAACTTCTACGGAGAACTTTACGGCTATTTCTTTCCAAGAACAGCCTGGGAGTAACATTCGATGTTTGAGATATTTCCCAGTCATTACGACAGAATCCTAGAAAAACAAACTTATTCCCAATTAAATACCTGCAAATCCGACACAGAAGACCCGCCAGGAAAATTATAAATCAAAGCACCCATCCAGCGAAAACTCCGAGAGAAAATAGCAGTGCCTATACGGAGATTTCTGGGTCTGAACGGGCAAAAATTAACAAGACATATAATAGTCTTTAATACATTTGTGTTTGATAAATTCTTTGGACGTATGCAGTGTCGGCAGAGGGTAAGTTTGACTGTTGTGAGCGCTCACTGTATGAATGTAGAGCGGGAAAACGGAACAAAAGAATTTATTTCTTAAGTTACTACTAATATAACACCTTCTCTGTTATCTATCTCTCACTAAGTCTGAAGGCCCACGGGATAGTAAAATACGGACATACCTTGTACCCATCCTGACTACCCCCTTCCCCATTGTTAATCACTAGTTTGATCTTTTAGGTAAATAACCCCCGAGCTTGATCATTCCTAGGTTTTCCATATTCCAGAAGGGGGGTGGGGGGGGGGGGTCGATGAGAGTATATTTTGTTCTTTTCTCTTATGTAACTATTATTCAAATGATGTAATGATAACGATGTAATTTATGTTGTGATCTATATTTTTTTCTAAAGTTAAAATAAAACTTAATCAACCTTAAGCTATTAGTTTTGGTCAAAACCTCCCCTGCCCCATTATATGTGCCCATAGTTTACCTGTTCGTTTCCACGTATGTACGTATTGTTGTCACAAAATTGTTTGTGTGTGCCTACGAGAGGATAGTGTATTTGAACCAGCATCAAAGGTGGAAAAAAAATACGTCTTCATTTAAGTGTGTCGTACTAGATAGGTTGTAATTTTTCCTACACTCTGTTATCCTCGTAAACAGGACTATTTCTCACACCTTTCTCTCACCTAGATTTCACCATCTCACCTCTGCTCGATTGGGACCATAACAATAAGGCCTATCTATAAAACTTACGACAGTAGCAAGGATCCTCGTAGAGACAAATGGTAAAGAGTGTTTATGACGCCTAGCTTAAATAGTAAAAAACATCTGCAGGTGTTCCGCGGGGGTTCTTCCAGCCCGCTCGAGATGAAACAAATCAGATGTAAGACCTACGGGAGAGAGCATCCCCGGCCGCCTCGCGAGAAGGAAAAAGAACGTAATTAGCAACGTGGTCCCCGCTCTACGAGAGACTTTGGTTCGGGATGAAACCGAGGACGGCATAAAATAAGGGGCAGAGACTTCCCTGTGTCCCTCATGAATCAAAGGGACAAGGTACTAGCCGTTCACCCCAAGAATCGCTAAATAAAAGGACTTTGGCAAAACTGCCGCCATCTCCAGGTGCAAATGGGTGGGCTTAGCCTGGCCCGTTCAAGATTGACGGGACCAAAGACAGAATTTGAGCGTTCAGAGTTTTGTCAGGAAAATGGGCGTAGACAGAAATAGAAAACAAAACAGGGCCGACCGCTCAGACCAAAGTGGCAGACATTTCCAATCAAATCATGACAGCCACACTTTACGTTTTATAAAGCACTGAAAGTTAATACAACCCAAAGACAGAGGGGTAGTTTTTTTACGAGATATTACAACAAAAATAAAAGCTTTCGGAATCAAGTACGAGCGTACATACGAGAAATCGTTAAAAATCCAGAGCAATACCCCCTTGCTCATTACTATTGTCGTACGGATAGGTTGTGAGTTATTCTTTTGCCCGTCTGAGTAGAGTGGAAGGTGATAGGTACGTGAGAAAGGTGTGAGAAATAGATTTCACTGGGTTTAGCTTAAGGTAAAAGATATGTCTCTGGAATGAGATAGTTTCTCTATTCCAGCCTATTTATACGACTGCGATTTAGTACAAGACAACCTTGCCCTCCTCATAATATAAATATAAGTTTAGCTACACACACACACACACATCTATGTGACAACAAGACACACAAACTTGAAAAACTACGGTTAATTGGGTAAGGGTCTGACCAACACACACAGTTAAGTTTCTTGTTGTTTATTATCATTAAAGTTGACAACACCAACTATCTAACGAATGGATAAAACAAATCAGATTTACATACATATGAAATAGCAGAATAAATGCGCCCTCCCCTATGGATAAAATAACCCAAAAGTTAATAACCCAAAGGTCGAAGATTAGCACTATGTTACAGAGTAGACAGTAAAGTAACCAAGTTCCTACTATATGCTACCCAGTAAAGTAAACACGTTTAAGCAAATCCAATGTTGGTAAATTCCCTGAAACAAAGAAAAATACTCACGCACTCTTTCGTACAGTGGCCACTCAATCACTCTTATCTACTCTTGGTGATATCCCTTGGAAATACAATTATTCCTGAATATAAAATGTCAGGTTCATTTCCCAAATTGGCCCCAGTCCATCCTCTAACAAAACAAAAACTAGTGATGTGAACGCCGAATCTGGTGTGGGTTTTTCCTGGATGAACAAAATGTCACCGCCTATAGTTGATGTAGCAGCGTGCTCTTGGGGTTCAAGTTAAAAGAGGAAAATACTTCCAGTATTGGGAAACATCTGGTTGCTAAAAATATTACAATGATAAATGATGACAATCTTATCGGCTGTCTATATGTAGAGCGCCGATTCTGAAACAGCGTAACTTTCTGGATACTCCGCTTGAATACGACTGTCAGAAGTCGGGAACAATGTTATTTTTTTTACACCCCAGTGGGCTAGAAAAATGGAAAAAAATATTTGGGTATGGTAAGTCTAGTTAACTTATAAGTTAAAATGTTTCTCGTGTATCTATGGCAGATACTCGCTCACCAATGAAATTGGTGACGCACAAGCCAAGAATAAGGGACAACATTAACCAACCAGAAAAAGACCGCTAGACGCCCTGGTGATCAGGTCTGCGAAGAAATACAAGAAACGATATATATAAAAATTATGCTAATCCTATATCTACGCACACAGACGAGGACAAGACGATCTCTCCTCCACTCCGTCAGTCCTGATTAAGTTTAAAAGGCACACGGTGTTTTCTTTTACGCCTACACGGTCAGCTTACAATGTTAATTATTATTTAATTATCCATATGCGCACTTACGCAAAATAGCACCTCTCGTTAATAGCTATTAAATTGTCGGCGTCTGTTAGTCATCGTATGGTATTAAATAATAGGCACTTATAATAAATACACAAAGTGAAATATAGCGTGAATTCTTTACTATCACTATCAGACGTGTTATCCTATAAGTCCAGTCAGCTAAAACCGTCTCTTCTGGTGCGAAAAAGCGTGTGGCGAAAATTAAGTTTAATTCTCTGGTATGAAATCGATACACGTTATTTTATTTCACTAGGTTTTAACAGCTAGAAAATCTAAGTGAATTATAATGGTTAAAAGCTATCACTTTTAAACACGTAAGCACTAGTTTCTATTACAAGAAAATCAGAATGAAAAATCCCCACGAATGCTAATAACACATTTTCCACAATGGTTTTAAAACTGCGTGCTTAGACTATTCAAAAATTCTGAGTGACAACTGATAGCAGGTTTAAGAAAAACACAGCTTATATATCATTACATTTCTCTGATCTATCGTGTAACGAAGAATCAGAAACAGAGTTTCAAGATAAAGGCTTACGGTCAGTCTTTCGTCGAATGTTCAACCGTCATCAAAAGACTTGTAACGGGTTTTCCCTGTACGAATGCCCGCTTCTAATGATCAAAGAGCACAGGGGTTTCTTACTTCCCCTGAGTACGAACTTCAAAAGATTCTGTGTTTTTCACGTGATTCTGTCAGGTATCGTATGAATGACAGATTAGCTCGCGTGAGAAGACAAGGTAAACAAACCTGATTCGCTACCTGTTATGACGGGCAGGTCACGTAAGTTTGTAAACACTTCGTTTGCTATTGTTCAAAGAAAAGAGGCAGGACGAAAATAAGCTTGTGTGAATAAACACAGGCAGAAAAATGCATGGTTTTGCTAGCAAATCATAGAGCGCTACGAGATCACAAAAGACTGTCAGATTACTGTAGGCTCTTTTTTAATTATACGTCACAATTATATTGGTTTAAGGTTATGTAACTTGTGTCGTTACAACAATAATTAACCTCATCATTTTGGCACGTTACCGCGGAGAAGGGCGATGGGGGAGATTGGTCTAAGCTAATTCAAATCCAGAATTAATTGTACATATGTAAATAAATAAAGCCGGGTTTGGCTTTCCTTAGTGTTTCTTTCATTTAAGTTTTTTTTTTCACTTTGGACGGGAAATAACCATTTGTTTCTGTAAACTTCATATTTCAGAAATAGTCTTACTTAATTAATAGTAAAATGCCTTTGGCATTTTTTGGAATAATGAAGGTACTACGTATAAAGAGGGTTTCTTAATTTAAGGTTTTTTTTTTTTTTAATGTTAAATATGTGTTCTTATCTTTCTTTTCAAAATTTATGCATATTTAAATGTTTTTCAACAAATATTCTGTTATGTACAAGTTAGTACATGTTGAGGCTGCTTCATGGTGCGATTTTTATCAGGGCAACTTATTATTAGTTTCAGGTTTTGTCACACCATGTCGTACCTCAACTGAACGCAAGAAATATATGAAAGCGGTCGCTGTGAGATGAGTATCGAAGTATGATGTAGAGAGATATATATGTGACGTCATAGTGTCAAGATGTGTGTCAAAAATGGCTTGTGTATCAGCCAGTATATTTGTGTGTTCAACAAATATTTCTGAGGATAAAAAGGGGTAAGCTATAGGCTTAAATTAAAGGCATGAGAAAATGCCAGGATTATGATTAAATTCGATACGGGACTATAACTCCCAAGATATAGAAGTGCGTTGAACTAGAATTATATGAACAGTGTTATACCGGGAGGTCTCATTCCCCGAAGTTTATGGAGGGGAAATTATGATGTATGAATATTAAAGATACCGGGATGCTCAAATTCCCCGATGTTGTTGGAAATATAATTGAACAGTTGTTATTCCGGGAGGTATCATTCCCCGAAGATATAGGAATATAATTAGTAGAATTGTTATACCGGGAAGCGACATACCCCGAAGCTTATGGATTGATGTGGATTTGATTGGAGGATAATGGAGATACTGGGACGCTTAAATTCCCCCAATGTTGATGGGAAAATTATAATGAACTTTTGAATGGGACGCTAAATACCCCGCTGGAAATAGTGATTAATAAATAAGATTATCAAGATATGTGGACAGGAGAAGTCGAGTGACATGTTTAGAAAGTCGAATCAGATTTAAGCAAGACTGTAAAACAGAGAGGGAGCATACATGGCATGTTCGTAATTGTGACCTTGTTAGTGTGTACTTACTCGTTATTAAACTGTTGCCAAATCGTCCAAGCCCAGTAGTTTATTCAATCTCTCAAGGTTAATTTACACCGTTATTAACTTCATGCAGTACTTGAGATGTTGATGTGGAAAGGTGTATACAAGACGGGTGGTTGCCAGAATATTCAACAATATAAACCAAAGCAAGAAGAATGAATTCTCACTTCTTCAATAATACAAATAAACTCTAGACAACCAAAGAATTCGGGCAATTCCTACATCCCTTAACAGTACACATATGTTTTTTTTCTTTTTTTTTTTTTCTTTAGCCAAACCTAGACTGAACATTATGTGTCATAATAAAATTCTCGTTTCATATGTATTGTATGGCTAAAAATAAAATACGATTATATTACGGTATTATACGTTAAATTAATATGTATAAGTTTGACATGAGGGCGCATTCCGTAGGTACGACGTGAAATTACGTCATTGGCGCAAAATGTGTTTTAAAAAAATGTCTGTTATTTGTGCTCGATATTAGAATAAAAAGAGGTACATTAAATTGCTTTTAATGTTAGCTGTCTGGCTTCTGTAGGACAGCATAACATGTTTCTCTTGGAGATAAATTTTCAGGTTTTGATCCACTTAACGCAGTAACGCAACGTATTTCAAAGTACGGAAGTTTTACCGTACGCGTATAATACGTATTTTATCGTTAAACATACTTTACGTAACATACGTTTGGTCGAACACGCCAAAACATTTGCGAGCGTCAATAATGCATGAGTGTATATTTTTTTTTAACTGTGCAAATAAAAGTGTGAGTACGCGCGAGTGCTTATATGATAGGAAACTCTATACAGAGCGATACAACAGGAGGCAATTTGATCATCAGAAGGGTCCCCCGTTGAACAAGTATTTCGGCCCTTTATTCTCCTTTACACTCTAAGGGGGGCGGGCCCACCTGGATCATGACTCCTAAGTGTCTCCGCCTCTTGTTGTCTTATGTAAAAAATGTACCCACTCCACCTTGGTTGCAGCTTTAAAATCCACAATTCTGCCAGCCGGAGGCAATCGTTAAAGTAACCCTTATGTTGAGAACAAATAATTGTGCCACAGCACACCACGACCAGGGACCGGGCATGCTTCTTCTGATTTCGTCTATTTTTATTTGTCTTCTACTTTTTTTCGCGGTGGGTTACTTTTCCTTGCCTCCCTGACTCCAAACACTTTGCGACAGTGAATATATATTATGTCGCCGACGATTTCCAGCTTCTTCTCCAAAGTTATCTGGTTCAGGTTGTTATCCAACTCTTTTGCCAAGGCTTCGTCCAACTGTTCCCAAAACCCTTTTGCACTGGCAGGAAGGACCGAGAAAAACTCAGTCTGATGAGTTTGGTGTGGTCGCTTTGCAATAACTGTCAAGTATAGGCGTTTTTTCTTTTCTACCACACCGTGTACGTGATCGTGGCATACGTTAAGAAGACTGTCAGAATGTAGATGTCTACGTTTTATTCGCATTTTGATTGGACATACGTTGAGTATGGCAACACCAAAAAGAATCATTGAAAACGTACAATAAGTGAAACGTCTGAGCTGCAGTCTTCACTCAAAGTCAACATGAGCCTCAGAGCTTGATGAATCGCTTCACCCAAGTATGCAAAGACTTCGTCCTCACAATAATTCTAAAGAAAACAAATGTGCTGACTCAGGATGTGGATGTTGCACCAGTTATCACTATCGATGACTATGAAATGACAGGAGTGCACCACTTCACGTACCTGGGGTCTATCATCAACTATAAATTCTCTCTGGGCACAGAAATTGACAGCCGCATTGGCAAAGCTGTAGCTACATGTGCCCACCTCACATCGCGTGTTATGAGTGAACCCCAAACTCACAAAAAAGACAAAAGCTGCGGTAAATAATAATGCCTGCGTCACTAGCACACTTATATATGGCAGCAAGTCATTGTCAGCCTATGCTAAGAAAAAAAGAAGGCTCAATAATTAACCTACGTTGTCCACGCCCCATCCTTTGTATCTCGTGAAGTAACAAAGTGACAAATGTCAAGATGTTGTCACGTGCTGGCCTTCAAAGCAAGCATACACTGCTTAGAAAGCACAGACTACGTTGGCTTGGCCACGTCGCCGGACGGAAAATGGTCGCTTTCCGAAAAATATCTTCTACGGACAACTGGCAGATGGCAAAACGACAGTTGGGCGACCGCAGCTGATTTTCAAAAACAAACACAAGCAAGACATGAAAGCACTCGACATAAATTCAGCAACCTTGGAGGATGAAACTGCCGATCGCACCAAGTGGCGATGCTCTCAGGGGCACCACTTCAGATTGGGCGAATGGAAGCTCTCATGCCAAGCAGAAGAGAGGTGAAAATGTCGAAATGAACAATAGGAAACAGCGCAGCTGTGGGCTGTCACTTCAAGGGCGTATTCTAACAGTCAGTTACTACCAAAGGGGCTATTCTTATTATATATATATATATATATATATATATATATATATATATATATATATATATATATATATATATATATATATATATATATATATATATATATATATATACTGAAGCACATTAAAAATGCACCACCTGTATAATCCAGGAACAGAGTGTGAAACATAAATATAAGTGTTTACAAGTCTACATATTTGGAATCTTTATTCATTTTCCTATGAATCCATGCTGGTCATTAATTTATACATTTGATTGTTTTGAAATTCGTTGCATTCTGTGCAGGCAAGGGAGAAAACCAAAAATGCAACCAATAAAAAAATTCATTCACACTATCCTCAGTATCTGGTATGTCCACCGTGTGCTTGCAAACAAGCTTGGCAGCGGCTCTATAGGGGACATGTCTGGTGATAGGGCAGGCCAATCAATCGTCACAATGTTCTACTGCTGCAGATATTGCTGCGTAATGCATGCGGTGTGCGCGAAGGCGTTATCCTGCTGGAGAAGCTGCAAGTCTGGATAATTTGTGAACGCAGGAGTAACCAATGCATCCAGAACGTCATCTCGATATGTCACAGCATTAACATTTCCACGGAAGACGTGAAGAGGCAAGCGATGGTGAAAACTGAATCCTCCCCAAATGTGAATACTGCCACCTCCAAATCGGTTGTGCTGACGAACACAGCAATCATCAAAGCGCTCTCCACACCGTCGCCAAATCTGCATACGTCCATCAGCAAAGGATATGTTGAATCTGCTCTCGTCTGTGAATAGGACAGCATTCCACTGCAGTCTAGTCCATCTGACATGTTGCTCTGCCCATTGCAGGCGCTGCTGACGATGTCTGTGAGTCAAGTTTGGCCCAACATAAGGTCGTCTTGCAGTAAGGCCTGTATCTCTGAGTCGTCGTATGACTGTCATTCGAGAGACTTGCCCACGTCTACCCACTATTGCTCTTGCTGTTTGACTTGCCGGGAGAGAACGATTCCTTAGGTGACTCAGCACAATATGACGATCTTGCGCAGGAGTAGTAACTCGTGGTTGGCCACTCCGAAGTCTATCTCGGGCACTGCCAGTGGTTTCGTAACGTTCATTAAGACGTACAATAGTGCTGTGGTGGCAATTCATTCTTTTTGCAATGGCCCGCGAGCTCATTACGGTTTCCAACATACCAATGGCTCGTTGGCGGTCGTTTTCGGATAGTCGTGGCATTTCAAGCACATGTACTGGGTGTTTTGTCTCAACGGCCTTTTTATACCGAGTATACTGCCACAACGGGTACACATTTTCAGGGTCATGGCTGTTGGGAATCGTGTTGCACGTGTAACTTTTATTGTTTTCATGTAGTCTGTACACAAACCCGTGGGTTGAATCATGCACTTTCCATTCCAGCAGCCATTCGCTCTCTACCTCATGACATACACGGGGAAAATCCATTCCCACACTTTTTTTTTTCCATCTTCTCGGCATCAGTATATATAATAGTGGTGCGTTTTTAATGTGCTTCAGTATATATATTCTTTTGAAACTGCAATGCATTAGTGTGAGTGACAGTCTGAAAGCAGTTTTACAAAGCTGTTGCTATTAAGGAGGATGAGAAACCTCGCGATAAAAAATGTAAGGGAAACTGAAATTATGTTTTTTTATATTTAACATAGCTTTTAAATGCTACAAAACCTAGTTCCAGCTGGATAAATAAAAGTCCCATTTACAATAACTGTTTGAGCGTATACAAAGTTAAACCATGTCATTGCAGCTATGACTGTCGGTCGGCATCAAATGTCTGTACGCTGTAACATATTTTTTTATTCACAACACAAAATGTCATCAGTTTACAATGCTGGGTTTAGTGCTTCGTTTCTTTTTCGCGCATTTATGTTTTAGATTAACAAATTATTCAGTCTTGATATCAACAGAAAGATTTTTTAAAAATATGATGTCATTTAGCGATTATTTTAATCATTTGGTAAATCATTCATACCTTCTTTTAATTGCTCATTTATTCTCTCACTCACTGCGTCACGTGCATTTAGTCATGTACTCAGCTTTTAACTTATTCATTCAATCTCTTTTCCACTCACTCATTCATTCGCCCACTCGTCATACAGAACTTACCCATCAACGGATACCCAAACACTCACACAACCATTTAATTTGAAAGCCAGAATCTGTATGAATTCATGCATGCATGAATGCATGCATTTATTTGTCTATCTGTCTATCATAAAATATAATGCCACTTAATTAACAAATAACATAAAATGCAACAGATTAAATCAAGCTGGAACACCTTTGTTCAATTGAAGGGAAACACTAACCAAGAATTGAATCATGTGTGCAATTTGAACGCCAGGTGTAGAAATGTAAATATAATTTTTTTAATGTGGAATAACTTTTGAATTCTACAACAACTAGTTCGAGCTTGGTAAATAAAAATATTGTTGAAAATTACTGTGTATACGGTGTCACAGATTTGTTAATTGACAGCACAAAATGCCAACAGTTTACATTGCGCCGGTTAGTGCTTTGTTTCTATTTGCAAGCATTTATATTTTAGTTTAAAAATGTATTCAGTCTTGCTACCAACAATTAGAAGAAAAATAAACACAGATGATTTATTGATTATTTTAATCATTTGGTTAATCAATCATTCCTTCACTTAATCGCTCATTTATTCTCTCACTCACAGCGTCAATTGTATTTATTCATTCACTCAGTTTTCACTTATTCACTCAGTCTCTCTTGCACTCACTGGATTATTCACTCACTAATCATTCAGCAATTTATCCACAAACGTCTATGTCACGGGTTGTCTCCCCAAGCTCTGCAGTAGTGGATCTGCCGTCAACGTTTGTGAATGATAAGGTTTTTTAATAATTCGTTAGCTCGTTCAAGCCCCAGCTGAGTTAATTCAGCGAAATTCCTCTTATTATTATTGTATAGCTCTATTTAAGTGTATTTAAGACATTGTCTGAGACATACGGATGTAGTACATTCAAAATGATTAAATCAACTTTAGATTTATATATATATATGAAGACCCGCATTAGTTACTCTTGAGTTTTAGCCACAATTGGACCACTACTGGAGAGTTTGAGGAGGCAAACCCGTGACATAGACGTTTGTGGATAAATTGCTGAATTATTAGTGAGTGAATAAACCAGTGAGTGCAAGAGAGACTAAGTAAACAAGTGAATAAATAAAAATCTTAATAATCAATTATAGTTAACAGTTTAAAAAATTGAATAATTCTTTAACAAACAATAATCATCATCGAGTGATGTTATGGAGTATTGGTAAAGAGTTCACTTGGCAGCTTTTATGTTTCTTCTTAGCTGCCAATGAGGTTCTGCTCCAGCTGATGTGTGGGTCTTTGCAGATAGATGACTGGATCATACTCGTCACTGGGCAAGTTTGAAAGTTGTAGCACGTTCCAAGAAGTGTCAGGTAGTAACTATGAAGCTGGTCCCGCGTCTATAAGACCCGTCTGATGATGGTGTCTTGCGTCGACTTCAGGCCACTTATACCCTCACATGTTCCAGAGATAGTACCCTCAGTTGGTACCACCGACTAATATTACAAAAGAAGAGAGACTTACAACCTCTTGAGTATTGAGTTTCCCGACACATACTTATGTGTCCACCTCTTCCTATTCCACCATCTCATCTATCTCAGAACTTTACCCTCGATGACAATTAATCTTAATCCCACTGAGCGAAAACTTTCTTTACATTTAAATTGAATAGATGTATGTTTAAATCTACACTGGTTGAAAATGTTAATAATGTAAGAAGTATGTACATAATTTCTTTCATCATTCACTTCCAGCTCCATATGGAACTTGGGACTACCTCTGCGTTTAGTTCTGTATAAGAAACTCGTATGAAGCAGTCACCAGCCTTTGTAGTGGTGGTTCATAAAATCATCATTCTATATGCTGAGGTTCACCCGTGTGTTGGCGGGATCCGAAAGGGAGCAAAGAATAGTAACACTGTACCCTACCATGCATGTCGTAAAAAGCGACTAAAGAGGGTTGGGCATGGGGCTGGTTACCCCATCCCATAAAAAACGTTTCACCAAAAAAACTTCAACAAACATGGACAAGTCAAATACAGAATATAAATCAACTCAGCCGCTCAAGACAGAAGAAGGTCCTTTGGATAGTCTAGGGAAGCACAGAAGGCACATAGAATGGGAAGCAATGGGACCCCGAATTATAACAGCAAGGTTTAAATCAGCCAAAAAGAAAGTAAATATAAACATCATCCAGTGTTATGCACCAAAAAATGATAAAGAATAATCTGAGAAAGAATACTTTTACACCAGATTACAAAGTGTCTTGGACAAAAAGAAAAGAAAGGACATTACAATTTTGATGAGGGACCTAAACACAAAAATAGGAGCAGACGACACCGGCTTTGAAGAAATCATGGGAATGCATGGAATAGGTATGATGAACGGGAATGGGGAACTATTAGCTTACTTCTGTGCTTCAAATCAACTAGCTATAGGAGGAAGCATATTTCCACATAAAAGAATACATAAAGCAACATGGATATCACCATACCACAGAACTGAGAATCAGAATGATCACATATGCATAAGTAAGAAGTTTAGGTCATCATTGCATGATGTAAAAGTATGTACAGGAGCAGATGTGGTATCTGACCACCATCTTCTGTTGGCTAAAACTTAATTAAAATTCAAGAACTTTACAACAGTATATAGCTATTACCAACAGTATATGTGAGATATCTAAGAAATCAGGAAATAAAAGAAACATTTTCAATCACAGTATCCAACAAATACCACGTACTCCAACAGCTGGAAGATGAAGCAGATACGGAAGACAACTGGCAACAAGTAACAAATATATGAAACGAGACATGTGAAGAAGTACTGAGGAATAGAGAACATCAGCATAAAGCATGAATAACAACAGAAATCATTACCAAGAAGACAGGAAAAACAAGAAAGCAGATTTAAACAGAAGAAAAACCAGAAGCTCCAAAGCCAAGGCTCATGAAGTTACATAGAAGCAAACAAAGAAGTAAGAAAAAAACATCAAAAGAGACAAGAGGAAGTATATTGAAGAGTTGGCAAGAGAAGCAGAGGAAGCTGCAGGCAAAGGAAGTATGAGGGACCTGTACAACAACACAAAGAAGCTAACAGGGAAATATATACAAGCAAATGGCCTCCTACAAGATAAAAATGGAAAATTGCTTAGTAATATAAAAGAACAAATGAAGAGATAGACAGAACATTTTGAGGAACTTCTCAACATACCAGCTCCAACTAATCCCCCTGACATCCATCCAGCAGAAGAAGAGCTACTAATCAGCTGTGAACGACGAGGTAGAGAAGAAATAAAGAAAGTCATAAAGCTTCTGAAAGATGGAAAAGCAGCTGGTCCAGATGGAATTCCAGCAGAGTTGAACAAAACAGATATTGATTCCTCTACAGAGATATTATACAAACTACTTGGCAAAGTCTGGGAGAGAGAGGAAATTCCAGCAGACAGGAAGGAAGGCTATCTGGTCAAGCTGATAAGAAGGGAAATTTACAAGAGTGCACAAATTATAGAGGAATAATGTTACTATCAGTGCCAGGAAAAGTATTAAAAAGAATCATCCTTGAGAGATTAAAAGAGTCCATAGACAAGCATCAGACAACAGAAATGGAATCCAGTGGAATCTGACTAAACAGCTTGATGATCTGGATTTTGCAGATGACTTGGCTCTTCTGTCCCGTAACCATAATCAGATGCAAGAGAAAATGAAAATTCTCGATGAGAGGTCACAACAAGTGGGCCTGAAAATACACTGGGGAAAAGACAAAGATTATGAGAATAAATGCAAGAAATGATAACAAAGTTGAACTTGAAAAAACACCACTAAAGGATGTAGAATCGTACACATCTCTTGGCAGTAATATAGACAGAGTTGGAGGGACTGACAATGACATCAAAATAAGAATACAAAAAGCAAGATGAGCTTTCATTGCGTTGGGAAACATATGGAGAACAAGAGAAATCAAGTCCAACACAAAAATAAGAACCTTCTACTCAAATTTCAATTCAGCCCTATTGTATTGCTCTGAGATATGCAACAAAAAAAAACAACAACCAAAAAGCTACTGACTTTTATAAATGGGTGCTTGCGTAGTATAGAAGGACTGAAATGGTATGACAAAGTCACAAATGTAGAATTTATGACAAGAACCAGACAAGTGCCAGTGGAACAAAAGTTGAGAAAAAGACGCTGGCGATGGATAGGACACACATTGAGGAGAAATGTTTATGACATTACAAGGCAGTCTTTGTTCTAGAATCCACAGGGAAAGAGAGGCAGATGTAGATCAAAGAACACATGGAGAAGAGAGCTGGATACAGAGGTGAAAATGATGAGGAAAACATGGAAAGAACTTGAGCGGATGGAACAGGACAGGAAGACGTGGCATGTGTTTGTTGCAGGCCTATGCTCCTCGGGGAGCTAAAGGGTATTGATTAAATATATACAAATTATTTCAAGTGTTTAATAATGCAAAACATAGAATTATAGAAATACAACTTACCCCAAACTGACTTTGGGATTACAGACTTCTGGCTCAGAGATAGAGTTAATGCAACTTGTTGAAGATGCCTCTCACACGTGTTCTGGGTTTGTTACATTACAATAAGCTCCCACTGACACCGCGTTTCAGATTCCTCAGTTTCCGGTTTTCCTTGCTAATAATGGTAGAGTTTTCCTGGGCTTTTAAGTCCTCAACAGGCTCAAACAAGATCGGGCCGATAAATGAATTCTGATTTCTATTTTCTTAACTCTGGCAGGTCTGGTTGTTTTCTCGGCGAGGCACATTTTCACAGTGCTATAAACTGCAAAAGTGTCAAGTTATATTCCCCTTTTCGTTCCTAGCACGTGTTGTTTACTATAAGACCAGGCCCCAATCAGAAATTTTGTTATGTTTACATCTCGAGTGCGGCCAATAGTTTCAAACATGCGTGTTTGGGATGGGGTTTATTCAAACAATTTCCTCATTGGAATTCTGTGTGTGATAGTAAAGGTCACGTCTTTCATATATGGCAATCTTGACATTCGAATATTATCTTTTTTTTTTTTTTTTTTTCTTAACCAGCGGCACTTGGGCTTTCACCCCTTCGGCCCAATGACATTTCATTGCGAGGCTGGGGAACCTGAGGACTTTCCTTCCAACCCGGTCAGGAGCTTCGCTCCTTCCCATCCACCGAGGGTCTATCACAGGAGCCGTTCAGGCTATTCAGTCAAATTTCCGGCAGTAAACATTTCTTCAAACGCCGACGCCCGGGTTTGAACCATGAACACCTGGTCGCCAGTACAACGCCGAAGCCATTACACCAGCGCGGCTCCCGAATATTATCTTCAATGATTACAAATACCACTCTCTATATAATCAAAAGCAATGTCTTCGTAATAAATCTGCCGGAAGCTGATTTCAACATTCCGACTGTCAAGTGCATGTCTGTAATCTGTCCGCAAGCGGATGATTTATCGCCCGGCACGCTTTAGGTAAACACAACGCTCGGTCACTTTGCGAAAACTGACCGACCAATCTGGGTTTTTTAACGTGTGCCTAATCTTAGCAAAGCCGAGAAGCTTAAAGCAAACATGACGAGTTGTCACCGAAGGGAGTGTAAAATTAATTAGAAAATGGCTAATACCTGGGAGTAAGCGGGGAAAGGAAATGTGCTGACCACTAGAAAATTCACGTAATTTAGCACACACACAAATCCAAATAAATCCAAATTCCGAGACAGTATACTTAAAACCATATCGATTGGAGGCCGACCTCTTTGCAATCTACGTTTTACTGATGATCTTGATCTTATATCTGGAACAGAATTAGAACTTCAAGACCTTACCTCTAGACTGGAGAAAGTAACAAGAACGTATGGGATGGAAATTAATATAGAAAAAAGCAAGATATTGGTGAATAGCCATAAGAAACATGTTCCGACCACCATTACGTTAAATGGGCAAACGTTAGAAGAAGTTAACACCTTTAAATATCTCGGGTCCACTATATGTGGTGATGGAAGATCAAGTAAAGAAATCAAGACAAGACTTGAGATGGCCTCAGCTGCCATGACAAGGCTGAATGTGATCTGGAAAAGTAACATCAGTTTTCCTGTGAAGATCAAATTATACAAATCACTTGTATTATCTATTCTCTTGTATTGGTGTGAGGGCTGGACACTCACTGCAGATACGGAGCGAAGGATTCAGGCTTTCGAGCATAAATGTTATAAAAGAATTTTGCGCATTTGCTATAAAGAGCACAAAACAAATGTCTATGTTAGAGAGAAAATAAACACCTATGCAGGCCACCAAGAACCACTTTTGTCAGTAGTGAAACGTCGAAAGCTTGCCTGGTTTGGGCATGTAACTCGTCATGACCCCCTTTCGAAAACGATCCTCCAGGGAACAGTCGAATGTAAACGGAGAAGAGGAAGGCAAATAAACTCCTGGGTTGATAACATCAAAGAATGGGCAGGACGCGGTTTTTCCACACTTGTACGCATTGCTGAGGATAGAGAGCAGTGGAGGACCCTGTCTGCTGATGCTTCCACCATGGCACCCCTACGACCCATGACGGGTTACGGGTTGAGATGAGATGATGATACTTACTCACTCAAACAACCGTTTCACCTTAAATGCTGATTTTATATGCATTGATGCATGCATTCATGCATCCACTTATCTATCTATCTATCTATCTATCTATCTATCTATCTATCTATCTATCTATCTATCTATCTATCTATCTATCTATCTATCTATCTATCTATCTATCTATCTATCTATCTATCTATCTATCTATCTATCTATCTATCTATCTATCTATCTATCTATCTATCTATCTATCTATCTATCTATCTATCTATCTATCTATCTATCTATCTATCTATCTATCTATCTATCTATCTGTCTGTCTGTCTGTCTGTCTGTCTGTCTGTCTGTCTGTCTGTCTGTCTGTCTGTCTGTCTGCTTGTCTGTCTGTCTGTCTGTCTGTCTGTCTGTGTCTGTCTGTCTGTCTGTCATAAAATATAATGCAATTTAATTACAAGAAATAAAATACAACATA
Source organism: Oreohelix idahoensis (assembly GCA_024509875.1). Lineage (NCBI taxonomy): Eukaryota > Metazoa > Mollusca > Gastropoda > Stylommatophora > Oreohelicidae > Oreohelix > Oreohelix idahoensis. The sequence continues at coordinate 131,920 of JAMPIV010006214.1, read as the reverse complement.
TTAAATCAAGCTGAAATAACTTTGTTTAATGCAAGGGAAACAACCAACCAAGAAATAATTGCAATATGTGCACCAGGACTAGAACTGTAAGTATAATTTTTTTTTAAAGGTGGAATAGCTTTTGAAGCTACAAAAACTGTTTCCAACTAAGTAAATAAAAGTCCCGTTTACAATTACTGTTTGAGCGTATGCAAAATTAAAACACGTCATGATTGCAGTTATGACAATAGGTCGACATTAAATGTGTGAACGCTGTAACGGTTTTGTTAATTGATAACACAAAGTGTCCTAAGTTTACAATGCAGGGTTTAATGCATTTTTTCCTGTTTAACGTATTTAGTGTTTTAGTTTAAAAAAAAAAAACATTCATTCTTGTGTGATAGGAAGATGATCAAAGGGATATTACCCGGGAAAGACAAGCTTGAGAAGTAATTCGTGAGTTAAGGGACATAGTAAGTCACATGACCTCCGGCAGGACGAGGCTATAAATACGGGATTCACATCAAAACGCAATATATACCCCAATTATAACCAACTTTCAGGTTGAACAGGGTATAACAGCAACATAGTAGACAAAGGAACGAACGAACGATTCGTTCTCTTCTTCGTCGTTTTCTACCGGCAGATGTTTCAAGAGAACCTGGTATGCAGAATTTTGATATGAACTTCGTGAAAAGTGTAGCGGTGACATTCAAGTGACATTCGTAAATGTATACACCACATGATTTAACAAGAGTAGAAGCAGTAGTGGTTCGAGTGACAGTTATTTATAAACAGTATAGGCTGAAGGGTAAAATATCATTCCCTGGAAGTAGTCCAGTTTGCCATAACCCAAGTCAACGTTAACAGATTGAAATTTATAGAGTAATAGGGAACTTAGAAGAAATCTCTTCCTGGCCGTTAAGCTTCATGTATGAACTAGTAGGGTTCAATACGATGAGAACTGTGTGAGAGTTATGAAACTGATGTAATGCTATGATTTGTCAATTATATGCTATGCATATGTTAAAAGTTAATAAAAGCTAAGAAAACGTAGGCCACGTCTCGTTAAAGTAACAATCAAATGTCATCAAGTTATCTCTGTTATCATGTGGTCAACGTAACGTTTCATTAAAAAGCTACAAAAGTAAGAGATATGAATAATTTCACCAGTAGTATGTACTTACAAGACAAAATGAACCTGGGCCACTATGCACAGTCTACAGAAATAAAGTAAGGTCACTGCCACACTTGCTATCAACTGATAGATGAAAACAAACAACGATAACATTTATTGATTCTTTTCATCATTTGGTTAATCATTCAGTCCTTCACTTTAGAATAATTTCATTCATTTTGGTTTGAAATTTTAAAAAAAGAAAAAAAAAAAAAAAGAAACTGTAGCAGTGAAGTAGTCTCAATTTTCTGTACTGCTTGTCTGCTCCAGCTCTGGGTTAAAAGTTCTGCTCCACCGCTCCGATCTTCAGCTCTGGTCTCCGCTCCACAACAATGAATAGATCCTGTTCCGGAATGAACCATCAGTTTGTTTTTATTTCTTGGAGCTAAAATAATACAATAATGTTTTAAAGTCTGCTTGTTAGGTTACATGGTTGGATAATAAATAAATGAAGAAGAAAGTGCATATACGAGTGGGTGAAGGAATGAGTAAAAGATTGAATAAGGAAGTAAAAAAGGACGGGAATGATAAATGTATGAAGGAAAGAAAGAAAGAAAAAATATAACGAAAAAATGAAGAACGACACAGTTAAAGAAGAAAATGATAAAGGGCGGGAGAAATGGAAGAATAAACGAATAGAGAGAAAGAAAGGAGGGTATGGAAGATGAGAGGAGGGAAGTAGAAGAGGAGGGAGATAGAAGGAAGGAATAAGGCGAGGAAAAAGCAATGGAATAATGAATGGAAGTAAGAGAGATAGAAAGTGATGAATGAAATGAGGGTATGAGGAAGAACGAATGGAAGAAAGGAAATGAAGGAAGATAGGGTGGAGGGGAGGTAGGAAGAAAGGAGCGAAGATGGAAGAAAGGTATACATGTAAGAAATAAAAGAATGGAAGGATGAAAGGGAAAGATTTAAGAAGGAAGTTAAAGAGGAAGAATAAAACCAACCCAAGGAAAGGAAACATTAAGAAAGACTGCAAGAGACGAAGAGAGAAGGAATGAAGAAAATAATTAAAGAATTAAGACAGAAGGAAGTTTGGGAAGGAGAAAAGAAGAGGATAGAGAAAGAGGTAACTAAGAGTGATGACAAAAAACGGGAGTGGAAGACAGTGAACGAAGGAAAAAAAGTAGGAAAAGGGAAATGAGTCAATAGCGAGGAAGGAAGAATGATCGGAAGGTGGGGAGGCCGAAGGAAGACAGAGGAATGTAACGAATTAATAAAATGGGATGGAAGGAATACGTAACTGAAATAAAATACATAATACAATATACATAACATAAGTTCTACAAAATCGAATAAAATAAAATGTAAAGACAAAGCACCATTAAGTTAAAGAAAACAAATGTAAATAAATTATTGTTTCATTTTAGATTATATCCTCAAAAAAACATGGCGCTTAACAATTGATAGTACAGTAACTAGCAATAACCCGTCAAACTTGACGGGTTTTAAATTATAGTGTGCTGTTTCCGTTCCCGGATGAGCAGATAGAAGTACATTCTTAGAGTGTTTTTGGTTTCTTTCCATTATACAGTGTAATCAAACTGTTCATGAACACCATCATTTGAACGCTTTTCTTTGTTGATTGTAACTATTTTCGGGAGAGTATATATAATGGAAACAATACAATTTTTCAACATGGTTGCATTCCTCAGCTGTAACCAACGTACACACGACGAGAATTATGTTATTTTAGATTCAATTTAAAAGTTCTTTGATGACAACATTTCGTGTGAAAGTGCGTGGATTGTTTTCAAAGAGTGTTCCTTGATAATAAGATAATAAGTGGTTTTATTTGTCGAGCGCTACTAATTTCGTGAAAGAATAAAAAAAATTAAATAAAAAACTAAAGTATTTGTTTTATATAACACCCACGCCGTGCGTTGCACACCGTGCGTTGCGCACTTTTTTTCTGGCAGGAGTTACTATTTTGAGTGAGACCGACCGACGTAACATACATCGGTAATTATGTTAGTTGGGATGGGATAAACAACTTAAATGAGGTCAATGGTTTGTGCAATTTTTAATGGTTGCATCCCTTTTTAATAACAAAGGAATGTAATACTTGTAATTGTCACAGATTCACTAAATAATTTAATATTTGTTTTAAATCAATGACTTTCATTAAACCTCAACTTACACCAAAACCAAAAGTTCAATTATTTTATCACATTGATTTTAAATGAGTTATAATAATTTTTCAATGTTAATATATTTATTCCAGCCACTGCTAGGCAAATTTTTACAACCAGGAAAACAAACATTTTAGAATAGCCCATAAACAGGTCAAAATTAGTTTAATCAACAGCGAGTGCGAGAGGCTGGTCCATTCTTGTATTCGAACTTTTGCCTTCTACTTGAATTTATCGTTCGGATTTGTGTGTGTTTATTTTCCAAGTGGATATTTCTACTTAAATATACTGTTCAAAAAAAAGAAACGCAACTTTTTTGGTGTTACTTTTATTAAAGATATTCGCTGATTGGACATCAGTCAACCTATCGACTGTGTCCACCTTGTCATTAACTTCTCGTTGTTACCTGAATTGTACTCACCTCATGATTCGTGAGGTCATGAAAGAGGTCAAGGTCAAAACAACATTTTTGATAATAACTCGTGACAGGTTCATGAGAATCCCTTGAAACTTACTGAACACAAAACTCTCTGACCATATTATTGAATGCCTATAAAAGATTGACGCTCCTCGAATAAATTCAGTTGAAAACTCAATGCGCAAGTATGGCTCATCTCATTACAGAACAACGACTCATCATGATTGGACGTTTACAGACTGGACAGTCATAAAGTGTAGTAGCCAGACAATTTAATGTGGTTAGAAGCACCATTAGTCGCCTTTGGAGGCGATTTCAAGAAACTGGCTCAGTGGCAGACCGGCCGCGCAGTGGAAGACCCAGAGTCACAACTCCTGCCGAAGTCCGCTTCATACGACTGCGTCACTTCAGGAATCGACTTGCATCTGCGTCCTCCACAGTCCAGTCAATGTCAGCAGCTTGTCGAATTTCAGATCAAACGGTCAGGAACCGGCTGCACGACTCTGGTCTTTGGGCTAGAAGACCCTACAGAGGTCCTGTTCTTATGGACCGGCATCGCCAGAACCGACTGCAGTGGGCAAACCAGCATCGTCAATGAACCGTTGGGAATCACTGGAGATGGGTTTGGTTTAGTGATGAATCATTGTTTGTGCTCCAGCGACACGATAGACGGAGAAGAGTTTACCGCAGAGTCCATGAGCGCTACGCCCAGAACAGCGTTGATGAGGCTCCTCCACATGCTGGTGGAGGTGTACTGATGTGGGGGGCGATCAACTTCATGGGAAGAAGTGACCTGGTGCAAATTGAAGGACGCCTTAATGCCCAACGATACGTCGCGGAAATTCTTCGTCCTCACGTCCTTCCACTTCTGGCAGCACGAGGGTCGATTTTTCAGCAGGATAACGCTCGACCTCATGTGGCACAACTCACCACCCAGTTCCTCGCTGACAACAACGTCCAGACCATTCCGTGGCCAGCCATGTCATCAGACATGAACCCCATAGAACACTTATGGGATGAACTCGACAGACGACTCCGCCAGCGAGACGTGGCTCCAGCCAATCTCCGACAGTTGTCTCTTGCACTGCGGGAAGAGTGGGCAGCCATCCCACAACAACAGATCCAACGGCTAATCGGATCCATGTCAAGGAAATGTCGTTCTCTGATAGAGGCCAGAGGAGGCCATACACCTTACTGAAACGGAGGCCTCAGTTGCAAAGAATAAAAGTCCAAACCAAATTTAATGAACATCATTTCATTGTTAAAGTCTGAAAGTTTCTTCGTGCCAAGATTGAAACATTAATTCCGTAAAATAAAATTTTGGTACAAGTTTGAAATTTGGTGTACATTACCACTGCAATAATGTTGCGTTTCTGTTTTTGAACAGTATAAATCCAATTTGGAAGTCCAAGACATCACACTAAACATGGATGACGTCCTGGAAGGTGAGTCACTACACAGACCCGGTACCCTAGTGTTAACAACATCTAGCCCACAAGCCGCGAGAGCGTCTAACTCTCTGATTGCTTGCATTTTGGCTGGACCGGCAGGGGTCGACCCAAACTATATTGCAGCCCTATATAGATTCGCCAACTCGCTGAAATGGTATGCGACCCTGACGACGTCGGCTCATATAACACATTATCAAAACCTGCCTGGGAAAAAATTTGAGTGGGCTAACCCCAAAATGTCAATAATCATCAAGCACCAAGAAAAGGAAAAATCCAAGGGGGTGCTACACTGGCTACCCCCAACAATCAAAAATGAAGCTGTACTCTCTGTCGTCACCTCCATTACGGGCGACAAAAAGGCCGAAGCCTTTCAATTACGAAATTCCACAAACAGTGGGCTTTCATGTGTAACCCGACCAGAAACATCCTGCACTATATCGACATGAGGCTACAGTCGCAGGGACATGAGAGAAACCTAAATATCTTCGTTACAATGACTAGCAGGCGCATGCCATACGCGATATGTGGTTTGGACAGTCATTGGGTCAACCAATGCCCGAAAAAGAAACCACAGGCAGCAACTACAAGCACAGTTCCTGACAAGGAACAACCGGCAAAATCAGCACCACCAAAATCAGCTGCACCATCGACGCAAAACACCCCCATATAGCCAATAACTTGCCACAAAACACAAACAACATGACTTTACCAGAATCAGACTCAGAAGACGTGAATAATGACAACTTTACACTTTACATCAACAAGAGGAAACAAACCAAAAGAAACCGAAACAGATTAATGTCAGAAGAACAACACAGACAACACCCCAATCCACTCTGGAGGATACCAACACCACCACCGTCATCAACAACCAACAAAACAACAGCACAAATGGTTCAGATACAGACACGCCACTCCGAGGAGGTGCCCCCTCTTCCTGGGCGGCGCTGACTACAGTGGACTACTACGACCCAATACTATCAATAGACCCGGAGGGAAACTCACAGTGACAAAACCTAACTTTCTAAAAACGCACAAGGAACTCTTTCCCAAACGCATCGCGCATTACATAGACGACCCAGAGGTACAGAGGGGAAACTGGTGGATGCTTAAAAGCATTAAGAACCTTGAAACCACATCATTCTATGTAGATATTAACTCACGTGCATATCGAGGTATAAGATATGTGACGAAGCAAAGATTGCCTTCTTTTCTCTTCTTAACTCTTTTCTCATACCTAATCACTCATTCCTCTTATTTCTAGAAAATCCACCACTTGTCAAGAATCTAGTTCTCTCTTTCTCTTTGTTTACTGTTTTAATGGCAACAGTCTTTCGACTCCCCGCCTTGAACTTTTGACTGTAGCTAGCGTGTCATAGTAACATGGGGTTTCCCTAGTGAGAATTTCCAGTTTTATTCATAACCCTCCACTCCAAAAGGAGCATAGGCCTTCAACAAACACATGCCAAGTCCTCTTGTCACGTGCCATCATCTCAAGTTCTTTCCACTTTCTCCTTATCATTTTCACCTCTGTTTCCAGCTCTCTTCTCTATGTGCTTCTTGGTCTACCTCTGCTTCTCTTGCCCTGGGGGTTCCAGAACAAGGACTGCAGTGTAATGCTATCAACAGGTTTCCTCAGTGTGTGTCCTATCCATCGCCATCGTCTTCTTCACATCTCTTGTTCCACTGGCACTTGTCTAGTTCTTGTCATCAGTTCCACGTTGGTAACCTTGTCATACCATTGTAATCCCTCTATTCTACGCAAGCACCCATTTATGAAAGTCTGTAGCTTTTTGGTAGTTATCTTTGTTGTTCTCCATGTCTCAGAGCCATACAATAGGACTGACTTCACATTTGAGTTGAAGATTCTTATTTTCGTGTTGGATCCTATTTCTCTTGATCTCCATATATTTCCCAATGCAATGAAATCTCCTCTTGCTTTTTGTATTCTTATTTTGATATCACTGTCTGCCCCTCCAACTTTGTCTATATTGCTGCCAAGATATCTGTACGATTCTACATCTTGTATTGGTGCTTCTTTAAGTTCAACCCTGTTATCATTACCTGCATTTATTCTCATTATTTTTGTCTTTTCCCTGTGTATTTTCAGACCCAATTGCTGTGACCTCTCATCGAATGTTTTCAATTTGTCCTGCATCTGATTACGGTTATGGGACAGAAGAGCTAAGTCATCAGAAAAATCCAGATCATCCAACTGCTTTGTCAGAGTCCACTGGATTCCATTTCTGTTGTGTGTTGTCGATGTTCTCGTAACCCAGTCTATTGCTAGTAAGAAAAGAAATGGAGACAAGAGGCATCCCTGTCGCACTCCTGTTCTTATTCCAAACGGTTCTGTAGGCTGTCCTTCATGAAGAACTCTGCATGTCATGTCTTCATATGTTTTCTTTATGAAATTAATGATCTTCAGGGGAACTCCATAATGCCTCATTAATTTCCAAAGTGATTCTCTGTCTACACTGTCAAATGCCTTTTCGTAGTCCACAAACCTATGTATAGTGGTGGATTCCATTCCAGACTTTGTTCAACTATTATTCTCAAAGTGGCTATCTGGTCTGTACAGGATCTGTTTTGTCGAAAACCTGCTTGTTCATCTCTCAGTTTCTTGTCTATGGACTCTTTTAATATTTCAAGGATAATCCTGTTTAATACTTTTCCTAGCACTGAAAGTAACATTATTCCTCTATAATTTGTGCACTCTTGTAAATTTTCCTTCTTAGGCAACTTAACCAGATATCCTTCCTTCCATTCTGCTGGTATCTCTTCCTTTTCCCAGACTTTACCAAGTAATTTATACAACATCTCTGTAGCCGTGTCGATATCTGCTTTGATGGCCTGTGCTGGAATGTCATCAGGTCCAGACGCTTTTCCATCCCTTAGAAGCTTTATGGCTTTCTTTATTTCTTCATCCGTTGGTCTTTCTCCGTTAATTTGTAGCTCTTCTTCTGCTGGCTGTATGTCCGGGGGGTTTTGTGGAGCTGGTCTATTGAGAAGGTCCTCAAAATATCCTGTCCACCTCTTCATTTGCTCTTGTATATTGCTGAGCAGTTTTCCATTCTTGTCTTTTATGAAGCAACTTGTTTGCTTGTATTTCCCCGTTAGCTTCTTTGTGCTGTTATACAGTTCTCTCATATTTCCTTTGGCTGCAGCATCTTCTGCCTCTCTTGCCAACTCCTCAATATACTTCCTCTTGTCTCTTGATACTTCTTTTTACTTCTTTGTTTGCTTCTGTGTACACTTCTTACGCCTTGGCTTTGGAACTTCTGGTTTTGCTTGCGTTTAAATCTGCTTTCTTGTTTTTCCTGTCTTTTATCTTATTGATTGTTTCTGTTGTTATCCATGCTTTTTGTTGTCGTTCCCTTTTCCCCAGTATTTCTTCACATGTCTCATTCCATACCGTTTTGATTTGCTGCCAATAGTCTTCTGTATTCTCTGCATCTTCCAGCTGTTGGAGTGTCGTAATTTTTATAGATAGGCCTAATATATTTATGGTCCCATTCGAGCAGAGGTGTTATTGTGAGAGCTATGTGAGAGAAACGTGTAAGAAATAGTCCTGTTTACGAGGAGAACTGGTTAAGAGAAAATACTGTCTTGGATTGAGTAAATGCTCAACCCAACCTATCTAGTACGACACACTTTAATGGAGACGTACTTTCTCACTTGATACTAATTCAAATTACACTACCCTCACGTACGCACACACAACAATTTTGTGACATAAATACGTACACACGTAGAAACAAACTGGTAAACTATGGGGTCACGTATAAATGGCAGGGGAGGTTTTGACCGACACCAGTAGCTTAAGGTTTATTAAGTTTATTATATCGTTAGAAAATAGATCACAACAAAGGAAATTACATAGTTATCATTACATCAGTGAATTATAGTTATATACGGAAAAGAAAATATACTCCTATAAACCCTCCCTCTGGAATAGGGAAAACGGAATGATCCCAACCGAGTAGAGGTAGGCAAATCGACACACTCCGCTGTTTCGAGACAGTCGGCTCAGTGATTTAAACTGTGTCGACACACTGTTTCGACACAACGGCACAACGGCACTATTGCCCGTATCGGGGAGAAAGAAGTCTCTAATAGACAGTATACATTACTATACATGAACTGTGTGAGACAATCTCCTTTTTTTTCCTTGCGCGCTACTGGCGTGTGTGAAAATCTATGGCCTTTCGTGTGACCACAATTCAATATCTTTACACAAGTCTTCATTATGATGAAATAAAACGGAGATATGATGATAGCTGCAGTATATGTGAAAATAATTAAAAAAACAACAATAATAATAACAGTAATAATAACACATGATATCAAACTAGAGTAAGCTAGTTTTGGTAGACAATGATTCAAATCCACACCGAGTACACAGATATCAGCAGAGCTAATAAAGTGTCCATTACATTTATACGAACACACGGACACTTTCAACTTTAACATCGTGCCTAAAACATTGACAACTGCAGCACTGACACAATTTCCAGTGTCTATAACTTCTCAGCAAAAATAATATCACTTGTAAAATCAAATCATCATAACACATCCCTGAAAAATATGACATGTTTGATATTCCATACTAATGTTCCGAACGGTTGACTCAAATTTTACAAAGGCCCACGGAAGGTGAAACAGTGAGACAATGTGTCTCTGCAAAACAGCGAGGCAGACAGGAACTGAAACTGTTTCGAAACAACAAGCAGGCTGTGTGTCGAATCTTTCAGACTCAATGCTGTTTCGAAGCATTGTTTCGACACACACACACAGTAGCCATCTCTACAACCGAGGTTATTTACCCAAAAGATCAAAACAAATGATTAACAATGGGGTTTGGGGAGTAGTCAGGACGAGTAAAGGATATGTCCTTAATTTTAAACTATCCGTGGGCCTTCAGACTTAGTGCTGGATAGATAAAAAGAGAAGATGTTATATTAGTAGTAACTTAAGAAAATAAATTCTTTCGTTTCGTTTCACTCGCTACATACATACAGTGAGCTCACTACGTACAGGCTTACCCCTCTGTCGACGCTGCATACGTTCCAAGGAATTAATCACACACAATGTATTTTAAGACTATTATATGTCCTTTTTGACCAGTTCAGCCCCAGAAACTCCGTCTAGGCAACTGCTATTTTTCTCGGAGATTCGCTGAATTGGTGCGTTGGTTATATTTTTTCCTGGGTGGGGGTATTCCACTTCGTACTGCAGGTATTGGTTTCGGATAAGTTTTTTTCTAGGTTTCTGTCGTTGTGAAGGTGAAAAATATTATCAAACAGCAGAATGTTACTTCCAGACTGCTCTCTGGAGGAAATAGCCGTAAATGTTCTCTGCAGAAATTGGTGGTAGGAACACTGTACTGTCATATGGGTTTGATTAAAGAACATTAGTGCTGTAAGTTCTGCCTCATCAGGCCAGGGAACGTAATATGATTAAGATAGAAAAAACATCTTCTGGCATTGTCTCGTTCCAGTTTAACATTTAACACCATTTAACATTGAAGTTTTCTGGTTATTTAACCGCTCTCATGGGTTGAGAAGGTGGACCTATAAGGGTCTCTAACATCAGATTTTTACTGTCAATGTTTGTATGTTTAGGAACATATAATTGGGATGCCTTAAGCCGTCTGATCATGTATCTCTATAAAACCGTTGGCTCGAAAAGGTATGATCACCTGTATAAAAGAGAATATACAAACCAGGTAATCCTACTATAATTATATTCTATCACCCGCGTTTTTATGTAAGATCTGTAAAATCACTCCGGTATTTAATTATTTATATTAAAAAGAACTACACGAGTGACTAGCTAATGTATCGCTTTTACCACTAGCTATGAACAGTTAATTACTTAAAATTTACACAAGAAGAAATAGAAATATATGGTTATTAAACAATTACGATCACCTAGCGTCTTAAAATTATGTTACGCATCTATTACTCGGGAAATAACGGATAGTTACATTTTCGATTTACATCTGGAGAACTTTGCTTTAGGTTTATTTAATATGTTTAAATTAACACAAAAAATCCAGTGAAATAAATGAACTTTACACGTTAAAACTCTAATATATATTACCGCAGCACACAGAATGAATTAAGACTTCACGTATAGAAGAAATCCAAAGAAATCTTGTTAGATTCTAATAATATGAGCTAGCCTCCTCTTCAACTCTCTGGCGCGAATGATAACTGCATTTTTAAGAGATTTCTATATATATGAATTTAATGACAATTAATAGCCCCATGCGAAATTTCTCGCATCTCTTGATTCTCGGGAACTTTTTCGTTTTAGGCCGCGAGTCAAAGCTCTGTTACCCAACTATCTACCGCTGACTTCCCCCCGTCTTCGTCCTGCAGCGATTTCTAACCATCTTAGACCAGTTCGCGTTAACGTGTCAACCGGAGGTGTAAAACTCTGCTACGTTCTTAGAGACTACAACAGTCTTTGATAACTGCCCGCTTGCCGTACCTCTGGCGACGCCTCCTTGAAGGGATGACAGAAGAGATCCATAGATAGTTTGATTTCAGTGGCTCGAGATATAAGACAGTAGGCATGGCTAAACTAAAATTAAGACAAAGCGAATGTCGTGGCTGCCCGCATGATAACTATTTGCAGACTAATTAGCACGCGTGTGGAATTCCACGTGGGATAATGCATACTAATTAGCACGCGTGGGGAATTCCACGTGTGATCCACGTTGGCGATTTAATTTCAACGTAAATTCAGGGCCCCCGTTGCTATTCAAGGGTACTATTATTATCATCCGACGATTCAAGGGTAGCTTCTATTATTCATCCGTCACATGGAGCACTTGGAATTTGTTGGATATTGTGACCGCAAATTTGCCTCTTGTTTCTTGATTTCTTAGATGTCCTACATTAAATTGTTGTCTATAATTTTTGCATTGCTGCATTCATGTCACCCATCAAAATTGTAATGTCTCTTCTTTTTACTTTTTCCATAATTTCCTGTAGTCTAGTATAAAATGCTTCTTTCACAGACTCTTCTTTGTCATTAGTTGGTGCATACCAGTGGATGACATTTACATTTATTTTCTTTTTAGCTGTTTTAAAAGTAGCTGTTATTATTCTGGATCCAACGGCTTCCAACTCAATGAGTGCTTTCTGTGCTTCTTTAGATAACATAAGAGCTACCCCTTCACTGTGGTGTGAACTTTCGTCTTCATGTCCTGAGGACAGCACCAATTCACCTGTGATGAGTTTCTTCCTGTCTACCCCCTTCCACTTTGTTTCACACAGTCCCAGAACCTCGATTTTATATTCCCTCATCTCTGCTGCTACTTGTGCCACTTTCCCTTGTTCGTTTAATGTCCGAACATTCCAGGTACCAAATCTGGAAGTTCTCCTAGAAGAAAGAAGGTTAGTCAACAACACAGACTCTTTTCGGCTTTCTCTGTGTTGCATCATATGCCTCCCTGCGAGAGGACCGTCCCCTGTCTTGGATGGCTGTGTTTTATTTTCTTTAATTGACTTGTCCATGTTTGTTGAAGTTTTTTATGGTTTAAATTTTGTACAGGATGGGGTAACCGGGCCCATGCCCAACCCTCCTTAGTCGCTTTCTACGACATGCTTGGCAGGGAACAGTGTTACTATTCTTTGCCCTCCTTTCGGGCCCCGTTAACACACGGGTGAATTTCCAGTTTAGCAACAGATAAAGGAAGTTACGCGATATTTGATCTCAGCAACCAGTGCCCAGTTAATTTAAAATCACAACTGGCCTGGTATCACAGTGCTCAGTACCAGGTGGTTGTGTGTTTGGGATGGGGCGAGGCGGCAATAAGAGGTCAGATCTCCCACCTTGTAACAGAGCAGAACTAAACCCACCAAAACTTAGTAGGATTTTAGGCGCCATTCTCGAAGCGGCAGCCAAGCCGGGCAGGTCATGCCACGAAACATCAACTAGTGGTCCTGTCAAGGCGATTACAGAGGGGAACTATCTATTTAAAACAGCATTTTGGTTCAGTTGAGCAAAGTAAGTGATCTAATATTGTTCGTCCATCACGGGTGATGAAGACAACTCTGTTCATCCAATTATTAGGAATATGTTAGATTACTCTATGGGTACGAAGGTGACTGATGAGCCCGATGTGGGCCTTGAAAGATCTCGGACAGTGTGGGCAGGGAATGTTTGCTTCATGTGAAGGTTTTATTTCACGGTCTTTTCTAGCTTGTCTCCGCTGTTCCGCTGCTGCTCTTCTGGATGATTCGCATGCCACTGCACCTTTACGAAGAGATGAGCGCCAAGCAGTTCGGTCTTGCGCAGCAGCTTCCCATATGTCTGGATTTATGTCAAAGGTTTTCAATGACGTCTTTAACGTGTCTTTGAAGCGCTTCTTTTGGCCACCATGGGAGCGTTTACCCTTCTGCATCTCACCATAAAAGAGTATCTTTGGCAGTCGATGGTCTGGCATGCGGACTACATGACCTGCCCAGCGAATCTGTGACTGCATCAGAATAGTATGGATGCTAGGGATACCAGCTCTGTCAAGAACGGCGGTATCCGTGATCTTGTCTTGTCATTTGATGTTCATTATCTTCCTGAGACAGACTGTATGGAAGTGGTTTAGCTTCTTTACGTGGCGCCTGTATACAGTCCATGTTTCGCATGCATAAAGCAGCACTGGAAGCACCGCAGCTCTGTACACCTTCAGCTTTGTCTGTAGACTAATGCCACTTCGATGCCAAACGTTGGTGTATAGTCTGCCAAATGTGCTGCTGGCTTTGGAGATCCTGGTGTTTACCTCATCATCAATGACGATGTTCTGGGAAAGTGTGCTACCAAGGTATGTGAATCTGTTCACAACATTCAGTTTCTCACCATTTACCTTGATGATTGGCTCAGTATAAATTGTGCCAGGAGCTGGTTGGTACATGATTTATGTTTTCTCCGTGTTGATGGTAAGCCCAAAGTTGGCACAGGCTTCGGAGAATCTATCCACGCTGTGCTGCAGATCAGCCTCTGAGCCAGCACTAAGGGCACAATCGTCAGCAAACAGAAGATCTCTGATGGTGTGTGATTTGACCTTGGTTTTTGCTTGAAGCCTCCTAAGGTTAAACAATTTTCCATCAATACGATATCTGATGTAGATTCCTGTGTCCCCGTCTCTGAAAGCATCAGTCAGCATAGCAGAAAACATGATACTGAACAGAGTCGGTGCAAGTACACACCCTTGTTTAACTCCGTTTGAGACGGGGAAAGGCTCCGACAGCTCACCGTTTTCCTGAACTCTAGCCTGCATTCCATCATGCAGTTGCTGCACTACTGAGATAAATTTCTTTGGGCAGCCTTTGTCAAGTCGATGAAAGCTGTGCACAGGTCACAGAGCTGTACTTGGCATTTTTCTTGTAGCTGTCTTGCAGCGAACACCATATCGGTGGTTCCACGTTCTTTCCGGAATCCACACTAACTTTCAGGTAAAAGACCTTTGTCAAGATGAGACGTAAGGCGATTCAGAAGGATTCTGGAGAATATCTTCCCAGCGATTGATAAAAGAGAGATGCCTCGATGATTGTTACAGTCTTGGCGATTACCTTTACGTTTATATAGATGTATAATTGACGCATCTTTGAGATCGTGTGGGATGGTTTCACTCTGCCACATTTGCTGGAAGATCATGTGAAGTTTATCTATCAGAACTGTACCGCCATCTTTATAAACCTCAACAGGAATTGTATCGGAGCCGGGGGCCTTTTCACTAGAAAGTTGACGAATCGCTTTTTGAGTTTCCTCCAGAGTTGGTATATCATCTAGTGCTTCATTTATAGGAATTTGGGGCAGGCGGATGATGGCGTCGTCGTTAATAGATGATGGCTGGTTCAGAATATTGTAAAAGTGTTCGACCCAGCGTTAGAGAATTTTTTCCTTGTCTGTAATTAGTGTTTTTCCATCTGCATTATGGAGGGGAAATGATCATGATGATGTTGGACCATAGACCGCTTTGAGTGCATGGTAAAAGTTTTTCAAGTCATGGCTGTCAGCAAAGCCTTGGAGCTCATCTGCTTTATTACTCAGCCATGAATCCCGCATCTGGCGTAGTTTATGTTGGACGATTCTACGCATGTTGTTGAAAGCGTCTTTCTTTGATGTTGATTTTGGATCATTTAAATATGCTTTATGGAGATGGTGTTTCTCAGCCAACATCTTCTTTATATCATCTGAGTTCTCATCAAACCAGTCATTTTGTTTCTTGATGGCGGGATCCAGAACCTCTGTAGCAGTGTTGTAGATCTGCTCACTTAGGGCTGCCCAATTTGTCTCCACACTTTGGCCGTCTAACGAGATAGATTTGAGACGGTCTTCTAGGGTGTCAGTAAATGACTGTTTGATTTTTGTTTTCTTTAATTTGGTGACATCCAGCCTTTTATGAGTTTTCTTCCCCTGAGAGCGCCTGGCTGGTTGGATACGAATTTTAAGTTTAGACACAATGAGGCGATGATCAGTCCAGCATTCGGCACCACACATAGACTTGGTCACCCGGACATCTTGCCTGTCCTTCTTCCTAACAATTACATAGTCAATTAAGTGCCAATGCTTTGAGCGAGGGTGCATCCAGGAGGTCCTGTTGCGGGTAGGAAGTCGAAAAATGGTGTTGGTGACAAGGAGGCCATGTTCTGCGCAAGTCTGGAGGAGAAGAAGTCCATTGCTGTTACAGCGACCGACGCCGTACTTTCCAATAGTGCCATTCCAGGAGATGTTATCTGAGCCTACTCTTGCATTAAAGTCACCTAGAATTATGAGCTTATCTGCTTTAGGAACTGATGCAATGACTGCATGTAGTTCTTCATAAAACGTATCCTTGACGTCATCCTGGTATGTCATAGTTGGTGCATATGCGCTAATGATGGTGGCATGTTTTCTTCCATAAAGCAGGGGGATCTTGACTGTCATGAGTCGGTCATTTATTCCCTTTGGGGGCCCCGCTAACTTGCCAACAAGTGCTGTTTTGATTGCAAATCCAACCCCTGCTTCTCGTCTTTCTTCAGTTCCTCTTCCGCTCCAATAGAATGTATAACCTGCACCCTTTTCGCAAAGTTGGCCCTCGCCTGCAAGTCGAGTTTCACTCAGTGCTGCTATGTCAATGTTGTATCTGGCCAGTTCTCTCCCAATCAGGGCAGTTCGCCTCTCAGGTCTGTTTGCGTTAAAGTCTTTGTCAAGGAGAGTGCGCACATTCCATGCGCCTAGAATGAGGGGGAAAAATCTGTCCTTTCTTTTTCTTATGTGTCGCCCGCCGAAGTAGGGTACCCACCAACCGCGGTAAGCTGGTTAGGTAATGGTGGAGCAGGCAATGTTTAGGGCACCTTTTCTAGCCCCTTCCGCTCCAATAGAATGTATAACCTGCACCCTTTTCGCAAAGTTGGCCCTCGCCTGCAAGTCGAGTTTCACTCAGTGCTGCTATGTCAATGTTGTACCTGGCCAGTTCTCTCCCAATCAGGGCAGTTCGTCTCTCAGGTCTGTTTGCGTTAAAGTCTTTGTCAAGTAAAGTGCGCACATTCCATGCACCTAGAATGAGGGGGACAAGCGGAAAATTATGTCCTTTCATTTTTTCTTTTGTGTCGCCAGCTGAACGTAGGGTACCCACTCCAATCCGCGCGTATAACTGTTTAGGTAATGGTGGAGCGGGGCAACTGTTTAGCGGCACCATTTTCTTAGCCCCTTCCTCATGCCATGGAGGTGAGCAGTGCTTTCCTAAAGAGGGCTGCTGAGACACTCAGGGGGCTGCCGAATCCCACTGCTGCTCCGATCAGTGGAAGACGACCATATGGCCTGAGCCGCCTGTGTGTAGGTCTGCGACTACGACTGCCAGCGTAACCACACCTGCCAGCTGTTGCTCACTCGCCCATCTCGCCACAAGGACTTTGTTGTGAGTGGAATGGATGAAAAGAAGTGACTTGCGCTAGTTGATTTGGTAATAAAGTGAGGAAGCAAGTTGCTGCCAATTCGTCGGACCTCACATCTCTCGCATGGTTCACATCTGGATTCCAGTGGCATAGATACAGTCAAGGACGACTGCGCAGATTAGTAAGTCGGGTAGCTGGTGGGATTGATCGAACCAGTGGGCTCTTCATAACGTGCCTCGCCGCTTGAACTCCTTTACGACTCCACTCAAGCCGCAGTTGCTGGTAATCGCCGTCAATTTGCCCGGTTGAAACCAATAGGTGGTTTTCTTCCGCGTAATGTCATAATGTCGAATCCAGTAATTCGCTTTGCGATGGGTAGGACTGGACCCTAGAATACTCACCCGATAGGTTGTGATAACCTGTCGGCTACCACTCACCTAGGTTTAGCCGGCCTGTCAATATAGCCGTTGTTTCGGAGGCTGGGCCGCTGTCGCATTGCTGACAGCTACATAAGATAGCACCATCCACAGGTCTGAGAGCTCTGGATGCCAGGATTGGACCAAATGGTTGTCCAGACGTCTGCCATGAACAAGGGCATTGAACAGCTCTCTTCACCAGATTGGTGACTATCTCACGCACACAATACCATACCTGTCAACCTTCATGAGACAAAAATCTGTTACGCAGACTTACAAAATACAATCCCTTTCATATACACACCAAAAATCCTTACCGCATAATAAATATATTTAATAAATTATACGCAATTACAGTTTTTAAGTAATAAATCGAGAATATGACATATAACAAAAATTCTATTAGCAATTTGGACATTTATTGTGATATAAAATCATGCTATATAGTCTACAAAATGTTTCTATTAACTCGTATTTATTATCATTCAAACACATGCACTTTTTAGCACTTTGCAGCGAATTGCATTTGGTGGGACTTAATGATATCTGCACTAGAAGTGTCATACAAATCGTCTAATCTTACTCTGTAAAATTTGATATGTGAGTGTCGTCCCGCATTTCATGCGACTACTCCTGCAGTCTGTCTGTGTGGATTAAATTTGCAAAGGTGGCAAAGGCACCCAAATACTAAATTACAATAAGGGTTCCCTCTGCTTTTGATCCAAGTTAAGTAACTGCAGTTTGACGCTCTCCCCACCATGACAATTTCAGTTGTGTCCACTAGCAAAAGCCGATCGACATTTTTTTCACTATGGAATGTATGAAATTTTGTGAAACAGTATTATCTCAAAATATCTCTGGAATCATCACCTCTCACTGGGTCCACCACTGCATATACAGGCCATTGGTCCAACACAATCTAGTTTCTATGGTCCGAATCCTTCTTCACAGATATAAAATAAGACTACTCACCATAATTGCCTATAACCGTTTACTCCTGTATTCATTGTCATTTTGTTTTCTTTCTAAACATTAATTGAGATAGGGTGTTTCCCTGGCACAGCTTGTATCACTGGTTCTGTTGCAAAATGGAGCCACGGCAGTTTTTAATGATAAGTGTCTGTCTTGGTTCTTCTTTCGACTGGAACATTTGTGGCAATTTCACTGTCAGGAAGAATTAGAAGGCGCCAGAGTCACAAAAATGAGTCAGCACCGATGGGAGGTTAAGGTTATGCAGGGCCAATGGAAATGGCATATTATGTAAAAATTCAGCCTGATTATTGCCAACCTCACTTCCTGCTTTGGAACTGAGCAAAAAAAAAGGTCACTGTAATAGATTGCTCCATATTCTGTTCATTGCTAACTCTATGTGTTCTTGTCAATTTCGATTTAACAATGTACATTTCAGATCATAATAATCCTGAAGCTAAGCTACTTTTATGTAATCTTTTCCTGAACCTTTAATCTACAAAAGCATGAGCTTGGATATCCTAACTTGGATGCATCTACAATGCCAGGAAGAGTTTAACCTCCATTCGTCCCTGAAAAACTTACCATGACCTGCAGATCTTTGTTTCTTTGAATTAGGCTCAGCCATCAATTCAGTGGATGGGAAATATTTCAAACTAATTAATCTTTGTAGACGAAGAGAATGATTGTAAAAATCACCTCAACATCTAAACGAACAAAGCAATCGGCTAACAGCAAAATAATAAATAAATAAACATTAAAACAATCTATGAACAGAATATATTCAAATCTGTAGGAAGAAAAAACGTAGCCACCAAAAATATTATTTACAAAATATTATTATTTACGAGTTGGTAGCTCACGCACGTACAGTGATAACAGACACAGCAACTTACTTAAAGATAATACAAAGCAGCTGAATACGTCGTACACAGCTGGAATAAAAGTAGGGCCTACTGCAACGCAAGACAATACTTTTTTTCGTTCCGTAGTTATGTCAGGGCCTTAACACGAGACATATTATGACAATTTTATCGGATGAATATTATTTGAAAAGGCAAGATGCTAGGCCTTAAACTGGAAAGATTAAGGCCGCGATTTAAATTGCAACATACCTAAATACAAACTGCAATATTTAACCATGTTATAAGTACTTAGCTTTTTTAAAACATTAATGGCGTTCGTTGATAACAGGTAAACTTAAAATCATACTGATGTCGACGCGGCGAAAAGAAATCGCGAAAGGCGTTTTTGGACGCCGAATTCAAAGTGTTTTGCCGTTAGTTCTTGGGTATTAAAAGGATTGGGCAATCCTGCCGAATACCGCGGGTTCCCAAATTGAATCAGATCGACGGGGTTTGTGTTAGAAAATTCCCTTAACAGGGCTCAGACTTTTGGTTAATTGCCGGTTCAGAGGCGACATTAAAATGGGAACATAATCTAATATTAACATTTTTATTTACTGTTGGGTAGTAGAAAAATGCATTGTAATGTGTGGTGTAGTGTCGCCGAGCTTTTTCGGGGCCATCTTGTTTGCCACTGTGCGAACCAAGTAGCGGGGGTACCACACACTGTCTATGGTCACGGCCGAGTGATGAGGCACTGATGGGGAAGTGTTAATTTGCTAACATGGCAGTAGTAAAAAAAAACGCGAGATCAGAGTGCGTAAGCAGCGGGTGAAGGAGGGATGTTTTAGTGTCCAGCCGTTTACGGTTTGAGAGGTGTGTCGTGGGCAAGTGTGGATGCCCTAACCTAAATGTATTTATTCCTGTTTTTTAAAAGGAAGTATTGGATAATTATAATGTATGGCATATTTAAAATTTCATAATTGTTCATGAAAGATGAGTGACCTTTTTTTATATATTTATTGTTATATCTTGGCAATTTTATTGCGTTCTCTTATTAACACTCTGGGAACTCTCACATCATTTGGGATCGTAATGTGAGTTCGTACTTCATGTGAATAAAGTTTACTCAAACCGTACATTGTCAGATTGTATTTTTTTATTTAATCGCTTTTCATTGGTTGAAAAGAGTGTTTGTTTTTTTTGCACTCAAAGAGTAATGTTTTTATATACTTATAGAGTTATAATGGTTTGTATGTCGCCGCATGGCGAGTGAGAGAGGAGGAGATGTAGCCCTGGACAGTTACGATTGTCGCGTATACCGCGACATATGTGGAGGATACGATCATCTCAAGAACAGTTTTTTATTCGTTGCTTATTGTTTTATTTGGGGAGAGCTCAAAAAGGCAGGATTTAAGCTACTCGAAAATAAGATATAGAGAGGGTGAATAAACACACACTCCGCCTTAACAGGTATGGGTTCTGTTATGATCGCTCACATGATGGTTTTTCGTGTTAGCGCCAAGCGCACTGTGCTCTGGAATTTAAAATTATGATGATACCAAGTTTTATCGTGTAGAATGGCGCGGAGTGGGGGGGGGCGCGCGGAGTGTGTGTCCAGAGTTGAAAGCTATAGTAGAGAGTTGAAGAGTGATGACAGGACGTTGTCATGATGCCCCACTCTTTCATTTTTATTTTAATGCAAACGATTCGTGTTGATAAAGACGTTTTTTTTTTTTTTTTTTTTTGAGATGAATCGCTGTTGGGCTTTCTCGTTTTTTTTTTTTTTCTTTTTTTTTCTTGCTTCGTATCATACTTTGTGAGCGCAATGACTTTTTTTTGTTCTTGCTTTTGTTTTATTCAACTGTTGTCGGGGTGCGCGAAATTTTAATCGAACGTTTTGGCAAACTACTGTCGGTGAACATGCTAATCGCGCGCTTGCCTCAAATGGAACTTCCCGTAACTCAGAGATAAGCTGAAACTTTTCTGATGCTTGCGGGCCAGAAGATTTAAGATCTCACGTCTTTCCTGTTGAGGCCTTTCTATACTTGTCAGCATAGGTAATTTACTCGTCTAATAAACACGCTGCTTGATTGTGATTTTTCTGGTTTTATGAGAATATATTGTTAAACGTATTACATGTGAGTAGAGAGATTACTTGAATTTTGTTTGTTCCGTTTATAGAAAAGATAACGCATAGATTTGAAGAGCCTGTTCAGGGGTGACTCTCTCATTACGTGTACTTATCTATTTTATGTATTAAGAATCTGTATTGTAAAGAGATAATTAGCTTTACGGACCT
Organism: Oreohelix idahoensis; assembly: GCA_024509875.1. NCBI lineage: Eukaryota > Metazoa > Mollusca > Gastropoda > Stylommatophora > Oreohelicidae > Oreohelix > Oreohelix idahoensis. The sequence goes on along the minus strand of JAMPIV010006214.1, from coordinate 110,343 downwards.
TATAGTTATTAGATAGTAAATAAATTAAAAACAGTTTGTTCGTTTTACTGTATCGACATATCAAAAACTTGATGTGTAGGGGGGAGGGGGTTATAGGTTGTGTTTCTATATATTTAGGGATTTTTGGTACAAGATGGTTGTCCTGGGGTGGTGCTGGTTGACTGTTATGGTTGGTGGAAAATGGGTGGTTGTATTGCCTGTGTTTCAGGTATTGTTTTGAACTCAGCTTTTGGTGTGGGGTTTTGTTTTTTGAGTGTGGACTCAGGTATTAGGAATGAGGTGATTGGGGGTTTGGGAGTGGAAAGCTTGTTTGTTGTAAGTCTTGGTAGGGTGTTGTGTGAAATTGTTGGAGTTTGCGTGGGTTGCCGCATTCTTTTGCTGTAATGTTGATGGGGGTTGGAGAGTGCTAGTGATGTGAGATATAGTGAGGATGTAGGGGTTTGGTGTGGTCGGTTAACTGATTGGGGTATTGTGGTATTTCTATGTGCTATCTTTTCTAGCTTTACTCCATATTCTTCACAAGACTTCTGTTTTTTGGCAGGTGTGACTTGGTGGGCTATATAATTTTGTGGTGCACTAGGGGTTGGGGATCCCGAAAGAGTTTGGTGCACTTTATTCTTTGGGGTAGTAAGGGTATATTTAGTTGCTGAGAGTTTGGGGGATTTAAGCGCAATTATTAGCGCTTTGACAGCATTGTAACATGGTAGTTCTGAGTGAGTCACAATATTGCTCTATTAGATTTTCCATTTGTCTGCCTGTTGAGGCATGGTTTTGTATTTAGCTCCTAATATTGTTATGTTTCCAATTCGTGATTTTGTCTTCCTCGCGGGGTGTCGTGGGGTGGTAAAGGTGGGTTGTTATCCCTTTTCTTACCGCATTCTTATGTCTCACATTGTCAGTTTGTTGGACCTGTACATGTGCTTCCTGTCACTTCTACCTAGACTTCCCGATATGTTCATATATCTAGGTTCCCACAAAGTCGGACTTTGGTGTGGTGCGCAATGGCCTTTCTTGCATGGTAGCATGAGGGTGATGTTGCTTTCAGATATATCCTTTATAGTTATTTATGTCCAGGTAGGGTTCCCTGTTTAAAGTCATCAGTTCAGATCTTGTGATTCGTTATAGAGGGTTCTTAAAAACGTGATAATGAGTTGTCTCTTGTTGTTGCTCGTCTTACTAAATATGTAAGGAGAAATTTGTATGTGAAGCAATGAAGCCCCTGATATCGGTCTGTAATTTAAATGGCCCCTATCTCGATGCATTCATCAGCGTTTTAGTCAGTTTGTGACATCCTAATGAAATGCTGTCATGATTTGTCTCTCCTTGTACCTCTGTACCTCGGGACGTTTCCACTCTGGTTTTCGTTATCAGGATGGCGTGGGATTGTTGCTCTGAGTTCCTTGGTCAGTGCTGAGTGCATTATGTCTTATAACTTTCTTTTCAAAATGATTTAGTTTCAAAGATAAAGGTTTGTTGATTGTTAACAGGATAGTGTCATCATACTTTAAAACGCCAATTTCCTAATTCTGGCCTGTCCGGCGAAAGAATTGGGTTTCTCAATCAGTCTCGATATATCATAAATTCTGCGTTAGGTACATTGAGTATTGAATTCGAGCTTCTTCTCAGAAACCATTGCAAATATCCAGTATCGATTTTTGAACAGAAAGACAGTTCATGGATTGAATCTTGTAAAATCCATTTATATTCACTTCGTTATCGGGTTACTTTATATGCAATGTATGCGGGATTAATTAATGGGGATACTTTGTGTTTTGTTAAATGAAATCGAGGGGGGGAGATTTCTGGCGACATAACTGGGATTAGCAGGGGGTGTGCTAATGTACTGTCGCTTGCTTTATTTTTAGTATCCCCTAGTAATGGTCATACGAATTGAGAGTGACATAAGTTCGTCCATTGTATTTATATGGACTTGCGCGTCGCAGATGCCCTAAATCAACATGATCGAGACCCCATCAAAACGCAAGGGATTCATTTCCAAAAGGCTCTGTGCATTAAAATTCCGACTCCGACAAGATCAGACTGTGATTCTGAGCAGGGATACATCCACGATTAGTCAGCTTTGCAACTGCATCTCAGAAAGGGGGGCTTAACCTGATTTACCTTTCGTGCACCTCTTGCAAATTCGCGTCATTTCAGGACCCCACAGTAACATACGATGATGACCCATGTTGACCGCTAAGAAAAGTGGTTTCGCGCCGTGACGCTCCCTTCAGATTTGAATATGAAGTTAGCAAACTAATGGTCGATAATCGCGCTAATCATACCCTGTCGACCAGACCAAAGTTCCAGGATACAGCCCGATTAGATACGTATCTAGTTGATTTTTTTGGGCCACTATAGCAACCTCGATCGCCCTGCGCTGTTAGTTAAGCTCTTTTTGCAGATGATTTGAGTGATACATAATGGTACCACTGTCATAGGCACAACGTCCCTTGCCAAGATTGATCAATCGAGATCGCATTACTCTTGATGGCACTTATTGTTTTTGACCCACATTCGTTTTTTCTGCTAACTCGATTATAGGCAGGAGTTGATATTTGCTTCGCTAGTCGATTGCTTTCACACCCGTTTTGTAGATGAAGACTCGATCTCTTTGTTGCCAAGTAACACACCTAAGCTGGCAGTTTGACCTTCTTTTTTCTTTCCTGGTTAAGTAGCACGGATTGTCGAAGATATTAAGAAGTTAAGTCGAATTTCGTATCTTGGTCGTTCCATTAGTTCCAGGATAATGTATCTGTAGATTCCCGTGTCGCAGTTCGGCAAGAGTTGTATTGTGGACAGCAGAGTAAGGCAAAGCTATAGATCCAACTACCGAGGAAAATATAACTTCCCAAGGCAGAGGTCACCATCTAACTTCTCACAGAGGCGAGACTATGGTTATTCAAACCAAGGTCAGTGGCGGCAGAATTCTAGCCATAATGAGGAAATGCATCACAAACGGATGGATCATAGACCCACACAAGACAAGGCACCCTACAGTGGGAATAGGAATAGTGGCAGATGTTGGTCATGTGCTAGGAATAGACCTTACAAGAAATACTATGGAAACAGTACTAACAAACACTGTGGGCATAATGACAATAGCAATCATGAGAAGGGTAATGCATGTGTAACTCCAAAAAAGAATGATGAGAAGGGAACCGACCATGCCAATGCATGTATTGTTAGCTCACTTAATGATGAAAATTGTTATGGGTGCAAATCTTTATTCCAACCTGGTTCACAGCCCAGATTAATTTGCGGGCATGCTCTACCTGCTATGTCATCTTGTGAGAACGTGGGACGCCTCACGTTATATACTGGTTTTCTGTATAACAGGCATGTAAGTGTCCTTCGTGATTCTGGCTGTACCACTGTCGGAGTCCGTAGATCGCTAATTGATGAATCTGCCTTTACTGGTAAAACAGTGAAGTGCATAACATTTGGTGGGAGTATAGAGTGTTACCCAGTGGCAGAAATAGATATTGCCACACCCTTCTTTACAGGTAAGGTAAGGGCATGTGTCCTTGATGAACCAGTATCAGACATTATCCTTGGTAATATACCAGGTATTAAGGATTGCTCCCCAGAGGAGATACATAAATGGGTTGAATCTCACCCAATGTTGGCTAACGCTGTGGTCACTAGGGCCCAGCATGCTGCTGAATCCAAGGCAGAGCCAGCTATACCATTTAGTGAGAGAGCATCTCTTCAGAATGTACATGTTTCCCCCCAGTCGTTCGCGACCAAACAGCGCGAAGATGTTGCTTTGCATCCATTGTTTGCTCTAGCAGAGAGCAAACATGTGAAGAAAACAAAAACTTCACGTTATTGGTTTGAATTTAAAAACTCAGTACTGACTAGATGCTTTGACAACTATGTTTTAGTCAGGAGACAGGTAGTTATTCCAAAGAGTTTTAGACCTATTGTATTGAATACTGCCCATGACTCACTGTTAGCTGGTCATATGGGGATTAAGCGTACTCTGTTTCGTGTCACCTCAAATTTTTATTGGCCCTGTGTTAACAGAGATGTAAAGCTATACTGCAGGTCATGTACAACTTGTCAAAAGGTAGCACGTAGGGGCAAGCACCACGCTGCACCCTTACAAGTCACTGATGTGCCATTACGGCCTTTCACCAAGCTTGCAATTGACATAGTTGGCCCTATGTCAGTCATGTCAGATAGAGGATATCGATATATCCTAACGTGTATAGACTTATGTACACGTTGGCCAGAGGCCATACCATTGAAGACTATCACCTCAGCAGCTGTCTCTGATGCTTTATTTGTTATTTTTTGTCGCATAGGATTTCCTGATGAAATCTTATCAGATCGTGGTACTCAATTTATGTCTCAAATGATGAAAGATATTGAGAACATGTTAGCAAGTAAGCATTCATTCACAAGCCCATACCATCCGGAAAGCAATGGCGTTTGCGAGCGTTTCAATGGCTCGTTGAAGCAGTTGTTAGCCAAAGTCACCGAGACATGTCCTCGTGACTGGGACCGAATGTTACCAGCAGTCTTATTTGCTTACAGAGAAGTGCCCCATGAGAGCACTGGCTTTTCGCCATTTGAGTTGGTGTATGGTGCCAACCCTAGAGGTCCTATGCACATACTCAAGGATTTGTTGTTGGGATCAGTGGAGGATGTTACTGTCCGCACCAGCTATGAACTGGTCATTGATCTCAGACAACGCCTTGTAGATGCATGTACTTATGCATCAGGTATGATACGTAATGCTTCACAGAGGTCGAGATTGCGCTGCAACCAATCTCGAAAATTACGTTCGTTCCTACCAGGAGAACAAGTATGGCTACTTCTTCCGACCAAGGAAAATAAACTGCTAATTTCTTGGCAGGGCCCTTTTAAGGTGGTTGAGAAGAAAACTGATGTAGATTATGCCATTGACATAAGGGGCAAAGTTAAAACATTTCACATCAATATGTTAAAATTATATGTGGAGCGCCCTACAGAATTAGAACCTATCTTGGACAGTATTTCTGATGAACCAGTGCAACAGACTTTGTCAGCTGTTGTGGAATCTGATGATTCTACAGCGAGCGATATTTCTTTTAATTTTCCTCTGCTGCCTTTAACATCTTCAGAATATTGGAGAGATGTAACTGTATCAGGTGATTTAGATTCTAGTTATCGAGAACAGGCTCTTGCTGTTTTAGAATCTTTCTCTGATGTGCTGACTGAACTTCCAGGTCGCACTGATGTTATCTCTCATGATATTACATTGACTGATGATCACCCTATCAAACTCAGACCGTATACTACACCCTTACACTACAGATCTCAGGTGGATAGTGAACTTAAGGATATGCTACGCATGGGCATCATTTCTCCTTCTGAATCATCCTATTCTTTTCCTATGGTTCTAGTTAGAAAGAAGGACAAATCTCTTCGCATCTGCATTGATTTTAGACGTCTTAACAGTGTCACTCTCACAGATGCTGAGCCTATGCCTGTTTCGGAGGATCTCTTATCACAACTATCCCAGGCTATATACTTTAGCAAACTAGATCTTTCCAAGGGATATTGGCAGATCCCTTTAACTGATAAAGCCAAACCTCTAACTGCATTTATGACTCCATATGGGTTATTCCAATGGAATTATATGTGTTTTGGCCTTGTCAATGCTCCCGCGACTTTTGTGCGCATGATGCGGAGACTCTTAGGAGATAGGTCTGATGTCATCACATATATAGACGACATCTGTTTATTCCATAGTTCTTGGCAAGAACACATCACAGGATTAAAATCTTTATTAATGCTACTCAGAAAGCATGGTTTGACAGTTAGACCTTCAAAGGTTCAGATTGGTTGTCGAGAAATTTCATTTCTTGGTCACCGTGTTGGTAACCACTTGTTATACCCTGATGAGCAGACTGTTAAACGCATATTAAAATTAGATATCCCTCGGACAAAGAAACAGGTTAGGAGCATGTTAGGACTAATTAACTTCTATCACAAGTTCATTCCGAACTTTTCATCTATTTCTTCTGTCCTGTCATCTTTGACTAAAAAGGGAGCTCCTAATAAAATTGTTTGGTCCGACACTTGCAGTGGAGATTTGAACAAAATTATAACTGTATTTTCCAAGGCACTTATTTTGGTGTTACCTAATATCACTTTGCCATTTCTTCTGAGGACTGATGCTTCTCAGACTGGCATTGGTGGTTGCCTGTTGCAATGGTTCAATGATACTCCACATCCATGTTTGTATGTAAGCAGGAAGTTGCTACCAGCAGAAACTCGGTATTCCACCAGTGAAAGAGAACTCTTGTCCATCATTTGGTGTATGGGCAAGTTATCACGCTATTTACTTGGCGCACACTTCTACCTCCAGACGGATCACCGTCCACTAACATCCCTAAATCAAAAAACTATGACAAACAGTAGATTACACAGATGGTTCTTGCTTATCCAAGAATATAGATATACAATTATTCCAATCAAGGGATCAGAAAACTTTCTGGCAGACTTATTGTCAAGGAATGTAACTGGAAAGTGAAATTTTTTGTGCCAGATGTTGACATTGTCTGATCTTGTTTTATTTTCAGGTGATATACTATTGAAACATTCATGCTACGACTTTAATTGCATTTTTTGAAAGATTGGATTACATTTTGTCTAAACTGTTTACATATATCTGTTTTCATGTCATTTAGTACTACAATTACTATTTCATATATATTATTCTAAGCAATATGATTTTTCTTTCCTAATAGATTAATAGTTCTTGGGCTAACTATCCACTGTTCTCAAGCGAAAACCCTTGATTTCCGCTCGGGAACAGGGGGGCAATGTTGGGAGTAGAAAATGCATTAATTTTAACGCCGAGTTTGGCACTTTGCCACTTCACCCAAATAGCCACTCTATGTCACGTGATGAGACTGGCTGGGGAAGTTTTGCTAACAAGGCAGGTAAAAAAACGAGAGAGAGTTTAGCAGCGAGGAGGGGGAGTCAGTGTCCAGCCGTTTTACGGTTGAGAGGTGTGTGTGGGCATGTGTGGATAGCCCTAATGTATATTCCTGTTTTTAAATGGAAGTATTATAATGTATGGCATATTTAACATTCATAATTGTTCATGAAAATGAGTGACTTTTATTATTATTATTAATCTGGATTATGTTCTTATTGCCTGACCACATCAATGGGTCTAATGTGAAGTTCGTCGTCATGTGTAATAAAGTTACAAACCGTCATTCAGTTATTATTACTTTCATTGGAGAAAGAGATGTGTGCACAAAGTAAGTTAATACTAAGAGTTAATGTTTATTCGCCAGGCACGTAAAGATAGAACCCTGGACATTACATTCCTACCAGTATTGGATACACACAAACAGTCGTGCAAAAGCAAAAGGCAGGAATAAGCACGAAAAATATAAATAAACCACACACCCCCAACAGATGGGCTCAACAAATACTCAACAACGTTGGTCGACTAAACCATAGCATCTATGATCATATTGTTGTTGTTCATGCTAATAATTTCGTTGACCCTGTACACAGTGAAATTCACACCCAAACTATTGAAGGTGTATGGATGAAAGCGAAGAGGAAACAACGTTACCAAGGCGGCACTAGTCGTGGAAAGTTTCATTCTTATTTAGCAGAGTTTAAGTGGCGCTATAGTCCCAAACAACATGTTTTCAGGCAGTATTTACAACTTGTGTGCGAAAATTTCAACATTTAACTTTCTAACATTATTAATACGTATTGACTTCACTTCACTTCACCGGGCGCCAAAAGTTCCTTTTTGGCATTTTCTGTGTTTCAAGGGTAGTTTCCCATTCATTTCTACTCGTATATTTTTTATTATATGTCAAAATGAGGCCCTGTAAGGGATATTTTCTAACACAAATCGTATAGTCATCTGGGACCGGTATTCGGAGGAGTGCCAAAGGATTTGATTGATTGCTGGGAGAGACCTCAGTTTAAAAACGAACGCAGAGATTTCCAGAATGAAAAATAAAAAAAAAATTGGTTACAAAAAAAAAACCTGAGCTAGAAAATATTTTCTGATTTAAAATTTAAAAAAACTCGGGTTGGAAAATAGTTTAAGAATTTAAAAAACAAAAATAAGTAAATAAATTTTTTTTTGGGGGGGGGGGGAGGGGAAGGGGGAGAAAAATCCGTACAACGAGTCTGTACGGCCGTACACTGCTAAAAGTATCAAAAATCCGTACATTGTACGAAAAATTCGTACAGGTTGACAGGTATGAATACCTGACATAACAAACCCCCAAGTGATCTAATATTGTTCATCTGAATAACTTGAATAATAATCATATGTTTATCTACAGCATATTATTTCAGTATCTTTTGTTAGACAAACTTATAAATGTACTTTCATCTTCACTTTGACAGCAATTAATGCCCTTGATTTTGTACAGGAGACTACGGCAATATGTACAGTGAAGGTTTCGTCTACGAACTACCCTTGTCATGTTTTAATACTGAATGATTTCTACTGTATTGTTTCATCTATGAACTATCATTGTCATGTTTGAATGTGCATAAGCATGTATCCTGTGTTATGATGGTACTATCAGGGTATATGAATGTTTATAACATAACCATAGAACTACGTAATCATTTAACTGACTGTAAGCCAATGGTTCTCAAGGTTGAGACCAGGAACACTTCCAAATGAGATGTACAGCTCAAGTAGCAAGAATGGAAGCAACTGGCATAGGATCGCACAGCCTGGAGAGGCGCTATCAAAACGGGTGTCACAGTCAGCGAGGCCAACCGTGTGGGGTAGCACAGAAAAAACGTGCAGCCCGAAAGTCAAGCGGGGATGTGCAGCCTGTAATGTCTTCGGGCCTTGTATATCGGTCATGCAACATAACTTTTCTTGCCTGCATTGGCTTGATCAGCCATATGCGAACCTACTTAACCCCTTAGAACGAGCTGTATTACGAGAGATGTCGATGGTCCTCATCGAATACGATGGACAAATCATCACCAGCAAGAATGTAAATCAGTGGTTCTCAAGCCTTGGCAGCAAGGACACCCCAACAGGTTTTATGGCAGCATGGGAGACTATACCCCAGTGGTTCTCAAACTATTGGTACCAATTACCCTACATTGATTTAACTGATCTATGGGCACAAGGTAGACTAGTGGTTCTCAAACCTTTGATGACCACAGCCCCAAACTTCTTTGTTGGTGATGCTAAAAGCCCATAAGTTGGAGATCACTGCAGTAAACAAGCAGGAAACCAGATACAGGTTGAGATAAACCTGTATGCTTATAGCAACAGTTATGATGTAGTATTTAAGATGGATAATAGATAGCACATTGTTATTGATATTAGGGATGATGTTTTAAAGTTATTTCTCATGGATGATAAGCGTCCAGCAGATATGGGAAACGACTTCTCTGACAAGACCACTAATGGAGCTTCAATTGTTTGTCAATCCAGTCCTACCAGGTTGTCCTACCAGGAGACCAACCGGAAGGCCCTACCTGAGTCCTAGCCGGGGCCTATCCAGTAACCGTAAGCAGTGTTCTGGAGGGCCGACATAACCCCTCCCAGTTGGTGATTAGCCCTGTGTCAAGACAGAGGAAGCACCCCCTGCCATTCTCTGAAACCCTACTAAAAGTACTTGCCATACTGGTCCTGGACTGCTGGGACAGACTGAACCCCCTGGCAACTAGACAACACAAATCCAGCATCATCGCAGGTGAGTAGTGTAAATACCAAGAAAAACCACTACAGAATAGTCAGTTGTCCATAAGATGCAAAATTCATTCTGACATTGTTCAGTCCCATTGATAGATTAGTGGACAGAGCTTATAGTTGTAAATTTATGAACATACCTGAGAATCTGTCATCATTTCTTGTAAATTTAAAGTATGCTTGAGTCTATATACGAGGGGCGTTCAGAAAGTAATGCACCACATCGTTTTTCCCAGGAGCTGTTTATTCAAAAAGCATGAAATTTATACACAATATACATGGATATGTCATGTAAACATCGGTATTATTCAACATAATCCCCATCAAGTTGTACGGCTTTATGCCAGCGCGAAACAAGTGCATGTATTCCTAGCCCGTACCAGATTTTGTCTTGATCATGTAGCCATTTCTTCGCTGCATGAATCACTCCTTCATCATCTTCAAACCTTGTCCCACGGAGTACATCTTTAAGTGGACCAAATAGATGAAAATCAGAGGGTGCCAAATCGGGACTATAGGGTGGATGGGGTAGTACAGTCCAACCCAATTTGGTGATTGCTTCCCGTGTTGCCAGACTTGTGTGAGGTCGCGCATTGTCGTGAAGGAGAAGCAGGTCTGCTGGATTCTTGTGCACCGAACTCTGCGAAAACGTTGATTGAGTTTTTTCAATGTCTTAATGTAAGCTTGCGAATTGATTGTCTCTCCTCTTGGCATAACGTCCACAAGAATCACACCTTCATTGTCCCAAAAGACAGTGATCATGACCTTTCCAGCTGAAGGAATTGTCTTGAATTTCTTTCTTCATGTTGATTGCGGATGATGCCACTCTATTGACTGTCTTTTTTGTCTCAGGTTCAAAATGATGTGCCCAGGTTTCGTCACCTGTAACGATCTTAGCCAAAAAGTTCTCTCCATCAGCATTGAAACGCTCCAACAATTCAGAAGAAATTGCTTTACCTTCGCAATCGGTGGTCATTTGTGAGACTTCGAGGAACCCATCTTGCGCAAACCTTAGAAAATCCGAGAGTTTTTATAACTGCATTTGCACAACCAATGCTGACTGACAGCTGTAAGGCCAATTGTTGAGTAGTGATTCGCCTATCAGTAAGAATAATGCCCTCAGCGCATTTCAACATTTCTGCGTTGGTGGCTGTGGCAGGACGTCCACAGCGCGGCCGATCAAGCAGCTCCGTATCTCCACTTCCTGATTCTTTGATTCTCTGAACCCAGCGACTGACTGTACTCCTGTCGACTGCAAAACTTCCATACACATCACATAGACGCTTGTGAATGTTCACAACAGTTTCCTTCTCTGCAACGAGAAATTCTATCACAATTCGCTGCTTATAACGCAAGTTGCTAACACGCTCCATTTCAACGGTTTAGGGCAGCCGTATTATTTGGCCGGTTGCGGTGCAATTTAATGCACACAATTGGCACATGCCATTTTTAAAGTGTGCAAAATTTCATGCTTCTATCTTCATTATTAGCTGAGAAAAACGATGTGGTATATTACTTTCTGAACGCCCCTCGTATATATATATATATATATATATATATATATATATATATCTTTTTATAAACTTTACATAACAGAGTCTGTTGTTATTTTCCTTGTAATATTTAATTGGGTAGTATAGTTTCTAGTAATTAAAATCTACACCCTGGTACTATTGATGAGAATAATGAATTCACTCAGACTAAAGTTTGTGATGTCATACGAATGACTAGACACCCAGTCAAAAAGGACAGTAACCATATATTACCTACTAGAATCACACCTAGTAAGATGGACGTACAAAGATCTTGTTACGTGTCTTTTATCTTGATAATGTTAATATTTAGTGACAGGATGGTTCCTGTAGGCCAAGTTCACGTCTAGGGTAGCAAACGTATCAGACACCAAAACAAGCCAACATCAATCACCCTTATTTGAGCCACAATGGACGAAGTGCACAGTATACATTTTTATTTAAACTTCACAATGCTCCAAATGGAATATATTTCAGTTCAATATACAAATGGCATATTATATGCTGTCGTCGATATAACTTTATGCAGTCCGTTCATGTCTGGAACGCTGTCCTTTTCATTTTCCACAAGGTTTATAAATATATTTTCACACTAGACATTGAGAAGCCATACTCCCTTTAAATGAAGACAACTAGATACACCTCACAGAAGATCTTGATGTATTAGTGATGGAACAATATAGGGATGTACAATATATATATTTTCAGGAGCTCAAACACATGCGTCCACTCGCCATCACACACAATGGTAGAAGGCATTCAGACAATCTCACTTCTGCAGTTTTAGTTTCACGTCTGCCAAATACACCATATCGGCATGACGTCACTTCCTATATTAATAAATGACTCCGTATAAAATAAACAAACAAGGAGCCTTGTCGAGCTACCTAATTATACCGACACAATTGTTATGAATTTTAATCATAACAGATCTTATGAGGCGACTGAGGTTATTCGCCCAGCATATGCAAACATAATGGTTTGGCCATTATTTTGGCTTAGTTACATATTTAATTTTATTAATGGGTCTACGCTTCCAGCATTTTCAGGGCATTTCCTTGGAAATGTTAGATCATTTACAGTTAACACTTCCTGTTTACTGTGCAAGATTTTACTTACCAGTATGCTGATTTTTGCTCTGGCAAACCTAACCTTTGGTTCTGACATGAGTCAGACTACTATATTAGATTGCTCCACGTACGACACGTCATTGCCAATAGATTTGTTTCCAGAATCTAGGATGACCCAGGTCACCAGTCATCTTTCAAGTACGTCGTCAATCTACGACGTAAAATCAATGATGTTTGTCAGCTGGCAACATCTTTTTCTGAAACTGCTAAAGAAAAAGCTCGTCAGTTTAAAAACCGTTATAAACGGCTAAGACACCTTCTTCCTGGTGATGAAACTTTTGTACTTCTCCCTAGATAGGAAAATAGGTTACTCATTGCTTGGAGTGACCCATACACGGTCATTTCACGTATTGCTGATGTTGATTATGTGCTTGGTGTTTAAGGTAAACATAACACTTTCCACATAAATATGTTGAAAGAATTCCACACTCGACCTGATTATCTTCAATCTGTTTTCATGCAGTTGACGAACTTCTCCTCGTCCTGTTCAGTTTTCTTCTTTATCAGTCATCCAAGAAGAGGAATCTTCCTTTTCTGACTTATCTATGAACCTTCCAGTCGTGCCTCTACAGGCTACTGAGACATGGAAAGATATGACCATCTGTTTGGATCTGTCATCCGACAAACAACAACAAGTTTCTAATCTTCTACAATCATTCCAGGATGATCTTACAGACATCCCCGGTCGCACACCCGTTATTACGCATGATATCATTTTGACGGATGATCGTCCTATTCGGGTACGACCATGCCCTTTACTGTTACATTTTAAAGATCAAGTTGAGAAGGAACTTGATGACATGGTTCGTCTATGTATCATTGAACCGTTAAACTCTTCATTTGCTTTTCCCACGGTCATTATTAGAAAAAAAGATAAAAGCATTAGGCTATGTATCAATTTCAGAAATCGTAACAATATTACGGTTTTCGGCGCAGAACCAATGCCATTACTTGATGAATTATTAGCAAAATTATCTAAAGCTCTATTTTTTACTAAGTTACTAAGTTCAATCTATCCAAAGGATACTGGCAGGTACCTTTTTCTGATAGGGCTAAACTTTTCACTGCGTTCGCAACTCCTAAAGGTCTGTTCCAATGGAGTTTTATGTGTTTTGGACTTACGAACGCTCCTGCCATCTTTCTTGGGATGATGAGAAGAAATTTCTCACATGGGTCTGATGTCATTACTTATATTGATGACATCTGTCTTTTCAGTAACTCTTGGGAAGACCACTCTTCATGTCTTTGTTCTTTACTTGATACCTTACGTTATCATCACTTAACTGCCACACCTTCTAAGATTCATATCGGTTTCAGTGAAATATAATTTCTTGGTCACAGAGTTGGCAACGGTTTGCTTAAAACCGGTGAACATAATGTTTCCAACATTCTTAACATATCTGTTCCTAAGACTAAGAAGCTGGTACGCAGTCTACTTTGTTTTGTCCAATTTTATGGTAGATTTATTCCTAATTTGTCTACTATAACAGCTAACTTGTCTGCTCTGTTAAGAAAAGGCTCGCCTAATAATGTGCATTGGTCACAAGAATGCCAAGCTACGTTAGCTCATATTAAGTTGTTATTTTCCTAGCCGCCAATACTAAGATTACCAGATGAAAATTCACCTTATATTCTTCGCACAGATCCTTCACTGAAAGGTACCGGAGCGGCATTGATGCAAAACTTTAACGGCACCCTACATCCCATTCTCTACGTGTCTAGAAAGCTGACTAACACAGAGAGTAGATACCCTGTCGTCGAAAAAGAGCTCCTGGCCATAATTTGGTCAGTTCTGAAGCTCTAAGGTTATTTATTCGGCTCCCATTTTTCAGTCGACTCGGACCAGCGTGCACTATCTTTCCTCAAGAAAGCGAACCATAAGAACGCCAAGCTTGTTCGCTATTCAATTTGTATGCAGCCTTCCACTATGATATAAAGGCTATTCGAGGCACCGACAACATACTAGCAGATGCTCTATCCCGTTGTCCACAGCCAGACATTGACGATGTGATTTAATGTTTACTACTGTCGTGATCCAGCGCAAGTATAAATGCCACTAAGCTTTTCTGCGCTGCTACACATGGAACTGTTTTCACACACACATACAGTTCCTTAGTAACATTTATGCCTGCATGTTTTATGCGATGCTACACATGAAACTGCCTTGATAAACACATTCATCTCTCAGTGGCATTTAATTGCCTACATGATTTTGGAGATATTTCGATCAATCTGATGCCGTCAAGCCCATTGTTTGCTTCTTACGATGTTCTACTCGAGAATGAAAACACGCACACCAGGGAAATTATTTGGTCAATACAGACAATGCACACCTTTTGATGCCACGTGCCCGTTATGAACCTTGCAGTATTACGCTGAAATGTTTTTTGCTCAAGTGACTTATTTTCGCATGATTATGTTGCGCATTTCGCAACCACACATTGTCATTGTGACTTTGGACAGTCCTGTTGTGATTCTACAAGAATTTGTGGCCAATTCAACAATTTACATGACTTTGCCGTTGTAAATGTTGCATTACAAGCATATTAGTATGAACTTGCTACTCAGTCCAAATATTGACAGTCCAGGGTAATAATTGCCCAGAGGACTTCTGTACTGTTAAGATACTACAGCCAGGAACTTTTAATTACTATCATTACATATATATGTATTCATAAATATTATTAATTAGTTCATTTTCATTCATTATCACATTTTTTTCTTCATTTTTCACATTTTCATGTATTCTTCTTCTTCTTTGATTCTTAGCCGCCGACCGTCAAAGCAGTCAGTGGCCACCACGCCTCGTGGCGTCTTGTAGGGCAACAACAAATTGATTCCACTTTGCTCGATCGGTGGCCATCCTTCGTACAGTGCCCCAACTCTAGTTCATCCTTTGCATCTCAGCCTCCACAGTCCTCGGCCAAGTTGTTTTTAGTCGGCCTCTCTTTCGTTTTCCTTCAGTGGTCCATAGCATAGCTGTTCTTGTGATGGCATCGGGGTCTCTTCTGAGGACATGGCCAACCCAGCTTCAGCGTCTGCCCGCTATGATGGTGTGCATGTCCTCTTGCTTGCTCCGAGTAAGCAGATCTTGTTTGGTGATGGTATTCGGCCAAGAGATTCGGAGAATTTTTCTTAGGCATGTTGTGTGAAAAGAGGACAATTTCGACATTTCCTTCTCTGTAACTCTCCAGCATTCCACACCATAGAGAAGCACAGAAAGCACACAGCTCTGATATAATCTTAATTTTGTGCTTGTGCTGTACAGAGAGGACTTCCAGATGTTGTTTAGACTAAAAAAGGCTGTTCTTGCTTTGTTCATTCTGTTGTTGATGTCTTTGCTTGCTCCGCCGTCTGGTGTTACTATGCATCCTAGGTATGTGAAGGTGTCTGTCTGTTCCAGTTGCTGATTCCTTAACTGATATGGGCTCAGGGATGCTCATATTAAGCATCATGACCTCTGTTTTCTTTAGATTGATGTTCAAGCCCACCTGCTGGCTATACTTATTAAGTCTATCCGTTTTTCCTGGATGTGTTGATGTGAATGTGCTAGTAGTGCAATGTCATCTGCATATTCCAGATCTTCCAATGTAGAAAATGTAGTCCATCTTATTCCTCTTGGACTGCCCTCTGTTGTCTGGCGCATCACCCAGTCTATGACTGTTAAAAATAGAGTGGTTGATAAGAGGCATCCCTGTCGCACTCCTGTCTTCACCTCAAAGATTAGGTTGCTCTGCCCAACGCTACACGTAAAGTTGGAATAGAGGCTTATTATGATTGACACTTACAACTTGGAATTCTATAAGCCTTTAGTATTTTCCATAAACTGTCCCTATGTATACTGTCAAAATCCTTTTCAAAATTAACGAAATTAATGTACAGCTGTCTTTGCCATTCTGAGCACTGCTCATTTCCTGACTGTAAATATATGATCTACACATCTTCTGTTCTTTCGAAATCCTGCTTGTTCTTTCCTCAGTTTGTGGTCTACTGCTTTTGAAATTCTCTGTATAATTAGCCTGCCTAGTATTTTGCTGGGAACTGAGAGAAGAGTTATTCCTCTCCAATTATTGCAGTCTGCAAGATCTCCCTTCTTGGGCAATTTGACAATTATTTCTTTGTTCCACTCCGTTGGTGTTGTCCCCGTTTTCTAGACTTGTGCAAATAGTGGTTCTAATAGTTATGCTGCTAGCTCTGAGTCTGTCTTAAATATTTCTGTATTTAAGTTATCATGGCCAGGAACTGTTCCATTCTTTAACCCTTTGATTGCTGTGATGATTTCTTTTTTGTGTAGAATGTCTGTATTAACATCTAGATCATTTTCAGCCTCATGAACATTCAATTGTGTCTCTGGTGGTTCCTTGTTCAGAGCTTCTCTTAAATGCTCTGCCAATCTTGTTTCATGTCTCTCTGCTGTCGTGATGAGATTTCCTTGCTTATCTCTTACTAATGTAATATTGTTTGCACCTCGTTTTCCGCTGATGATTTTAGTTATTTTGTATACTGCGCTTTGTTCATTTCTCAGTGCTGCCTCTTCTGCCTGTCTTGCAAGATCTAGGAAATTCCTTTTGTTGGCTAGGGTTTGGCGTTTAACTTCCTTGTCTAGCTGACTGTACTGTTCGCTATATAGTTGCTTTAAAATGGGGGAACTTCGCTTCTGTTTTCTTTCTTTTCATTTCCTTTCTCGTCGTTATGGTGATTAATGTTTCTGGTGTTATCCAGTCTTGCTTCTTCCTTTCCTGGAATCCCAAGCATGATTTGCTGCTTTCCTTATATATTGTTGAAATGGTGTTGAATTTTTGGTCCACATCATCAGTCAGTGTCTTTTCCTGACTTTTGGCAAATTGATATCGCTTCTTTATATCAGCCGCAAAAGTTTTTCTGGTAAGGGGGTCCTTCAATTTGCTGATGTCAAACCTTTTCTGTGTAGTTACAGTTGGTCCAGTCGTTCTTAGTTTCACTTTCAGTTTTGCTACACTAAATGGTAATCACTTCCCACATACGCACCTCTTCTTACCTTCACATCTTGTAATGCATGTCTCCATCTACCGTTAATCAAAATGTGGTCTATCTAGTTTCTGTCCCGACCATTTGGTGATTCCCATGTTAATTTGTGAATTTCTTTGCGTGGGAAAGTGTTCCTCCAATGACCAGGTTATTAATGCTACAGAAACTTATTAATTTATCCCCATTTTCGTTTGCTGTTCCGCTGCCGCATTTCCCCATTACTCTTTCATTATATGTATTGTGTGTTCCAACTTTCGCATTGAGGTCTCCCATTACTACGATAAGATCATATCTAGGTGTGTCTTCCATTTCTTTCTGTAGTTGTTGATAGAATTCATCTTTGACCTCATCATCGCTGTCATTCGTTGGTGCGTAGCATTATATTATTGTAGTGTTGGTGAATCTCCCTCTCAATCTTATTCTTATCAGTCTGTTGTTGATGGGTTTCCATTCCAGTAATGTCCTTTCTATTCCTTTCTGTAGAATAATGGTTACACCTTCATTGTGCTGACCATCTTCTCTTCCAGAGTAAAGTACTGTTTCTCCTGTTGCTGTTTTAACTTTTCCTGCCCCTGTCCATCTGCTCTCGCTTATCCCTAGAATGTGTAATCTATAATTTCTCATTTCTGCTGTGACCTGTTTTAGTTTACCCGTCTCGTTCATTGTCCTGACATTCCAAAATCCTATTCTTGTTTCACGTTTTGCGGTCAGGACGTCCATTTTCGTTTCAGTGGCTTCCTTTCGGCTTTCACCACTGACAATCATACGAGCCTCAGACTTCGGATGTTCTTCCCGCAGCAAAGTTTGTTCATTTGTTGTCGTTTCCGTAACTTCATTTCTTTTTACATAGACAGGGGTGTCTGCCCTATGCTAAAACCCCCAACCTGGAGGACCAGGGTGTCTGCTTTAGTCTGACCCCTGCCCGCGCAAACCTGTCCAGCTTGGTAGAACCTTCCAGGAGTAAAACTCCAGCTGGCATAGCTCTGGGGGTAATCAGGGTGCGCAAGCCGCCATACCTCGACAAGGTATTGACACCAGTGATGGCAGTTTCATGAATTTTTATTGCTTTTTTGCGAACAGTTTTTGCTAAGGGAAATAAGTACCTTTAATGTTACTCATTGAACAGTTAGGTACTTCCTTTAATATAGAAATGTGTTCTTATTAGTGTCTTTGATTATATTTCTTTCTTTTTAACTGCCTTTTAGGATTTCTTTTATACTTTCCATTTTTATTTAAAACATAATTAACTTTTCACTTAGTGTACTGACTGTCGACAGATTGTTCATATCATTTTCGTCATTTTTTATGCCCTATGATTGGACGGATACTCGACCGTGACTACACATTTTTATGACTATGTATTGATGTCACTTTTTGTCCGTTTCAATTCCGGAAAGAGAACGTCGTTTTTTTCTTCCGGGGAGGAAGGGGTGATGTTGCGTAATGCTTCTGCACACAGGCGTATGCAATTATCTTTAGAGATTCAGCTGTATACATTAGCAACATTTTTGTACTATAAAATACTATTATTGAACGCCGCAGTTTTTGTAACGATATGATGTAATTTTTAACTATGTGACGTAAGCGTCGTCTGCTGGTAAAGGCAAACCGTTATATTTCTGTGCCTTTCTCTAGTATTCCTTGAAGTGGGAGGAGTACTGATTTTATGCTCCCAAGCAGTGGAGTTAAGATATTACTGCCGTTGCTATTTGTTTGAGACTGGCCGCCAATATATTATTTGGCCATTACGATTTGCAGCGTCTCAAGTAAGTCATGCAATCGAGTATTATAAATCAAGACGAAGATGTCTTCAAAATGTTTAACTGTTAAAATGTAGGACTTCGATCAAGTCAAAACGTGGACTGATCTAAAGTTAAAACGGTCAAGGTTATTCATCTATAAATGCTTGCTATGCCTTTTGGCTTTTGACGGACGAAGAATTGTATTGTACGCAACAATATACTTTGCATGTACACGGATATGGAGAATGTTATTAAATGTGATGAAATGGTCTTCAATTGCATTCTGACGTTACTTGCTGAATTGTACCTATGTTAAGTGTGGACCGTTTGGACTTGTTTAATAGTTATATGTCAGAACCTAAACCATTCGCGTTATGCCACTAACTATACTACAACTGAAAATCCACCTTAACAAACCGTCACTTGTAACAATGACAAAACGTGGGTACAAGTATTTCATAACCGATTACCAACTTATTTTCAGCAACATACCAAGTTACCAGTCACTTCATCAGCAAAGGAGGTTACCTTCAGATTACTACATAGCATGACACCCATTAGGCAAAAACGTCTCGCACAATGGAGAAACATCCCAAAATGTAAACAATGCAACACCAGTACACAAGAGACAGAGGAACACATTCTCTTTTACTGTGATACAGTGACACAGACTTTAAACACTTTGAAACAGACATTGCAAAAATATACAACAATAGAAGTAGATATGTATCAAACAGTTATGCTCAGCATCATTCCAAAGACGACTCCACACATTAGATTACATTTACAAACGCTTTTGGCAGAATATAGACACCTGGTATAGATTTGTAGAAATAAAGCCCTCTATGAGCAAACAGATTTCAATGCAAAACTTTTTCTACATATATTTACACAAAAAACAAAGCACTTAAGTCTGCCAGCGTAAGTGTCAGTAAAGATAAATAGTATTCCTTTTTGCACATACTACAGCATTATTTCATAGAGAAAAAGGCATTAGTAGTGGACGTGCATGCATTTGTATAAATAAGAGCGTGTGTCTGGATGTAAGTATGTGCACGAATGCATATGTATGTGTGTGTGTGCAGGGGGCCGGCTCTACCGACGGTGCAACACGTGCATTTGCACTGGGCGGCAAGCTTTGGTGGGCGGCAAAAAATCTTTTTACTTATTTTTACAATCCCGCCAAAATATTCCGCCTGGGAGCCGCGCTGGTGTAATGGTTACCACACTGCGCTAGCGATCAGGTGTTCAGGGTTCAAGCCCGGTCGCAGGCATTTGTAGGAGTGTCATCGACCGTGATTTTGACTGAATAACCTGAACGGCTCATGAAATAAACCCTCTGTGGATGGTGAAAGCTAAATATTATAGCATAGTTGCAGACTGTACTCCCGATGTAAGTCATATTGAACAATTAACACTAATTGTAAGATTTGTAAATACGAATCCAGATGATATCAACATTCATGAACATTTTCTTGGTTTCTGTTGTGTGGTGAGTACTGGGGCAACTACAACAGTAGTTTTTGCCAGGAATAGTCTATGAGATATTAGATATAAGGTCTCTAGAAATTGGCTCGTTAAGAAAGAATAAAGACCTATTCGAGATAGGGACAAGAAGACAGGAATGCGAATGCTTTCCACTTGACAGTGTTTTCTAATTAATTATGGAAAGATTTCTGTTTCCCCACGAACTTAGCTTCTGCCCTTAGATCCCGTAAAGAAAAAGCCCCAAACCTCATCTGCGTAGAGAAATGTTCCTATAGGTGAATATGTAACACCGACAGCACGAGTGATACATTAACAAACTCTTGATAATGATCAACCGATCGTTGGGTTTATTAATGAAATATCCACACATATAGGGTTAGTAATGGTTAGATCGTGATGATGGTGAAAGACGATTCACACAAAACACACAGATGAGATAATAAAATTGCAGTTAATTAAGTAATAGTTAATTAAGAATGAACTGGTGTAAAGTGAAATGATGATGTGATATGATACGTGTTACCAAATTGGTGAGTAATCTACACAGTCCATGTGTCTCTAAATGCTTCGCATTGATATGACGATTCACATGTATGCATACACTGTCCCAAGTTGTTATACGTTATGTCGAGTGGGGTATCTCTAAGCTGAGGACGTTCTGATGAATACTGTTGTCGTACGGAGAACGCTGACGAGATATCTATGTATATTCCTTCACTGTTTGAGTATATCTCTGTAGTGTTGATCAACAGTTAATAGCTGTCATATGAACAAAAGGTCTGTTGTCTAATCTCCCGAGGGTACTGGCCAGACTGGATATTTTCACGAAATGTTAGTGATATGTAGACTCATAACCTTGCATATGTAGTCGTGATTCATAAAATATATATATAGTCTGCTTCATAGAATGCGCTTAAGAGGGTGTTGCACTTGCTATAAATATGCGATTCCTCTTTTGAGCTCTTTTGCTTGACTTCAGATAATAATGATCTTTCGAGTGATTTGAATTTATGATGACTCTGTATTGAACTTGTGATAACTCTGTATTGAACTTGTGATAACTCTGTATTGAACTTGTGAGCAAGCAGTATATGGTGATGAAAAATGCTGCGTCCACCTTCTGACTTGTGGGTGAGACAATATTCCTTTTTAATTGAGGAATGAAAGATGTCCTATGGCGAATTCTGCTAGCCAAATGTCCGTTTTTGATAACTTATTTCTGGTTAGACGTCAGACACGTTGCGTGTAGACTCAGACTTCTGATGAACTGAAGACACACAAAAGTCTTCGTAAGTTTTTCACATTTAACGTCACTGGTTGACTTTCATTTATACTACTGCTCATTATTCATCTCTCCCTGAGTTCAATTCTAATGATGTTAAATATCTTGTGCATGAGAGTGTGTGCGCATGGGAGACTGTGATGATGATGAAGGTGACATATGAACTATTAATTACCTCCTATCATCCTATCATCTTCTAGGAAAATCTTCTGATTTTATTAATCAGTTATGCCAAGAATTATTTGAAACTTTATCTTTCGCACATTTTAGCTGTGAGGTTAAAATAAACAAAAATAAGAAAATGTATTAATAAGTATAAGATCTACTAACCTTCTTTTCCCTTCGCAAAATCCTTTAAGAACACAATTCATCACAGAACTGAATTATATCCACTCTGAATAAACACGTGTATTAGGCTAGGCGTTTTTGGGATTAATCTCTTCCTCACAATGTAAAAAACTGGACTCCTTCCTCTTGCAAGCTACGCAGTAGATTATATTTCTGCCAGTCCAATATGGGTTTCTTGTACAGCTCCGCCCATACCAACCAATCCTTAATGGCCCCTCTGGTCACTCATTCACAGGATCGCTCTTGTCCCCTGTCAGTCCAAACGTGGGTGTAGTTTGACCTCTGATTGTTTATTGTTCACCTGGCCAAGGTGGGCGTCCAATGTGGTAACCCAACGCTTGTCTGAACAGCGGCCGACCTAAGATAACACCATTACAGCATGAGACGTTTTCCCCTGGCCAATATGGGCGTCCAATGTGGTGTCACAGAAATTACGGCATGCCCAGATGTTTGATTAGGATGACCAGATGTGTTTTCACCAGATTTATCACGATGCAATGTGGGCTTCAAACGATAATGTCAGGCATGGGGACTCAATCAAAGGACTTTTATTTCCCCCGATGAAAGAACAAATGTGTTTCTCTAGATACCGGTCGCGAGTAATCACAACGATGAAATAGCAAATGTGGGTCGCAAATATGGGATGAAAGAGCAAATGTCGGAGAAAATACAATATGAAAAATGTAGGAAAAGATGGAGCAAAAAGGCCTTTGCGCTCGTTTATCACAGTTTCATTGCTGTAGAAGCCACTACAGGCTCAGCGTTAACCGAAAGAATTCTAAGAAAATTGTCAGACATGGATATTCCAGTCGCAAACATGTGTGGCCTGGGGTATGACAATGGACCAAATATGAAAGGAAAACATTCAGGAGTTCAACAACGTATTAGGGACTTGATCCCGAGAGCTTTTTATATCCCTTGCTGTTCTCATTCTCTCAACTTGGTGGTCAATGATGCCGCGATATCATCTAGAGAAGGGGTTTTATTTTTTGAAACGGTTCAGAAATTGTATGTGTTTTTCTCAGCGTCAACACTGCGTTGGGGAATCCTTGAGAAACATATTACAACTCTAACGCCCAAGCCACTAAGTACAACTCGCTGGGAATCTAGAATAGAGGTCATTCGTCCTTTAAGATATTATATTGAGGAATTTTATGATGCATTGATAGAAATTGCTGATGACGAGTCAGTAAACAAAATGGCGAGACATAAAGCTGAAACCCTTGCTCTAAAACTCAGAGATTTTAAATTTTTATGTTGTCTGGTTATATGGCACTATGTTTTAAACGAAATTAATGTTGGTAGTAAACTATTGCAAAGCATAAAAATGGATTGACTAGTGCCATAACAACTTTGAGAAATGTTCTCCAAAGCCTTAAGAATCTCAGAAATGATGAATCATTTCAAAATTTTCTTGTTGATGCTACAACATTAGCTGAGAAAGTTGAAGCTGGACCTGATTTGATACCAACGTTTGAATGTACTAGAGTGCGTCGGCAGAAAAAGCAACACAACTATGAAGCAAGAGATGAACCAATTTTGGATCCCAAAACTAAATTCAAAATTGAATTTTTCTTTTTTATTATTGATGTTGCAACTAATTCTATTGAAGAAAGGTTCGAGCAATTGGAACATCACAGTTCACATTTTTCCTTTTTATATAACATCCCTAAATTGAAATATGAAACGACAAATGAGCTCTTAAACAAATGTAAAAACCTAGAAGGCGTTTTAACACATCAAGAAAATAGAGACATTGATGCCATTGAGCTATGTGATGAACTGAAAAAGTAGTATCCAAATTAGTACCAGAAAATACACCGCCAATTGAAGTTCTTCGTTATATTATTGAAAATAACATTGCTCCTAATGTCGCTAAAGCCTTAAGAATAGTACTAACTTTGCCTGTAACGGTAGCAAGTCGTGAGCGTAGTTTTTCAAAACTGAAGCTTATTAAAACTTATTTACGCTCAACAATTGCCGAAACTAGATTGGAAGGACTTGCCATGATTTCAATTGAACATGAAATCGGTCAAAAATTAGACTACGCAGACCTTATTTCTGCTTTTGCAAATATGAAAGCAAGAAAAGTGTCTTTTTAAGCAGTATATACTTCAAACAATATAAATTCAAATAATGTGAAAATAATGCTAAAAACTATAACTTGTACATACTATAGTTAAGTGTTTGTGACTCAACAGTTCATCGTTCCACATGAGAAGAGCATCCCCTATATATAAGTAATGTAACTACATTTATTTCATATAATTTTCTCTAATAAAGTCAATGGTTAATTTATGACTATACAGTATTTTCATCAATTTATCAATACATTATTATTAATGGTACTATTTAAAATTAGGCTAATGGTCATGAAATTAATGTTGAAGCTTGTTTAACATAATGGTTTTAAAAATTTCAAACGTTAATTTGAGGTTGGGCTGGGGCGGCAAGGTATGGTATTGCACGGGGCGGCAAAATTCCTAGGGCCGGCCATGTGTGTGTGTATGTATTTATATGTACAGTTGACATTCAAAAATACGGCCATCGATAATCCGGTTCCTTCAGATTTCCGGTATGGATTTCGGAGCGCATTTTTAAATTTACCGCGTTGGCGCGCCACTGTTTTCTGGAGCAGTTTATGTTTTGATGCAGCTGTTGGGTCTTGCTTGCACGTGTTAACAGGCATTCCTGCTCATTCCTTCTCATTTTATCATTTATTTGCTGCTGTATAGCCCCATTATGGATTCAGCAAATAAAAGAAGTGGTGTAAAACGTAAACATCGTGCATTGTCGATCGCAGATAAAGTGTACAGGTAATCATTTTCTGTTAAATATATACAGAATATATAACCATAAAAAATCCGGCATTTAAAAAAATCCGGCACTCCTCACGTCCGGAGGTTGCCGGATTTTTGAATGTCTACTGTATATAGCTGCAGACTTCATGTATTTTTTGTTTCCTTGTTTTTTTAATGTCTCCTTTTAAATGCATTGACTTTTTAGATATTGGAAAATCTCATTCTTATCCTGATTTTTTTTTTCATCTTATTTTAAGCGTGTAAATTGCGCGGCTAGGTGCGTGCATTATATGTAATGTATAATGTATATTCTTGATCGTTGCTTTGTAAAATGGTTTTTTGTAACTTAAAAGAACCGAAAAAAGGAGGTATGTACGGGCTTGAATGCAAATGTATGTATGTGCGTGTATGTATATATAGGTATACAGGTGCAGATTCAATGTATTTTTCTCTCCTTCATGTCTCTTCTTAAATGCTTTGACTCATTTAGGAATAAAAGTGTCTAAACAGTTGCTTAAGTGTACATGTGGAATTGTAAGTAAGTGTAAGTTTTTTACATGTAATATACAATGTACTAAATAGAAATTTGATTAGCTATAGACCAATATTATGTTTATTCTTCTTTAAAATTAAATTAACTTATTTATTCTACTGTTACTCTTTAAATCTATATCAAATCTTAATTATTTATTATTTTTTAAAATGTATTTATTTAATTAATTATTATTTTTATTTTTTAACTTGTTTAAGTACACAAATGGAAGTGAGAGAACGCGCGAGTGTTCATATGTAATATACAATGAACTTTTCTTGTATTTCATGTAAAATGTACCTATTTTTGTAAAGTGGAAAGAACTACAAATAAAATTTAAACCAAAAAAAAAAAAAAAATTAGAATACGCTACATTCACTAAATTTGCTCTGTGAATGTGTCCTGGCCTTGGCATGTCGCGCCAGATTCTAAATCTAGGAGGCTCTTTATGGGACTGGAAGATCCGTTATCGTTGTTAACTTCAAACAAACCAAACAAAGACAACCACTGAAAATACTAACGCCAACGCTGAAAGTCGTAAATAGTAGCCGTAGAAAAACGTTTTGTGGGCGCGTGAGTGTGTGTATGTGTATGTATGTGTGATGAGTACATTATTTTTTAATTTTATTTTACAAACTGGAAATAATCCTAATGTCTTTAACATTATTCGATTGCAATTTAATTATGCCCTTTCATCAAGAGAAATCGAAAAAGTATTAAACATGGGTGCAAATATAAATGTGTTTGTGAAGGATTTTGCCGAGTTATACGTGTATTTGTTACCTATTATTGCGAATGTTTCAATGCACGTCTTTGTAAATTTCCACGGAATATGAATAAAGTTGTTTAAAAAAAAATTTGTTTTCAATGAGAGAACGGAGACACAAAAAAGGTGCTCCCAGGTTGAGGCCCGTCCATTGCACTCCGGTTGGGTTGACCCCTTCGATCACCCCAAATGCGGGTGACTCGAGTGCGTAATTTTTTCGTAGGAGGGACTGCGTTCGCGCTATCCCCTGATTAATGCAATGAACATGAGTGGTGGATATTGTAAGAAATGTATTTGACATTGTTAGATATCATGATATGACGAGAGGTAATATACATTACATAAAACATAACCGAATGAAGAAAGTCATTGAATTCAAAGACTTGTTATTCATACGTGTTGTCTATATACTTAGCAAGATATGCAATAATACAATTAAAACCCAAAAAAGTTAAACCTTCCTAAAACGATTCGCACCAAACCCATTCCGACATGGACCTGGGCTAATCCGGGTATGACCACTAGAACTACATTGTAGAGGCCACCATCCTGACAGGTTGTGGTAGCGGGTAGAAAGTCTGCATACCAAGAATCCCGATGATTCCCTCCGATCTGCCATTCAATTTTAAGAGACTCCAGTTCCCTATAAAAGTCTGTTTTTCAATGACCATTAATAAAGCACAAAATCAAGCGCTTCATGTGGCCGGCGTCGACATGAGCGATGAGTGCTTCTCACACGGCCAACTGTATGTGGCATTTTCCCGAGTTAGCACACCGGAACACTTTTACGTGTTGTCACTAAGTAACTGTACTTCCAGTGTCGTATACTCCACCTCCATGTGGTGGTCCTGGAAACAGACTGCATCAGGGCAGTCTGGCTGAGAGAGTAGGGATCGCAGAGTCCCAAAAAATGCCGTGCTGAAGTCAGATGTGTCGACCGAAAGGTGCAGATATCACAGCTCCGGCGTAAACAGACACAACGCAACCAACGTCCTTTTCAGGACGAACGAGGAAGAAGAAGAAGTATACAAAGAAGCCCGTACTTAACGTTTTTGCGTTAGAAGAACACCTCAATGCAATAGTACAATTAAAACCAAAAAAATTAAACCTTCCTAATACGATTCGCAGTAAATCCGACTTGCACCCATTCCGGCATGGATCCGGGCTAGGCCATGTATGACCGCCAGTGTAAAATATAAGTGTACCGATTTGGTGGAAAAAAAGACGGCGCTATTTTGAGCGTCGTACGGTTACGTGCAAATAACAGCTCAAATTTTATTTAATTTGCAGACAGAAGTGGTTAAAAAAAAATTATGTTCACTTTTTTTTCAAGGGATGTAATTTATCCTCTTCACTCTCAATGGGAAACAGTCAGACAACCAACAACAACAAAAATCTATAAAATATATTGCAAATTTTTGACTTTTACTTTGTGTTTTCTATTTATTATTTAAAAAATATAACTGGAATTTTGATGGCATAGACGCACGCTATTTTAAGCTTCGTGTAGATTAGTGGAAAGGCCACAAGCGCACGACTTTTATATAATTTCAAGAGTGCAACAAAATGTTTGTGTGGGACGGACGTACTTAAAGAATAAAATAGTATAATTCTTCTTCTGTTTCTTTTTCTTCTTCGCCCTCGGACTTCCACATTAATGACTCTAACTAAGACAGTTGTCAGCTCAAGGTCCCTGACATCTCCAAACAGATTTTCATGAAGAGAAATAGGTTCTTGCTATATACTACTCCGTTCCTTGCTTTAAATTGGCAGAACTGCAGCAGATGTTCGGCTGTCATGGGACTAATGCCAAAGGTGCATAGATCTGTTGTACCAATCCTGTACTTGTGGTATAGATGGTACATCAGTCTGTTATGATCAGTGCGTAGCCTGAAAATGATGACCTCGTCTCGCATAGATAGCTGATGATAGGCATCACTTTTTATATGGCCAGATATTCTCTTTAAAATTTGTACTTAAATGTGACCTTAATAGTTGTTTTTGCCATTTCAAAAATGTCCCTATATTATTTTGTTGTAGCGCTCCTCCTTCCTCAGCAAGTTTGTCTGTTTCCTCGTTGCGTGGAATGTTGCTATGGGCTGGTATCCACTGGACGGTACACTTGTTGAAGCATTTGGCCACGCTTTCACATGAGTTAAATGTTCATTCCTGCATCTTTTAACGTTTTCAAAACCAAATTAGCGAAGCCTAAAGTTGAATGTCAAGTTAATTGCTAGTAGCATAGTAGCAAGTGTAAAAACGTTCGAATCGCTTTTCGGCTTAGTATTTTTCCGTGCTGTTTTAGCGGCTTCTACACGGATTCCTAGAGCGTTATCTATTGAAAGACATGTAAGCCTATGTAAGCACCTGACAAATGTAACACACTTTACCATTTTACTTGTTGCGCAAGCTGGATGAACCAGGGATTGCCTAATCCCAACAGTAGAGCACCCTGGATCAAAGAGCAATGAGACAGGGGTATCATTCACAAATCCTTTGTGTAAGGTAAGAGAGCCTGTCCCATCATGTGCAGACATGGCAGGTAGAGACGGGAGAGGATGGCCGCAACTCAAAGTCGTAATCGCATCAGGCTGAAATAAAGTTGTGCACTGAGATGCCTGCTTAAAATCAATACAGCATGAAGATGCAGCATTATTAACCATATTAATGTCACTCTAATCTACATTTATTTGAGGATCATGCTGGGCTGAGTTAGCATGGCGATGCGATCTATCATTTGGAGATCTACCTCTATATCGCGAACGATCATTGCTATTTTCTCTATTGGGACCATTATTTTGATTAGAAACCCCTCAAGAATGCTGGCGATAACTATTGTCCCATTGATCAAAACGTCAGTTAGAGAAATTTTGTTTTCTTGAAGGAAAATTATTTCGAGATTGGCAATTATTATTGTGGTCATCCCTTCGATAATTTCCCGAATTATTTTAAGAAAAATGTTGAGGTACATTAGATTGTCTCCAATTATTTGGTTGTGGAGAATTGCTACGAAATGACTTCCCTTTGTAAGAGTACAAATTCTTGTTATATCCCTTTCCAAAGTTGTGATCAACACTCAGTGATCTACGGCGAAAATTATCGTACGGCATGGCTGCAGCCGTGGGTAAACCTTCTCTGACTTGAGAATGGCTAACAGTTATATTCGGATGTGCAGTGACATATTGTCTACAATATTGCTCCATATTAGTGTGGGCTTCCGCTCATGTAGAAAAGCGAGAAATAAAGGATTGATGGAGGACATCACCTTATCACGTAGCATTAAATCTACGAGGGCGTCATACGTGTGGTCAATCTTTGAAAGTTCCACCCATCGCGATAATGTAAGACGTGTATTGGCAACAAATTTAGAAAAATTGTTTCCAGTCTCCGGTAATAAAGATTTAAAGCGGAGATGATCGCCGTCTTTATCAAGCTGGTTTTTCTGAAGTAAAGCAGCTCTGACATCATCGTAGTTATTCCTGTCAGGTTCTTGCAACATATTAACAGACGTCATAGCTTCACCTGAGAGAAATTCCATTAGTCGTGTACAATATTCCGACATCAAATTTATTAGCCTCGCATAAGGTCTCGAATCTAGTTAGGTAAAATAGCACATCATCGGTGAGTGGCCTAAATGATGGCAACCTGATTTTGTAATACTTAGAATTGTTCTTGTGTGAGGAAGCCAGATCCTCAGGATTATTATGTGAATTATTTTCGTTCATAAACTTGAGTTTTTCAAGTTCTAAAGATATTCTCTTTTGCTCATGGAGTCTACGATTTTCATTTTCAGTAGCCTCTATCTGAAGTCTCTTTTCTTCCATTTGGAAATTTTTATCTTCGGCTTCGATAAGAAGTCGTTTTTCTTCAGCTTCCCTCTGAAGTCTTATTTCTTCAGCTTCTATCTGAAGTTTCTGTTTATCAGCCTCTATTTCACATTTCTTTAATTCCTGTTCCTGAGCTTTTGTATACTCAGTGAGTGCGAATTGTTTCAACTCCTCAGTGTCCATACCGAGTGCTTTCCCTTGCTTGATAAAGTAATCCAAATTCGACATTTTGTCTAATTTTATAAGTATTTACTTAGTCAAATATATATTTTAAAGAAATCACGATTATCCCTTACTTAACATGAGATTAGTTTATGTCCAAAGAACCTGTATATAAATTCTTATGAATGTCATTATAGTATTACCTAATTATCATTAAATCATGCATAACAAGATTATGAAAGCATAAAAGATCAAATACAAATGTAGACAAATCACAAAGACGATCAGAACATTTGCAGTAATAATAAAAGAAAATTACTGAAGAGAAAAAATGTTGCGCACGCAACCTTACTGCAAAGAATTGACAAGACATGATTACGCCACAGGGTATAAAGATGAAATTTGTATATAACTGAGTAATAGCAAGGTAAGATCAACAAGCACGAACAAAACCTTTGGTAAAACCAAAGCACGATAACACACTGAAACAGAACTACACACCTAAATAAATATAGGTCACAGAAAACCAACGCAGTGGACTAAAAAATCCGCCAGCAAACATTTGCTGGAATCTCCACTGTGGAAGATCTGCAAACAGTCCCTAGAGAACATGTACGTAGTCCCTGGGGTGAATCTGGGATGTTCCCTTACGTAAGTCGCCTTCCAAGCAGCCCGCATAAAACATTGAACATAGAACATAAAGATAAATAGTAGAAATATTAAAGACAGGGCTCGTCAAATACATGCAACAGTGGTACAAAGTATAAACTAAAGAGACCACTTATCTTTTTTTAAAGAAAAAATCTCGACCTTCGTGAAACCACCGACGATGGGTCTCGGGAGTTGCATGCAGAGCCACAATAAAAGTGTTGAAGTCCAAATTTGACCCTGACAGTGTACGTACATCTGGATCATTTGAAGGTTAGACTTGATGACCGTTATGTAGACTTCCCAAAGAAATTCTGTGCCGTGGCTGTCGTCTTGAAAAAATTGATACGATGCAGTTCGTTGCAGAACATATTGAAAACGTGACAACTGAGTCTTGAATAATGAAGTTTTCCCCGTACGCTGGTCCACAAGCTGTTACAACCTCCGTTCTATGGGTTGTTAATGAGGCTAGCAAGGTACTAATTGCTGTCACTGCTGACCAAGGGTGTTGTCAGAAGCGTCGGGCTTACAGGGGTGGCCGACGCATTATTTGATAACCATAATGTGGGCCGTATGACTGGCCAATGAGGACAATACCAACGTAACAGGCAATGTCAGGAAGCAGACTGGACCCATGTAGAACATCGACAATATATTGTATTGTACGTAGACAGCAACAACGATTCAATAGCATGACATCATGGTTAGGCAAAGCGGCTTTAACATAGTAGCATGTCAGGAACAGTTCATGTAATGATAATGTAGTGGGCATCAAACATCGTTAAGGCAAACGTTAGGATGACCTTTGATTGATGACGCCGGTCATTATAATAACATGGTCAACGTCTTGACCAACTTCGAAGATTTCGTCGATTGAAGATTATATATATATATATATATATTATTTATATTATATAATCTCGCTCCTCATGCCAGAGGAATTCTCTAGCCATTGATTACAACGAATACAATGGAAGTTCTGCCTTGGCAAGCAGGGATGTAAGTCTCTGAGGCTTGAGACATCAAAAATGAGCCGTTATATGGCAACAATCACAAATCAAGACGGATTCCTGAGACGATCCAACAAGAACAAACTTCATCGTCTTTCGTTACATAATTATGTTAACACGTATGTGTCTTCTCTTCACATTAGAGCAAGAACACCGAAAATGCGTCTATCACAGACGACTACAATATTACAATGCCTCCAGGGTCTGATTTGTATGGCAACGTGCGTCATATGCGTTCAACGATAATGCAGAAAAGTACGCGCAAATATTTACAATATCCATTTATTTCAGATGCGCTAACATGTGTGTCTATCAATACTAGACAGGCATGTGAGAATCTCACACACTTAACTCCCACGCGAAAAAGGACTTAACAATCGCGTGTTTCGACCCCTAATCTCTTTTATACTCTAAGAGGGCCGGCCCACTTGGGCCTGACTCCCAAGTGTCAGTCTTCTGGTTGTCGTGTGCAGACAATTGAACCCACTCCACCTTAGTTGCAGCTTTCAGCTTCACTCCTGTCTAATGCCAGCTGGGGGCAATTGTGAAAGTAACCCCTATATTGAAAATACATTAGTGTCCCGAATTCCATAGCCCGTTGCGGTTGTTCCAGAGCCAGCACGATGTCCTTTCAGTAGTTCCAGTGAAAGTGCACTTGTTCTTGACTGTCCTTTCAAACTCAACAGTTTCAGTAGATCATACACTAAAGCAGTCACTAGACCTCTTGCACTTACCTCATCAGCCATGACCCTCGCAGTGAACCCATCGTGTCTCTAGACGGCAACCAGATCATTATACTTGGCCATTTTGAGCGAGTGTTGCTCGTCTAACTTTGATTCAAATGGCACTGTCAACTCAATCATTTTAATCTGGTGCAATGATGAGGGATGCAGCACTATATCTGGCCGTCTTCGAGATCTTATGATACTTTCTGGGTTTGCTCCTAGCCCAGGTAGATCTACTGCCATCTCCCAGTCATTTTCACAGTCAAGAATAGATGATAAACTACAACTTGGTTTACTTGGTTTGGGATGTGCTGACTTTCCTGCTCTCAGAAAGTATGTATTTGCGGTACTCGGCCTGACTTTGTTGTTCGCCCTCACCCTTGAAAGGTCTTTTGTAGCGCCAGCTCATTTAGTACTCTGTTATAGTGCCTTGTGCTTTGTCCTTGCCCTAATGACACATTGCAAGCTGACAGCACATGTTCCTGGCACAGGGAGCACTGAGCATCATCAGACTTTCTCAATCTCACAAGGTTTACGGACGATGGCAGGAGGTCATACAGTGATCCGATTATGAAGCTGAGTACAAGAGGCGCCATATAACATATATAATTCTGTCACGGATTGCATCCCCTGTTTTGCAGTAGTGGTTCAACAATGGCCAAAACTCAATTATCTAAACTGGGTCGTCAAAGGTTTACCTTCGCACAAGATTACTCTTGGCAGAGCTGTAGGTAAAAGTGTAATGGCGCTTCTATCCGAAGGTAGCCTTTACAAGTGTGGTAAAGTGGGATGTTATAAATATTTATAGGGGACTTAGTGTACTGACTGAGATCAGCTGTGAAGGTATCTGTATCTAATAGGTGTAGTGTTTTACAGATAACCTTACTTGCTACCACATTTATACCTCAGTCAGAATTATTCTGGAATATTGTGATGACTACGTTAAATGTCTAGGGTTATGTAAATGATGAAGTGTAAGTCACAACAACAACAGACAGATAAACAATTTAATTTATTCCACCACACTTGACAACACTGTGACACTCACACACATTTAACACTCTATAAGACTATCTTAAATGAGTCAATGGTAAAGTTTCAAATATATATGTATTAATTACTTTCACTAATATATATCCTGATTCAACTACACAGTGAACCAGGAATCACAATCAAATGTAATCACAATTTATATGTACATAATTTATAAATATGAACCTTGTAGTGACATATTGTATTAGTATTATCCTATGTGTGTCAGTTGTGTAGTAGTACTATGAGGTAATACTGGTTTTGTTTTTCAAGCTATGTTGTTATTTGTCATCATGACTTCAAGTGTTCGTTTATCTTGGAAATAGTATGGGGAAAACTTCACAGTTCCTATCAATTTAAACAATGTATTGACCCTCTGTTTTACTATCATGTCAAGTTTTGAGGGGGACACATAATGTTGAGCTCCTCTGGCCACAGAAGCTTATCTTTCGTGATGGTGGCAGGAAAAGTCTCCTCTGCTCGATAGCTTCCCTGTGTTCTGGAGACACCTCACTGGTCGCTATCTGGACCCAGGAGTATGCTGTCAGCCTCTAGATTCAGCAAAGCTCAGACCAGGTGCTGCTTCAATAACATAGGACCACAGTCCCTGAAAGAAGAAGGTTGTACCTCCTATTTCAGAACTAATTTATAATCTATTTCCAGACTGAACACAATACATAACAAACACTGAGTTCAGAGCGGTAGGCTAACTGTCAGCTTCATCTGAAACAATTTACACCAGTATACTCCTCCCTAATGGTTACCACGCCTCTGCAATTCCAGCATTAGTTCTTTCTAGTCAATAAGATAGGTGTCAGTGTACTGTTTGGCAAATCCATGCAGTTTTACTTTTCTCCGACACCTTCTGTTCAGGTTGGAGCACTATTTAGGCATTGCCTCATGTTCGCTACTGAACCACACACATATACAGACATAAATTATCAATTTACATTCAATTTTCATTAAAAGATATCAAATATTTCAAGCTTACCACAATTCATGGAAATAATACACAATTACGTTGACTGGCAATGAATATGGCACAAAAAATCCGACCTGCCGCTGTCTCAGGCTTTTATTTAGAAAAATATAAGCTGAATCTCAACGCACTGTTGCTTTAGAAAGTTTATTTGAAAATGTGGTGCTGAACTGACGCTTCTAATTGACTATATTGGCGGGTCTAACCAATCGTGCCATGTTTACACAGCTTTTCAAAAAAGTACCTCTACTACTGTTTCCCCTAACAACAAAAAATTAGTATTTGTAGTCCGACTAATCGTGTTTCGCCTTACATTTACTGCGCTCCAATCAAATAGGATTTAACATGGGGACCTATTTCCCGTACAATGGTGGTGTCAAAATCTGCCACTGAGCGATTCTGATTTTGGGGTTGTCTGACACCCTCACTATTTCTTTTGGCTATAATTTGTTAATTCCTAGACTATTTGCGTAACACTTAACATATTATTTGACAGCAAGTCCTTCCACTTTTGACTGCCTAAAGGTCTGTGTTTCAACAGGACAACGCCAGACCCCATTGTGCACGCTTGACCACGCAGTTCCTGACTGCCAACAACATTATCACCCTTCCCTGGCCATACCTGTCTCCAGACGTGAGTCCGATTGAGCACCTGTGAGATGAGCTGCATAGTCGTGTTTGTCGCCGAGACGTTGCTCCAGCCGATCGTCGTGATCTGTTCCAGGCACTCCAGGAAGAGTGGGCAGCCATCCCACAGGCCCACATCAGACGTCTGATCGCATCCATGCCCAGGAGATGCCAGTCGTTGATCGATGCAAGAGGAGGCCACACACAATACTAACAGGAATGCCCGTACGCCAAAAAACTCTCGTGACCCAGATGCAAAACAACTGTCAAATGATTGGTTGAACCTTAAGGTATTCTTGTGTGCTATTTGAACAATTAACTCATTAAATTAAAAAATGTTATTGAATGTCAAAATTATGGCTATGTGTGTGCCTTCAGTAGCTATGCGTTTCTTTTTTTGAACAGTATATATATATATATATATATATATATATATATATATATATATATATATATATATATATATATATGGATATATATATATATATATCCATATATATATATCTATATATATATATATATGTGTGTGTGTGTGTGTGTGTGTGTGTGTGTGTGACCGCGCCATCGCCATTTTGTCGGTTGTTCTGTACCTCCTACCACGACATAGCATATGGCAGCCATTTTTAGGTCACATCTAAAATTAGAGCATTAGTAATGCTGCTGAAGGAGTAGCAGCCAATCAGAGAAGAGAAGCGTCCAGGCTAGCGCGTCAGTTGAAATTTCTTTATCATTCCAATCGCCTGTCGCGGATAGAGAAAAAGCTATTGAGATCTGAAGTCTAATTCGAGCAAGATCATGCCAAGGACTTAAAGTCTTCGAACACTGTCTGGGTGTTCGGTAGTATTAAATGTTCATCTGTATAAGGCTTTGTGTTGCTTGATTGCTAAGTCTGCTGCTGAGAGGGTTGCAAGCAACAAATAATAGCAACCCCTGTCAAACGATCCTTAATAAAATTTTCTTAGTGCATGGGTCTTGGGTGTGAGGTAGCCACATCGACATAAGTTCGCCTCAGCCACACCTAGCCCCTGTCACAAGTGGCGTCGTCTGCAGGATTGACAGATAGCACGCAGTGAAGCAACTCTTTAGTAATCAGAGTAACAACAGCCGAAACAGTAGAACACCCAGTTCAGTGCAAGGCAAGGCACGGGATCATCCAGTTTGTCAATATTTTTAGTCAACTCTACTAGCAACAAGATTGCGACACGCAGCACACGGGCTGCTGGTAGATTGGATAACGAAGATGTGGCCGAGGTGGATGACCCTGTAGTGGGGCTGGATCGTCAACAAGAACGAGTACGGTACATCATAGTACCTACTCACAAGAAAGTGCGGTGCTTTGGGGAGCGCATGGGTCCTTCGGCCGAGGAATATGTCAGAGAAGTGAGAGCTGCCTGGAGAGTGGGGATGATGAGCAAAGAGGACCAGGCGGATGTTATTTGGGACAGTCACCTCGAGTGTCCGCAGGGAACTGATGATTCAGACTGAGGATGATGACCCAGAAGAGATGCTACATTCCATTCTTATGGTGTATGGGAAGCGTCGAAGCATCTGAGAGTTAATGGCCACTTTTTACTCTACCCGGCAAGGTGCAAGGGAGTCTCTTTGGGAATTCTCCCATCGCATCCACGAGGTGTTTGAAAGTGTTGTAAGAGCACACAAACAAAATAATGTCACTCCTTTGGAGCCATCCTTCCTTCGGGACCAGTTTGCTGCTTGTCTGAGAGATGATCTCGTACTAAGAGAGTTGGGAAAGGAAATGATCATCAAAGAGCCTACAGCATCGTTCACGTCGGTGAGGGACTATGCCCTTCGGTTTTTAGAGACTGAATCCACTTCTGGGGCTGGTGTTGCCAGTGTCGAAGTAGCAAATACAGAGACAGTACCAGATACATATGCATTAAACGCAGAAGTGGAGCGGCTGAGAGCACAGGTGGCTCAATTAGAGGCTAAAATTGGTCCGATGTCTCAGGAGCAGGGAAGACGTACCAGGACAGTTCGTTGTTTTGGATGCAGAGAACTAGGCCACCTACAAAATCAATGTCCATAGGCATTAAACTAGACCCCTCTGCGGCTGGGAATCAGGCTACAGAAGGGGAACAGAATGATTCAAAGATAAAGATGGGTAGTGGCCGACCAGGAATGTAAGGGTAGCAGGAGGCGACCCAGGGCACAGAGGAAGCCTAGGAAAATAAGATGCTTCAATTGTGGAGACTTTTCAGACCATATGGCAGCCATGTGTCTTCAGGGCCCGCTTCCGAAGCGATGTTTTCAGTGTAAGTCCCCAGGCCATTTGATATCGGTTTGTCCCTCAAAGAGCGCTCTCTCTAGGCGAACCGACACCTCTAGGTTGCCGTCACGGTGCAAGCCAAGAGATGGCCGTGGCAACTGTCACCCTAAGGGCGCCAAGAAAAGTGGTCGACATTTAGAGGAGGAGACTCATCTAAAACACACTGAAGGACACGTTTCCAGGCTACGAGAGGCGCACGTAAGAGCAGAGGTACCGTTGCAGAAGTTGGCAGCAGTTCGGAAAGAGAAATGTGACAAGGTGTCGTGTTCTATTCCACTACAGGTGGGAGAATTGGTAAGGAAAAGAATGCAATACGCTGAAAGGTCCAAAATTCGTGACATGTGGTCAGAAAAGGAGTACATTGTTGTTCGTGCTCCCACACTGACCGGGGGTCCATATGTCCTCCAACGAACAGATAGAGCGAGTCCGAGCATTAGAGTCAATGGCAACGAACTGAGACGAAGGGAAGACAAAGATGATTCTCCAGATTTGGTAGATACGACTGAAGCGCCTAGCTTAGTGCAGTTGTCCGGCTACGACAAAATCAGGCGGGGAATATGTGACAGCGCCATCGCCATTTTGTCGGTTGTTCTGTACCTCCTACCACGACATAGCGTATGGCAGCCATTTTTAGGTCACATCTAAAAATAGAGCATTAGTAATGCCGCTGAAGGAGTAGCAGCCAATCAGAGAAGAGAAGCGTCCAGGCCAGTGCATCAGTTGAAATTTCTTTATATTCCAATCGCCTGTCGCGGATAGAGAACAAGCTATTGAGATCTGAAATCTAATTCGAGCAAGATCATGCCTAGGACTTAAAGTTTACGAACACTGTCTGGGTGTTCGGTAGTATTAAA
Organism: Oreohelix idahoensis; assembly: GCA_024509875.1. Classification (NCBI taxonomy): domain Eukaryota; kingdom Metazoa; phylum Mollusca; class Gastropoda; order Stylommatophora; family Oreohelicidae; genus Oreohelix; species Oreohelix idahoensis. The sequence goes on along the minus strand of JAMPIV010006214.1, from coordinate 71,861 downwards.
TGTTCATCTGTATAAGGCTTTGTGTTGCTTGATTGCTAAGTCTGCTGCTGAGAGGGTTGCAAGCAACAAATAATAGCAACCCCTGTCAAACGATCCTTAATAAAAATTTTCTTAGTGCATGGGGCTTGGGTGTGAGGTAGCCACATCGACATAGGTTCGCCTCAGCCACACCTAGCCCCTGTCATATATATATATATATATATATATATATATATATATATATACATATATATATATATATATATATATATATATATATATATATATATATATATATATATATATATAATATTCTGGCTCATTCGTTTGCTTTCATACATTTAAAAACTGAAGCGACTATGATTGCTTAGTTTTAAAACAACAAGTAACAATTTTAATATTGAATTAGTCTTTAACAATTAATATAAATATGGAAAGATTGGTGAAATTTGGCTGTAACTACAAGTCTTCGTCACTGAGACGTAGGTGATGATTTATCAAAAAGTCCGTTTTGCTGGTGCTTTTTTATAAGCACTTAACTTTTATAAAGGAGTCCTACAGCTGTGGTTTGCGTCACTTCTTTTTCAAGACGTGCACTTCTCCACATACTAGCGGCGTCGTAACGTTAGTACTTCAAACCGTCTGATGCTTGTAACCACGTACTTTTAGAAAAAATAGAAAGACAAATGTCTCTGCTAAGTACACTGAGTTGGAAGCATAACAGGCGCATCCTATCGCTTTGCACCCACTAATGTTAATCTCTCAGAAGAATTAAATTCTTGAGTATACACAGGAAAAATGAATAGAAATCACCACTATTCCTCTGGGTATTAACTGAGAAAATGTGTCTCGACAGCGCGAATAATGATTTAAGCCTGAACTAACATTAACAAGTTACATATTTCTCACAAAATGATATGCTACACTTGAGGCACATGTGATGTAATCGTCACTCATCACTGCAGCAGTCGGAGTCTGGGGTCACCTCTGCTGTCGGGTTTTCCGCACGACTAGCCAGAAACACTCACCAGCGCTTGCTGTAGTGGTTTATGAATATACTTTTTTCGTATGTTGAGGTTGCCAGCCCCATATATAACCACTTAGCAAGAAAACATGTTAATTCACATTTATAAAAGAAATGTTCACAACTTACCCCAAATTTTTGGGTTATACACAATCTCCTTGCACAGGTTTCGGATGAACACGAGCAAATTCGGTGCATATGCTCTCGAATCAATTTCGTCTGAGAAATTCCTCTTATGACGGGGTTCTATGAATCCACTTGGTCTGGGATATTATTTCTCTAATGACTGATGATCCAATTCCTAGATTTTTAGTCTCTGTATTTATAAAGGCCTGGCATCTTAAGCTTACAGTCTTGTATTTATAAAGGCGGGCTTACTTTTTAAGGTGTTAAGTTTCCCAAATACATTCGATCTGTCACTTATAAGTATGGAATTCTAGGTCCGATCCTTCTCTTTCTGGCTTTTTTTTTTTTGAAGTTGCAAAGCTGTCTGTTCTGTGTCTCTGAGTTCGCTAGATTTTATTTGCAGTTTCCAGTTTAAATCACAGATTGTACTTCCCGGCAAACTTGCCAATGAGATTCATTGTATATTCCGGCTCTCACTTCAATCCAATGGTAAGCTCTTTTCGCACTACGTGGGTTGGAGTGTTCAATTCAAAAAATATCCCACGTGTTTAAAATATTAAATTTAACATTCCCACGCGTGACCTCTTTATAATCATGCGGTAATATTTCCGTTGACATCTTGCGCCCTCTCACAAACAACATGTGACCAAGTTTGCCTGGCGTAATGTCTTCCGCCAAGATATCTACCCAGACAGATTACTTGCGCTAATCACACAGGGATGGTCCGGGAAAGTATTATCTCATTATCGCCTGTGTGTTCGTGCCTTCTTCAGACAGTCAAACAAAAGGGTCGCCGGCCGCTCAGACAAACAATATGGTTGTCCAACGATGATCGTCTATTATCAAAGATTGGCTAGGTGACTCAAAACGACGAACTTATTACCGCTGACCGGTAATAATGACCAGGTATTTTTATGATAATTCCACAGTTCACCTGGCGGAACGTAAATAAGTCTGAGGAGTGGTAAAGCAAAAATGTAAGAGATAAAGATAGTCCCATAGCAGATACTTCCGTAGGGGAGTGGAGTGTTAGGGACTTTCTCTACTAGATTCAGCATATAGCAAAATAATGAATGAAAGGGCCACAAATTGCCAAATAATAAGCGATCAGAGAGAAAAATGAAGAAAAGAGATACTGCCTGAGTGGCTGAAAGTGTGAGAGAGCCACCAAAGGGATACGTACAAACGTTTTGTCACAAATTCCATGTCAAGGACCTTTGCAGGGCTCCTTCTCATGTAGTCCATTGGCCTTGTTGGGCCTGCTGCACCGCTTTTTGCATCTTCTTATCATTCTCAGTTTCTCGAATTTCCTGAATTACCATGTCTCTGCATTCCCTGTTTGATGCCTTGAACCACTAGCGGATGTCACCATGGCCAAATTCCCGTTTATTCGTCTGTTTGTATCCGATTACTTCCCTCAGCTTGAACGACTCTTGGGTAGCACCAACAGCCTCATCCACTTTCCGCTTCCTTCCAGTTTTTAATGTGGGCTGAATGGACTTAAGTACGTCATCTCCTGACTCGCACAGCATCATTGTGATCCTCGCATTTCCTGATTTGTATTCTTCCACAACTGACTTGAACGGAAGTACTGCACAAAATACGTTATTGTCCTTTCCATACATGCCTTGACGACATCGTCCATGAAGAGATGAAAAGATAAGGTAACAGAATATCACCCTGTCTTACACCAGTGGTGGTCCTGAACTCTTCTGATTTATAGTTTGCCGTCTTCACATAATTTCTACAAGTCATGTAGAAGCTCTATATAGCTTGAATCAGAGTTGCTCGAATGTTCTTCTTCGTCAAGCAGTCCCAAAGTTTGCATCAAGGAACCTTGTCAAACGCTTTTTCTAGATCCAAGAAACAAAGGTGCATCTTACCTTTATACTCAAGGGCTTTTTTCCCTCAGCCGCATGAGTGTGAAGATAAGATCCTGAGTACTTCGTTTGCTTGTAAACCACACTGAACCTCATCCATTTGGGGCTCAGCCAGGCGTCTGAGTCTCTGCTCCAGTATGCTAGAGTACATTTTACCAGGGACACTTAGCATGGATATGCCTCTATAATTTCCACACTTACAGTTTCATCTTTTTTGAATATGGGTGTTATGCTGGCAATCTTCAAATCCTATGGTATGATCTTGTGACGCTAGGCTGCCTGTAGGACCCTTAGGAGTAATAAGTCACACTGCTGTTCCCATGTACGTGACGATTTCTGGTGTTATACCATCATGTCCTACCGCTTTGCCCATCTTGATTTTTTCCAGTGCTGCCTTCAGTTCTTTCATCTTGATGCCATCATCATCACCATTGGTTTCCTCTTTTGTGATAGTGGATATCATTTCTAAGGTTTGACCTTGCTCACAGTCAAGTAGCTCTGAGAAATATTCTTTCCATCACTTCCTTTGGATCAGTAACCAATTTGTCTTGCTTGCCCGTTATAAATTTAAAAGGGCACTGTTTTTCCTTCCTCGTGTTCTTTCGAGTCCTATAGAACAATTTCTGGTTTTCTTCAGCATCTTTTTCTAGCTTTTCTCCACATTCTTTCCAGAATTTCTGTTTAACTGCTAGCACCTTGTTCTTTGCTTCTGTTCTGAGTATTACATGTTTTTTATATCTCTCTGCTTTTCCCATTTGAAAAATTTGACAACTGGAAAAAACATTTGAAGAAATATTTGACAACTGTAAGAAATATTTGACAAGTGGAAAAAAAATCTGAAAAAATACTTGATCACTGGAAAAAACATTTGAAGAAATATTTGACAACTGGAAAAAACATTTGAAGAAATATTTGACAACTGTAAGAAATATTTTGACAACTAAAAAAAACATTTGAAGAAATATTTGACAACTGGAAAAAACATTTGAAGAAATATTTGACAACGGGAAAAAAACATTTGCATAAATATTTGACATCTGGACGAAATATTTGACAACTCTCAAAAACGTTTGCATAAATATCTGACAACTGTAAGAATTATTTGACCAGTGGAAAAACATTTGAAGAAATATTTGACAACTGGAAAAATATTTGAAGAAATATTTGATAATTAGAAGAAAAAAAAACATTTGAAGAAATATTTGACAACTAGAGAAAAGACATTTGAGGAAATATTTGACAACTGGAAAAACGTTTGACAACTGGAAAAAAATTTGCATAAATATTTTAAAACTTGAAAAAACGTTTGAAGACATATGTGGCAACTGGCAAATCGTGTGAAGAAATATTTGACAACTGGAAGACATTTTTGACAAGTGGGAAAAATTTGAAGAAATATTTGACAAGTGGAAAAAAATTTAAAGAAATATTTGACAACTGGAAAAAACATTTGCATAGATATTTTACAACTTGAAAAACGTTTGCAGAAATATTTGCATAAATATTTGACAACTGTAAGAAATATTTAACAAGTGGAAAAAAAATTTGAAGAAATATTTGACAACTAGAAAAAAAACATTTGCATAGATAATTTACAACTTAAAAAAATCGTTTGAAGAAATATTTCGCAACTGGCAAAACGTTTGACGAAATATTTGACAACTGGAAGAAATATTTGACAAGTGGAAGAAACATTTGCATAAATATTTGGCAAATGGAAAAAAATATTTGCATAAATATTTGACAACTGGAAAAAACATTTGAAGAAATATTTGGCAAATGGAAAAACTCTTGAAGAAATATTTGACAAGTGGAAAAAATATTTCACAAGTGGAAAAAACATTTGAAGAAACATTTACAACTGTAAAAACATTTGAAGAAATATTTGACAACTAGAGAAAACAATCAAGAAATATTTGACAACTGGAAAAACGTTTGACAACTGGAAAAAAACATTTGAAGAAATATTTGACAACTGGATAAAACATTTGCATAAATATTTTACATTTTGAAAAAAACGTTTGAAGAAATATTTGACAACAGGAAAAAATATTTGAAGAAATATTTTACAACTGTAAGAAATATTTGACAAGTGGAAATACAATTTGAAGAAATATTTGACAACTGGAAAAAAATACCTAGTTACATTTATTTAATGTACTAAGTTTCCGTGGTCGCTGCATGTTTGAAACGATTGGGAGACAATATAAAACCTATCACCAGATGCCGCACGTGTAAAAAGAAGACACGAACGAAGGAATGCTTCTTTTATAAATTTCTACTATTGATCTCTTGTGTTTTGAGCTTGTCTGCAATGAAGTGAACAGAAATAAGCAGCAGGGTTAGTCTTACAACGGTAAATGTTAGTGTTACAAAGGTAAATGTTAGTCTTACAAAGGTAAATCCCGTCGCAGATATACTTTTTCATCTACCAATACGCAAAACTCTGCATGTTAGAATTTTATTACGCTTTTCTAGATAGCTATATTTAGCACTGACGTCACCCTCTATGCCAACGGGATTTTATAAAGAATACGATCAATAGTTTCCTCGCGAAGTTTTGCGCGGACCATCGATCAGGTTTCATAACTAGCTGTAAAAGAACGTGAGTGTTTGAACTTTATTAAAATGAATGAAAATGTTCTCGACATTGTTCCAGTTGCAGACTGTACAGCTCCACTAAGGACTGTCTAGTTGGCGCCATAATCTAGTCTCCAAATTCCATATATCTCTACGGAGCCTCGTTGTGTTCAATGAAATTTCTATTTGGAATTGTCCAGCCTGACCTTTGACAGTATGTTTTATGTTGGAGAATACGGCTGTGTGTGGGGTCACTTACATACCACTAGATGGACATTGGCCTGAGTAGACTTATTACTCATGATACAATATAAATAATAAAGAAAACTACCGAGTGGACCAGAACCCGTATCAATATGTAATTAAATTCACCCAACAAACGGAAATTTCCTGTCATATTTTGACATCAAAAGACATGTCCACGCCGATAACGTAACCACTTCACCTCTCACCACCCTATATTCTCATCAATATCTACACAAAAAACACCAGACAAAACAAAAATCACCCCAACCACACCCCGCTCATTAACCATCTTCCTCTATAAAATTTATCAATTTTTTTATATTTTCCTCTTTATTCTATAGCGGGCAGGAAAAATGGAATTCACTTAGTGAGTGCTTATAAAAATTTATTCTTCTCAAGCCAAGCAGCAACATAGTTGCATGAAGGTTTTGGAACAAATCGGTAGTTATATTCATGTAAAAAGTTAAAAGCACAACTCCTTCCAATAAAAAAGTGTTAAAGCTAAGTCTAAATCAGCTTGTTGTTTGTAACAAGACTACAGCACATCCACACAGATAACAACGTTCTGATGAGATCACTTTTGGACAGTGTACCTATTCCTAAGCTTTCATGAGATACACAAAAATCTCCTGTTATTGATTAAGAACACACTGCCTCCAAATAATTGGCCAATCTACAGAAGTCTGCGGTATGGCCTCTTTAAAAGCGACAGTGAAAAATCAACATATAATCGCTCCTGTAAAGATTTTTTTTTGTGAAGTGTGAAGTTATGCGCGCGTGTGCATTCACCCTCGACGCTCTGATAAATATACATCTAGAGTATATTCAGCGTCGAGCTGGCCGACAACAATATCAACCAGACTAACCTCGCCGGCTGACCACCTCTACACCCCCTTATTATATAAAATAAAAAATTTGTCTCACTTCGCATACATTTGTATCCTCTCTTACATGGTTTTTTTTTTCTCTCCCCCCTATATTCTCATCCATACCTACACACAAACCACCAGACAAAAACACGTTTTTGGCGGTTCTCACCACACAACAAGCGCGGGGCAGGGAAAAATGTACCAAGGGGCTCAATAAACATCACAATTCAACCATCTACTCATACAAACAACACCGCAACCTCACTTTATAATACTAAATATTATAGAAATAATGGCTTAACAAAACTATTTAAAACACTACAGATAACCAATAGTGATTTTACACTGTGTAAAGGAATATCAAACCAAGAAAGCTAACACCAATTAGCTGTAATTCTCATCAATACCTACACACAAAACACCAGACAAACACACTTTTTTAGAGGTTCTCACTACACAACAAACGCGGGGCGGGAAAAATATACTAATGGGCTCAATAAACATGACAATAAGCTAGCCTTTTAGCTGTACTCACCCAACAACGGAAATTCCCTGTCATACTTTTACATAAAAAGACAGGTACACGCCGACAATGTCACCACATCTCCCCTCACTATCTAGTCTTTCTGCTTAGTCTACCTTGTGCCTGTGATCTTGACTGCTGAGGTAGCTCTTATATATTAATAAAACGTAAAAACCCTTGGCATTTGTATAAATGTTGTCTACCTGTTGTAAAATATATATTGTATGTATGTTGTATATATATATATATATATATATATATATATATATATATATATATATATATATATATATATATATATATATATATATATATATATATATATATATATATATATATATATATATATATATATATATATATATATATATATATATATATATATATATATATATATATATATTTATTTATTTATTTATTTATTTATTTATTTATTTATTTATTTTTATTTTTATTTTTATTTATATTTATTGTTTGAATAAAAAAACATAACACTTAAAATACAACCTACCTAATGCCATTATTGATCTAATATTTTTCCTTATATAAATGTCCGCGCCACCTCCGTTATCGATCGGTACAAAATCAACACCACACCACACCACACCCCGGCTGTCAGCTACACCCCAACCCACACCCATGAGTCATCACCCCGCCAGCCAAGAGCCTGTCCTATTACTTGTAACAACCCCAGTCCCGCTTGTACCACTACAACACCTCCAGTTTTTATCAACCAATATTCCATAGACAATCACCCGGACGATAATGATGTCTTTAATCTACAACCACCCTTAAAGAAGCAAAGAGCGACAAACCGTCTGAAACTACAGCTTTAGATTGACATTTTCGTATTCTTTTCAAAGAGATCATTAAATATATTTATTACAACTATATTAAAAAACCTTGGCCTTTGTTATCTATGTTGTAAAATATTGTATGTATATTGTCTACCTGTTGTAAAATATGTATATATATATATATATATATATATATATATATATATATATATATATATATATATATATATATATATATATATATATATATATGTGTGTGTGTGTGTTGCAAGTGGATCTTATGGAAGGGGAAGTAATCTTTAGAATGTTTTGGACAAATTAAAGTTCGAGTTGCAACGCTTGATTAAGCGGATACTCGTTTGACTTTAGGATAGAATTATCTTTTCCTATTTTTCGAGTGACAGAGTACAGATAAGCGTGTGAACGCTGTTTAATCTCAAATGTTGAGATGTATTTATTCTGTACTGTTTTGAGTCATGTGAATAGCTCGCAGTAGTCTGCATGTATTATCGAGAGCGGTGTTCAAGACAGCCGAGTCTCGTGACGGAGTTTTTTTGGCGGGACTAGTGTGTGATTTGGGGAGTTGTGTTTTGGGCGTGGACCGTGTAGGTCGAGTCCCAGTGGTTTTTGGATAGTGTATGCCTACGTAGGACTTGAGAAAATGTCGACTTATATATTTCGCTGTGTGTACAGCCTATGTGATTAACTGCAGTGTGGAGATGTATGAAGCTATGAAGCTATTATAAGTCCAGGATTGGGACAGGCCATATTATATTATTAACTGCCGTGAGTGCAGTCTTATGAGTATACTGAGTCGTGAGGACATTATAGTGATGATATTATTATTAACTGCCGTGAGTGCAGTCTTATGAGTATACTGAGTCGTGAGGACATTATAGTGATGATATTATTAACTGCCGTGAGTGCAGTCTTATGAATATACTGAGTCGTGAGGACATTATAGTGATGGTATTATTATTAACTGCCGTGAGTGCAGTCTTATGAGTATACTGAGTCGTGAGGACATTATAGCGCTGATATTATTATTAACTGCCGTGAGTGCAGTCTTATAAGTATACTGAGTCGTGAGGATATTATAGCGCTGATATTATTATTAACTGCCGTGAGTGCAGTCTTATGAGTATACTGAATTCGTACCTTTTGTTGTAACGGTGTATTCGTCTTATGTCTACGTGATGATGTGCTGTGAGTTAATAAACTATTGTTAAATGTCACCACCGTTTAAAACCATCTATGACTTCTATGTGCGTACCTGTGTTGTGAGTGACTGTTCTGGCACACACTCACTAATACATACCGAACACAGATACTAACAGTGGCAGCATCTAAACAGTGAACATTAGACTATTAACAGTGGTGACACAACGGTTGGTATCATTTGGTGGTTTTCAGTTAACAGGATCTGACATCTACGACTATTTGCGTCGATAGCCTAAGTGGCGTAGTTTTCGTATCATTCGATATCATTTAAGATGTGCCTGTGTGGCGTATACGATTAAGAAATTGTTACCTCTACAGTAATATGTACTTGTAGCAAGAGGTTAAAGTGAATCAAATTTTGTACACCAGACCATAACATATCTAGAGGATCAGTCACTACAAGTTGGAAATAATACATATGACTTTCACGTGACAAGAGTGTAGAACACTTGACTTTGTTATAATTAGCCCTATGTGGGCGTGGCTTGAATCTCCTGTATTTCAGAACTGTGACCTAGTTATTATCTGCCTGGGTGGCGCATTTGAGAAACAACGCACGCTTTATTTGGTAGTATGCAACTTTACACCAGTAGCAATTGACGGCCTATTTCATTCCTATAGACTACAACAACGTCTGCAGTGGTCAGGGAAGTTCAATTAGACTTGGACAGTATTTGTACCAGCATTTGTACGGGTTGTGACGGATTCCTGCAATATTCGGGTTACCTGTGCCAGTTGTCACCATCACAAGTTCAAGATGTTATTATACACGGAGTTGCCGTGTACATTTCAGACTACAGAAGAGTCAAGAGTTGCAGTGTGTGCTGTATTATGGTTCCTGTCAACTTGTGCATTGTTAAGCACATATCATATTGACGAAATTACCTGAAGAGAATCGAATCAAGTTCCAGTGCTTTCCCGCAGTGGAGGTTTTAGCAGTCTATGTGATATCCAGTGTCGTGGCGGAAAGGAACGGGATCATTGACAGATAAGTGATTTTTTCTTGTGTAAATTTTGTCACTTCATATATGTCACTGGGCCTCCCTAATTGCTCATTCTGTTGTTATTGTTGTTTATGTCTAATTTGACATATGATTAAGATTTTATGCATAGGTGTTAATGGCTGTTGACATATGTCGATTTTCCTGATAATGATGTGACTTGAAAAAGGTGCTATAAAAAGGAATTGGTGATACATAATTGAGGAATAAGCTCATTTCTTGACAAATAGTTAACTTTGTGATCTGGAAGGGTAATTGTCAAACCTTTTGCGACAGTAATTTGTCATAACTATAAGTGATTACTATATATATATTTGATTAAGTAAGTGAATCACTATGGATGATGATGATATAGATCCTGAGGATATGAGGCCTGTATTGGCTTATTTGTGGGAAGAAGGTAGAGATTACACTGGCTAACAAAAAAAAAATTTTTTTTCTTTCTCTAACATTTCTATGTTTTTCTGGTCAATTTTAATGCGCTGTTTTTAAATCTGCAAACCGTTTTTCTCTATCAGATCGGGATCTCTAGAAATACGCAATTGAAGGTTTGTAACAACGCATACAGTATTACATCATTCGTACAAGAAGTATAACAGTTATGTAGGCTTGAATTTCTTTGCAGTCGACTTTCGTCGGTGAATGGCATGTGGTACATCGCGATGAAGCATCCAACAATAATCGGCAAGCATGGTTACACTCCACCGTCCTTGATAACGTGACTCCATTACGGCGATATCTTGATGGAATCGTTCTCCATGTTCATCGCTGACTTCGCCAAGATTGTCAGGGAAAAAGTCATGATGCGAATCGAGCAAATGGATTTTGAGGGACATGTTACAGCCCATAATTCTGTATGCATCTATGCACTGCTTAACAATATGCACATAGTCGACAGATTTGTGATTTCCCAGAAAGTTATGGACGATCGATTTGAATGCCATCCATGCGCGAAGTTCACTACCATGTAACAAGTTCTCGAATTGTTTGTCTGCAATAACTTTCCTAATCTGAGGTCCTACAAAGATACCTTCCTTTATCTTTGCATCGCTAACTTGCGGAAACTTTTCTCGAAGATAAGTGAAAGCTTTGCTCGTTTTATCTAACTCTTTTACGGAATTCTTCATGAGCCCCAACTTTTATGTATCGGTGGTAAAATGATGCTGTCTTTGTTAACTAATGGCTCGTGTATTACATTTTTATGCCCGAGCTGCATACGATCCCTGATAGGCCACATCTTTCTTGCATAATGTTCCTATCTTTTGCTGATAGGCCACACCTTTCTTGCATAATGTTCCTGTCTGTTGCGGCTGTCCCATTCACATAGGAAGCAACAAAATTTAGTATACCCAGTCTGCATGCCCGTGAGAATTGCAATGACCTTTAGGTCTCCACAAATCCGCCATTGGTAGTCATTGTACTTTATTTTTGCCAAATGTATAGCCATATTGTCATAAGTTTCTTTCATATGAACAGAGTAGGCGACTGGAATTGATGAAAATAAATTTCCGTTATGCAATAACACGGCTTTAAGACTAGTCTTGGAAGAGTCGATGAAAAGTCACCATTCGTTGACTATGTGCTCATGACCGAGGTTCACCATTAGACCGTTTACATCTTTGCAATAGCAAATGTCATTATCCATCTCAAAGTATTGAACAAGTTCTCTGTGTCTATGACGAAATTTAGATATCGGAGTATTGGGCGCTAAAAGATTCCATTCTTTGAGTCACGAACCGAGTAATTCCGCTTGTCCTTTGGTAAGAGTGAGATCACGTATTAGATCTGAAAGTTCTGAATGGTCAATAAGTGAACACCATCATTCACTGGTATATAATCCGAGTCAGAATTAGTTTCTAAAGCAGGTAAACTATCAATTTCTGATGGTTCATTCACGTCCAACGGATATTGTTCTGGTGGAACTGGGGTCAGACACGTGATTGGATCATGAGGCACTGGTTTCGAAACCGATTCAATATTTGGATAAACCACAGACTTTCTAGTTTTAAAAGTGAAACCGTGGATATTTGTCAAGCAGAAGTAACAATCAGTAGCGTGATTTGTCGGTTCACGCCATATTACTGGCACTCCAAAAGGCATCGACTTATGCTTCGGCGATTTTCGTAACCAACCTGCCAATGTATTTGCACAAGTCGAACAAACTGCATTTGGCTTCCAAGATTTATTTGCATCATCAACTTTCGATTCGAAATAAAGTTCATATGCTTTCTTTTGTAATGGTGTAAAGTTTTTCTGGTGAACACGATCGGTAAAATATCCGCACATGTAACAGAACAGATCAGCCGAATTTCTACAACTATTAGAAGCCATATTTTGCTCAGAATTATTTCAAAATACAGTAACTATTTGAAAAATAGCGTAACATATGTCATGCATCTTTTAGCAGTATAAAAAGTAGAATTATTTTGCATTTTATTAATTTTTAATAAGTTATATAGTAAAAATGAAACGGAGCAAATAACGGTTTCCCAAAACTATATTTATTCACAAATATCTTAATAACCCGATGTGATAGAGATAAATGGATTTCAGATTTGAAATCAGCGCAAGAAACTGACCTAAGAACACTTATTCTTATATAAGAAAGAAAAATGTTGTTTGTCAGTGTTATCAAGGATTAAAAGGCCCAGAGCTTGAAGCGCATGTGATGGACAGATTTTTGGTCAATGCGTCAAGAGCCCTTAAGTATTTTGCTGAGGAGAATTTTCACTCTCATCCTCATCTAAGGATGGCTAAAGATTTACTGCAGTTACTGGTTATGGATCTTCGATTATTTTCGTACCACTATATGGGTGTTGAACGCGATCAGATAATGAAGAGTATACGTAAGATAGTGCGCAACGACAATTCTGATGATCGGGAAAAAGAGTTAACAGGTGAGGAACAAATGAAAGTCAACAAACAGAGTGCCCTACAGGAAAGGGACAATTGTTTAAAAAGCACTGCTGAAGTAAGTAAAGTACATGAAACAGTGTCTAGACTTACCGGTGAATTGCAAAAGTCAAACTCAGAACTTGCTAGTGTGCAGGCAAGTTTGGATTTAGCATTGTTGAAGATAAAGCAATTGGAAGTCCAGATGAAAGATAAGCAAATTGAGGTGGAAAATATTACACAGGAGGTCCAACAAAATAAACAGATTTATGAGAAATTGAAAGTTGAGACCGATAAACGTGATAGGGATTATACAGAGTCACTTCTTGATTTGATGGATGATATTGCGAATCTTTGTCTCCAACAGGAAGAAAAGAATGAGATGATTCCAGAAAAGATTGATGAGCTTAATAATAGCAATGATTATATTAAGATTCAGTCTCTACAACTAGAGTTGACTCAGTTGAGAGCAAATAAAGAACAGTTAGAGAAAGAGACATTAGTGGAGTTGATGGCTGAGAAAGAGAAGGTCGCTAAGATTGAAAATTTACTAGCAGAAGAAAGCTGCAAAGTTTTAAGAGTTGAGAGTTTAAATAAGGAATTAGGTGAAGAGATCTCACATAGAGATGTGGAGATTGCACAGGCAAGAAAACGAGTAGATGGCCTGCTTGACATCGTCTTGAATAACAATATGTTGTCTTCTGTCAATGTTGACAGTGATAGACAGAAAGTTGCGAAAAGTCAGCCCCATACACTTTTTGCTCAGAGAGATGTCATTCATGGTAAAGACAGATCTTTTCGTGGTAGATATAACTTTCGAGGTTCTAATATTACTAATAATTCTAGTAATAATTCTTGGCGTCAGAACAACAAAGATTCTAGTGTAACAACCAGTTCTGTTAATCAGGAAAAAAAAGGTGATATATTTCAGGACAAGACTCTTAAGAGCAAACATTTCTCTACTATTTTAAATACTCAGAAATTAATAGCGGGTGTTGAAGCTATTATTACTTGTTCCAAAGATGAAACCCATATGCGGAACAATAGAAATACTATTGTTTCTGGCAGTTATCAAACTCAGCACAGTCAGTTTGAAACAATTGGTAAATATATTCCCATAAGGGAAAAGAAAAACAGTTCTAGTAAGAGAGATAACCCTAAGATTAAACAGTACCAAGGGAGATCAGTAGATAATAATTTTCCTTCTCCAAGAAATAGAAAAAAATTTAACAAATCTCAAAGTTACGATTGTAAGAGTATTGGAAAGTGTGATAGAGATAATGGCTTTTCAAATGTTGCTTTACATCACCAGAGTAATGTTCCTCAACAAAAGACTAAAGTCATTATTTGTAAACAAAGCAACGGTAATAATAAGTATTTTGATCATAGAACAAATATTAAGCGCAATTGTGCTAATTGTATTCAACATGAGCCCAGAGTCATTTATAATAAAGGTAAACAGAGTAAAAATAACAGTGGATGCTTGAATACTATTGCCTGCTCTGCTTGTTGTTGTGAATATAACACTTTGTTTCAGCCTACGGCAGCGGCGACATTCAAGGTCGGTCATGTTGTCCCCAAGTATTCTGTGGTATCTGCATGTGATAGGAAGAGCTAGTGACATCGTGAAGAGACCGATGCTTTACACAAGCCGGTGCTGGGTAATTGTAAATTTGATTTCTACGTTTTTCTCATTAAATTTCACTATTGAGTAAAATGGAAATTTTCATTTGTATTTGTTGACAGAAGCTACGTTGCGATAAGAGTCAAGGCTTCTGTGACATATTGACGGTCAGAAATTTAGGTCAACTTTCCGCTCGAGTGGTCAACCGAAACCTGTCAGCGTCTAACTAAAATCTGAGGTGTTGCTTACTGAAGGTCAAGCATGTTTACAAGAGAGTGGGAAATGTGGCGGCTTATTTTTTTTTGAGATAGTAAATATTTTTGTATTCTATATTAGTACATGACATGTTGTTGTTTTGAAATAACATATAATTTTGTTGTAATGATTATTTCTACCCATCTTTTGATTGCCATAATTTTTTTTAATTGTTGTTATTTTTATGTCGGTAGTTTGATGACATGTTAATACATTTTTATGCTATTTATATATTATTGTGAAACTTTGATTTTTCCAGAACTTGATTTCTTGCCAGTCAGGCATGCAGATTATTTTCTTAGCAGATTTTTTGGAATTTTTTTTTGTGTGCAAATATTTGATAGGACCTTTTTCATATTTCATAGTAGTAACAGATTGTAGATTTATTTATAATGTATATCTTATCGATTTGAGTAAGAGATAAAGTTATAGCTAAATAGCATAGTACTGAGCTGAACGTAATTGTCAGCAGAAAGAACTTAAAGTATAAATTAAATTTACATGTGTTGATTTAAAGGTTTCTTCGAGATAGGATTTTTGTTTTATATTTCACTCATTTTGTTAAAATATTGATTTCATTATTAGGTTTTAGTGGTCTTGAATTACTTAAAAATTAAATACTGTTTTTATGTAACTTATCGTTAGAAAATATGTTTGTACGGTACTTTTGAAAAAAATGATTTTTTTTTTGGCATTGTAATTTTTTGTTTGTGTGTGCCCAGCATTTGAATGCGTGATATCATTGATATGTAGATTGATTAGTTCTTGTAAAAAGTTATTTTTATTATAATGTATTTTTATTTTTTTAGCGCTTGATTGTGCGTTGGTCGTATTAGTTATAGCAATGCTATTACTTGTTTGTTCAATGCCTATAATTTATTTATTTTTAGTTATGTATAACTCTTGTAATTTGGTTAAATTACTTATTAGGTTTTGTTTAGTTATAAATTATTTTTTAGTGGTGTTAGTATAGATATACTTTGATATTTTGTGTTGTGCCTTTCGATCATGTTTATATATTTATTTTTGAATAGGTTATCTGATCAAAACAGTTATTAGTATGTACTGTTATTGACTTTCTCTGCGTTCGTGCCTTTGCTTTCTATCTGTCTTTGGTAACTATTCTTCATTTCATTCTATCTTTCTGTTGTCTTTTCGATATGTGTTCATGTCTTGTTTATACTTCTGTTCTTTGTATTGTTGGAATGGTTATATGACTTGATATGATATATCTACTTATGATAGTTGTATTTATTTTACATGTAATTGTCCAACTTAAATTAGGAGTATATGGCATTGTTGAGTTCTTACTTTCCTTTTTTACAGATCATTCTTCTTTTGATTGATCTTGTGTTTTCTCTTTCGATCGGTTGTTTTCGGTTTGGTTTGTACTAAATATACGTAACTTAATTTTGGAACTGATCATATTTGTATATTTAGCTAATTACTTTTTATACTTAGCTGATTATGCTGTATGCTTTAATTGCCACTTTACACTTTAATGCTGATATTTGTTGTAGATATAATTTGATTTAAAATAAGATGATTTTTGTAAGCATATGTTAGAACTTCTTTGTCTTCTAAATTTTTTATTTTTTGGGTTAATTTTTTGAAAAAAATGATAGAATCATTTTTTTCCCCGGAGCGGGTGGTAACTGTTGCAAGTGGATCTTATGGAAGGGGAAGTAATCTTTAGAATGTTTTGGACAAATTAAAGTTCGAGTTGCAACGCTTGATTAAGCGGATACTCGTTTGACTTTAGGATAGAATTATCTTTTCCTATTTTTCGAGTGACAGAGTACAGATAAGCGTGTGAACGCTGTTTAATCTCAAATGTTGAGATGTATTTATTCTGTACTGTTTTGAGTCATGTGAATAGCTCGCAGCTAGTCTGCATGTATTATCGAGAGCGGTGTTCAAGACAGCCGAGTCTCGTGACGGAGTTTTTTTGGCGGGACTAGTGTGTGATTTGGGGAGTTGTGTTTTGGGCGTGGACCGTGTAGGGCGAGTCCCAGTGGTTTTTGGATAGTGTATGCCTACGTAGGACTTGAGAAAATGTCGACTTATATATTTCGCTGTGTGTACAGCCTATGTGATTAACTGCAGTGTGGAGATGTATGAAGCTATGAAGCTATTATAAGTCCAGGATTGGGACAGGCTATATTATATTATTAACTGCCGTGAGTGCAGTCTTATGAGTATACTGAGTCGTGAGGACATTATAGTGATGATATTATTATGAACTGCCGTGAGTGCAGTCTTATGAGTATACTGAGTCGTGAGGACATTATAGTGATGATATTATTATTAACTGCCGTGAGTGCAGTCTTGTGAGTATACTGAGTCGTGAGGACATTATAGTGATGATATTATTATTAACTGCCGTGAGTGCAGTCTTATGAGTATACTGAGTCGTGAGGACATTATAGCGCTGATATTATTATTAACTGCCGTGAGTGCAGTCTTATAAGTATACTGAGTCGTGAGGACATTATAGTGATGATATTATTATTAACTGCCGTGAGTGCAGTCTTATGAGTATACTGAATTCGTACCTTTTGTTGTAACGGTGTATTCGTCTTATGTCTACGTGATGATGTGCTGTGAGTTAATAAACTATTGTTAAATGTCACCACCGTTTACAACCATCTATGACTTCTATGTGCGTACCTGTGTTGTGAGTGACTGTTCTGGCACACACTCACTAATACATACCGAACACAAATACTAACAGTGGCAGCATCTAAACAGTGAACATTAGAATATTAACAGTGGTGACACAACGGTTGGAATCAATATATATATATATATATATATATATATATATATATATATATATATATATATATATATATATATATATATATATATATATATATATATATATATATATATGTTGTATAAAGAAACAACACACTACAACAACACACTTAAAATAAAAAAACAATACCACCCATACCCGCCAGCTACACCCCAACACACACATGCGTCGTCACCCCCGCCAGCCAAAGTCAATACCATCTCCCTTAAAAAACCCCCTTTGTAACCTACGCCGCCATTATCGATTTTTTATAATTCCCGCCACTTTCGATTTTTATATTTTTTATATATATTTGTTCTTGGCAGCAGCTGTAACAAAACACCGTGATATTAATATTACAATTAAAGAACCTTGGCATTTGTTATCTATGTTGTATAAATATTGTATGAATATAGTATATATATATTGTATAACTGTTGTAATATATATAATATGTTGTATGAATAAACAACACAATACCAGCACAATACAACAACACACAACAATTAAGATACCTACACACAATACAACATACCTACACGCCCGCCGTTATTGAGCTAATATATGTCCTTATATAAAAGGCACGCGCCACCGCATGACTCGATCGGAGTATTTTATTATATAAAAGTCACGCGCCACCGCCTGAATTGATCTTAGTATTTTATTATATAAAAGTCACGCACCACCGCCTGAATCCGCCTCGTAGCGTGCATGACATACTACTGAGAAGCTCAGCAGCCCTAGTTATAACAACACACCTCCTCCCCCATCCTCCACCGGCCAAACCAAAAATCAAGAAACCAACAAACAAACTCTGCGATTCATAATGCACTTCGTAGCTTCTCGCTCACCAGCCGTTCAGTTAGACTAGAATGCAATTATTAATGTATCATCACCTAATACGTATTGATCCAACTACATGTTGGCTGCTCCTATCATTTGGATAGTAATGTTGAAAATGATACACCGTAAATCCTAGCAGAGAGCAGCGTTATAACGGTTTTAAACATACTTTATTTCTCTTCACCCCTTATTGGTTTCCATCTGTTTTGTCATTGCAAACATATTCAGTAACACATTGTATTGGTTACTGTTTGTATTTAGTATTGGAATCGATGCCGTAGAATAGCAGGACGGAAGTGGTAGAACAATGTGTGGAACTGTTGACAAGAACTGGGTCAAGTGCCAGTGGAACAAGAGATGGAAAGGACACACTCTGAGGAAACCTATTGAAAGAGTTATCAGGTGGTCCTTATTCTGGACACCCCATGAGCAAGGGAGCTATATGGAAACTAAGGAACACGCAGTGAAGAGAACTGGAGATAAGATAAAAGGGAAGTATCTTCCATGCGACTGACATTGCCAACCGAGCGTGGTCTGCGCTGTCGAAGCAGTGTATACATGCACATCGACATGTATCACTTTGTCTTTCCGCGAAATACCAAGTAATTGCCGTATGCACCGTAGATGGAAGGTCTTAAGATGTATGTGCATTGTGGTTAATTATGATTAAGTGATTTCATATATCTTTTTCTTTATCTTCATTTTTGGCTTCTACCTTCTCTGTCACCTACTCCTGTAGGAATTTAACCCTCCCATATTCAAACCTCTGTCTTTCTTATAATTTAGCAGGCAGTTTATGGCTGTTAGCATTTAATTGCATTCTCTTTGATGCAGGTTAGCGAGCAGACTGGGTCCCGCTCACCTGTAATTATCTCGGCAGCGATCATAAAAATCGCTGTAATGAGATCAGTTGGTGATGGAAAGGGGAGACAATTTGTCTATTACCTTTGCCTGGATTCGTTCATTGTAAGTTAATTTACAAGATGCGAACCGCCATATCAAAGTCTTTCGCTATAATTCATTTACGACCACTTCTGCAGATGGCGAGAGTGAGGCGATAATATATGTAGATTCTAATTCATCTAGATCTTAATATAGACCTGGCTTCGGCATTGGTGCGATAAAGTTGTTTGATTCGCAGAATGAGATAGAGTTTATGTAGATTTTCCAAAAGGTGCCAACATCTGGCAAGAGTCTGCTAGTTACAACTTTCCCTTTGATTCTTTGTCAGTTTCAGATATTTATACCTCAGCAGTTTAGACTTCATTCATTCAATACTGCCACAGCTTGAGAGAGACTTCTAGCGCGAGTTCTAGAATCACCGTAATAGTAGAGTCTTAGTTTCTCGTGGAGAAAATCTTAGAAGTTTGTGTGAAGGTATATATATATGACTAGTATTGTCGAGTGATAGAATTGTTAGTTCGATTTATATCATCACTAGATTGGGTGCAGAGTGATTTACTAATTTAATCGTCATTATAATTCTCTAAGTTACTGTGTTACAGTGGATAGCAGAATAAATTATAATTTCTAGCTAAAACTCATTCAGCTATAAATAAATTTAATTTAATTGCTAGTAACCAGTCAGAGAACATTTTAACTAACTAAGTAAACGCACTGATTCATGATAAGTGTTGACGAGATATGTATTTATTTCTAATTCATGATGACTGATTTTTTTAATGACTAGAATTTATTTCACGGGAGTTTTAAACGATAAGACAAGCTCTAAGTTTGCTGTTTATAATTTAAGTTAAACGACCGAAGTGAACATATTCTATTTACGCGTAGGATCGTGTATAATATTAGGGTTGAGTATTTATGTTTTTCTCTTCCTTGTATACAGTATCTGGGTCAAGCCCAAAACCTACCAGCGGTTTCTGTTTATGTATAGCAGAGAATAACTAGACGAAAAGAACTATTTTTCTGCAACTTATGTTGTAACTGTCATTGAGTTCCAGAGTTCTTTTCCAATGATCAAAGTTTTACAGTCGGCCCGTGGTGGCGACTAAATCAAACATTTTAACAGAATCAAACCTGCGACATTACTTGTATAACAACCACTGTGTTGAGAAGAAGATAAATCCTGAACAGAGTTATTTACCTGCAACTCGAGGTAACAGTCGATTATTTCAAGCTACTGTACCCTTGTGAACATTATACATTTTATTTATTTTACTTCCTGGACAAAAATTGAAGTGACATTTATCAGCATCCTACGTACCATAGTGAAGCGAGCGCTTCCCAAGATTTGAATTTATTAGCATTGGAGAAGCTGGGGCTTGTTTCGCTCAAACACACTATTGGATGGGCTGTATGTTCCTTAAACAATTGTTCCAGATGTGGTGAGAGTGCCTATTAGGTAAGAGAGCATGTCTTGTGATTACAAGTGTGTCAGAGCGAGAAAATGCAGGGATGCTTAATTCTTTGATTCTGAATCCATATATCCATTGATGGTTTTTCTTCTTAAAGATTACATATGCTATCTATTTCAGAGTAGATTACAGGAAAAACCTCTGTTATTTACGGTAGAGTGAAATCCTAGACCATATTCTATAAATCTGTGACTCTTTGGGGCGAAAACTTCTCTTATAACGGGATCTTGGTTCAACAGAGGGGGAAAGGATTACACCTATGGGTCAACTCTGTTATTGATTCCGTAACCTATGTTTATTTGTGTATTGATTTGATAGTCTAAATTTATTTAGTGTGTTGTGAAATTCTTTATGATAAATAAACTTTACATAAACTTATTCAAGAGTGTCGGTCAGCTCGTCCAAAAATATCTATATTCACTGTATGAGAAGGGATTTTTAAAAAATAATAATATTAATAATATAGTGGAATTCAATACAAAGTAATAGTTAAAGTAAAAATTAAAAGATTATTAAAGTATTATGTAGGCTAAGCCGTAAACGAAAAAACGCTTTCTCAGAAAGTAGATCTTTTCCTTTCAAAGCATGTGATAATAGTCGCACGGCTCAAATTGATTAATTTTTTGTTGTATATTGATTGTTGATAATCCCAAAGAGTGAGAGTCAGTAGCACAGATGTTGTAAATGTGGAATGTCGCTGTAAGTTGGCTGTTCTGCTGTGGCTAAAGTAATTTTTGTCAGTAGTGAAACTTTGATAGCTTGCCTGGTTTGGGCATGTAACTCGTCATGACTCCTTTTCGAAAACGATCCTTCTAGGGAACAGTCGAAGGTAAACGGAGAAGAGGAAGGCAAAGAAAATCCTGGGCTGATGACATCACAGAATGGGCAGGGCACGGTTTTTCCACACTTGTACGCATTGCTGAGGATAGAGAGCAGTGGAGGACCCTGTCTGCTGATGCTTACACCATGGCACCCCTACGACCCATGACGGGTTACGGGTTGAGATGATGATGAATGTAATTTTTGTTCCCTTTTTTAACAGATGTCAAGACCCTAGAGGAATAACAATGAGTTCACGAAAGTACTTAAGTGGATATCAACAAACGCAAACTCAAGGAAAAGCGATCTGCCGAAATCTTTAAATGTCAAAAACTAACAAACAATTTGGCAATGTCAAGTTTGTCAACACCTACAGTTTAAACAAGCCAAGCAAACACCATTGAAGCCAGTGATAGTGCACAAATTGCGGGAGCTCTTTCTAGCAATATTCAACCCACTGTTGACGCTTTTGATACAGATGACGATCACAGTGGTCAGCATGAAGGTACCGCGGAACAAGCAGAGACTGAGCAGAAACATGAAACAGGAAGCAAATTCAGTGATTTCAAAGAATACAGTGACCTCGAAAACTGGCCCATAACAGTTGATAATGATTACGTACAGAATTGTTTAACGAAAGACACAGGTTTTTTTTAAAAATAAAAAACCAGATGATGTATATACCGAATCAAGCAGGGTTTACAAGGAACAAAACATCTAATTAATTAATCAAATTGTGCGTTAGGAAGTGTAACTGTGTAATAAACCACTGGTTCATTTTAGGAGGCAAACCAAGCCTGTGTAGATTCAGATAAAGTGAGAATGGCAGCGGAAAGTGTGTTCATAGTTTTAGAAAAGCATTTAAAGAATTATTTCTTGAAGGAATTGAACACACGCCAGGAACGAAGGAAAGGATGAAAGGAATCACATTACTGTATTATTTAAGATAATACGTAAAATTTTCCACAAGACCTAATAACTTTATGGAGGCGAATTATGGACAGATAGCTGTGACCAAGGAATTGGAGAAAGATTATATTCACAGTGAACTGGATAGTGTTATTACTGATTTATTATGCCCTGTGCGTCTACCTGCACACTGTCTGAAACTGTCTCGCATCCCCAACATCTGTGATAGAGAGATAGAGATAGACAATACAGTGGTTAACCAATTGTATTTCAGGTTACATCCTGTAACAAACTTACACCTTTAAAGAGCCAGCCACAACTGAAGGAACTAGTGGTGCAAGCGCCCTTTGAGGGACAGCCACCAAGTACCTACTGCCTGGAGGAAATACAGTTGATCGTTTCTTTTCTAGAACAGAAGTGACAGGCTCCAAAACTAGAAGTGAAAATAAGTAGCCACACAAGGCTACTGTCCAGTGTACAACAGAATTACCACAAATAAAGAAACTAAGACATAATGATGACAAGTCAGTGCATCTAGATAGGCAAATTCATAATCAGTGATTGACTGTAATTCATTAAATGTGAAGAACTATTATTGATCCTAAAATAAAGAGTCTACAATAAGATTGAGTTCAGCCAGGAAAGAAGAACTATACTTACAAATTTACAGACTGTAGTTAGTTGTGAATAGTTAACAAATGATTTTATTAATTTTATGTTGTAATCAATTTTGAGTTCAGTGAAAAATTTTCACAAAGAAAAGAAGAAGTTTGTACAAAATAAATGGTAAAGTTTACCAACAGAATTACTTGGATTATTTAAGTTAAGTTACAGTTCTTGTTGGGTAATAGTTTAGTTTAATACCCCTAGCAGAGCCTAACATTATAAACAGAGGAGGATCTTGAGAGGAGCATTTAGGAACTTTTATCATACTTGAGAAATTATACAGCTTGATCTTACCTTTGATGTCCATACAAACTTACTCTTTTCTGAGAAGGGGGTATTGCTTATAAGACCAGTCTTTTATCTTGCACTATCCTGGTATCACCTGATACAACTTTGTGTCTAGGATACTTACCTCTCATGACACTGGTGTTTCAGTCCGGGATACCTTTACTACACTGGGGTCTTTTCTTTGAGATATTTAGGCTTATAATTATCACTTACATCTCATGAGTTAGCAGTAGGAGAATAATTTTAATAATAAAAATTAGTTTTAGTAAAAAGTAAAAATAAATAAAGCATTTTGAAGTGCCATTGAGTACAAAATAAAACTGTGGTGACTGGGTACACTGACAGTAGTCTTTAATTAATTAGTGTTTGTATCAATTTTGGTTTGGTCTAATAAGTATGAGTATGGCAGACTTGGCAAAATTTCGATCTGCTACAATGCAGACGGCAAAGGAGTTTGGGTTAAGTGGGGAGGCTATTATTCAGTATGTTACTACAGAGTGTGCCAAGTTTATTGAAAGAGAAGATAAGAAGTTGGAAACAGAAAGGAAACTTCAGGTGGAAGCTGATAAGGAGGCTAAGAAACTAGAAGCTGAAGAAAAGAGATTGCAAATGGAGGCTAAAGCTAAGAGATTGCAAATAGAAGCTGAAGATAAGAAACTGGAAGCTGAGGAGAGAAGACAGGTTGCTGAAAGGGAGGCTGAAGCTAAGAGATTGCAAATGGAGGCTGAGGAAAAGAGGTTGCAAAGGGAGCATGAGTTGATATTGAAAGAACTTGAACTTCAAGGAAATGTTACTGGTAATGGAAGCAGTCCAACTACCTCTGACAGTTATGCCAGTCATAGTACCTCACATGGAGTCATGAATTTTCACTTGGATCCATTTGTGGAGAAAGACGACGCAATTGAGGCTTACCTGGATATGTATCCTGGAGAAACCTACCACCAATTCTCTGCTAGATTAGAAACCTATTTAGAGAAGTGGTCTACTCTGGGAAAATGTCAAGACCTAAAAGAAATGGTCATGATGGAACAAGTGAGGAAGTCTATGCCTCAAGACATGAGAAAATTTCTTATGGCACAAGGAGCAGAGAGATTGGGGGAGATTTTAACAGTTGCTGAGAGATATCAGGCAGCTCAGGCAGAAATAGCAGGAATTAAGAAGAAGCAAGGAGAAAGTAATAGGCCACCCCAATACCAGAATAAGTTTGATAATAGGGACCAATAACACAAATACAAACAAGGTTATGACAAACCTAAATTTGACCATAGAGACAGGAACCCTCAGGTACAAGATAAGAAACCCTACAGACAGGGAGAAACGTGGTGTAAAATTTGTAAAATGAACAACCACAATACTTTGGACTTTAGAAACAAAATCCCTCCATATCACGCTGCATGTCTTGTAACAGGGGACAAGGGAAGGAAGGAACTGGCAGCCAGTCAGATAGACCTCCATCATCAACCCAGCTGTGAAGGAGTAACATGTAACGGCACTAAAATATGGTGCCTTTATGATTCAGGATTTGAATTCGACTCAGACGTGTGTGCATCCCTAGTGCATCCTGATCAATACACCACAGAAACCGTGAAGATACAAGGGGCATTAAAGGGAACCGCCACCATGACACTTTCCATAGCAAGGATCAATGTCAGGACTCGCTACGTCGAAGGAGTGATAAGAGCAGCAGTGAGTGATGATCCTATATACCCGCTGGTAATAGGAAGTAGATATGACTTCTTGGGTGACCCAATACAACCTGTGATCATGGCAACACTCCAGACCAGGTCTAGCATTAAGAAGGAGGAGTACAGTCCAATTAACATTCATCCCAAAAAGATGAAAAGGGCCAAGGCTGAAGATAGCTCATTAAAACCTTGTTTTGGCAAATTGCCAAAAAGCTATAACCCCCAAAGAAAGGACAGTTTTATGTGAATGATGGATTGCTATACAGGAAAGCTGGAACAGGACCCAATGGGCATAGACAACTAGTACTGCCATCTTTTTACAGCGGCAAGGTTATTGAATTAGCACATGTTGTAGCAGACGGTGGACATATGAAAATCGGTACCACTTGTCAAAGGACAGCAGTGCAATATTATTGGATAGGCATTGCTGAAGACATAGCTCAGTATGTGACTGCCTGTGCACAATGTGCCAAGGTAAAACCCACACGTTGGGAAAACCAACAGGACCTAAGGAAGCATTGGGGTGGACGTAGGCCTGAAAATAAAAAGGTAGATATAGTGGATAAGAGAACCCAATCTCATAAAAGGTCTACCAGAAAACCAGTTACCGTGGCAACTCTCCGTACTGTACAAGGAGGGGATACAACACATCCCATACCGACAAGATTTTGTTCGGAACACCAGGTACTGGATAAAAATAGAAGTGTGGTTAGTCAGCCACCTTTGATAAAGAAACTGCATGGAAACCCCAGAAAAATAGGTAGTGGAAGATGGGGCTGTACGAACCATTTGACGGATGCACAGCCATCTTCATTATACTGCCGTTTAAATTCGCATTAAAACGGGCTCCGGCAACGTTGGTAGTTGGCCGGCCCATACACGGTCCATTGGAAGTATTGATGCAGACATGGACTGAAATTATACAGCAAGCTTTAAAGGGAGAATTGATTTCTTATTGCAGGAAAATATCATTTCCCAAAGTCTTATTCTTCTTCTTCTTTGATCCTTAGCCTCCGACCGTCAAAGCAGTCAGTGGCCATCACGCCTGGTGGCGTCTTGTAGGGCGACAACAAATTGATTCCACTTTGCTCGGTCGGTGGCCATCCTTCGTACAGTG
The DNA here is from genome assembly GCA_024509875.1 of Oreohelix idahoensis. Lineage (NCBI taxonomy): Eukaryota > Metazoa > Mollusca > Gastropoda > Stylommatophora > Oreohelicidae > Oreohelix > Oreohelix idahoensis. The sequence continues at coordinate 45,342 of JAMPIV010006214.1, read as the reverse complement.
CCCCAACTCTGGTTCCTACCTCGCATCTCAGCCTCCACAGTCCTCCGCCAAGTTGTTTTTGACCGGCCTCTCTTTCATTTTCCTTTAGGGGTCCATAGCATAGCTGTTCTTGTGATGGCATCGGGGTCTGTTCTGAGCACATGGCCAACCATAGCTGCCAGCTATGATGGTGTGCATGTCCTCTTGCTTGCTCCGAGTAAGCAGATCTTGGTTGGTGATGGTATTCGGCCAAAAGAGTCGAAGAATTTTTCTCAGGCATGTTGTGTGAAAAGAGGACAATTTCGACGATTCCTTCTCTGTAACTCTCCAGCTCTCGCGCCATAGAGAAGCACAGAAAGCACACAGCTCTTATATATTCCTAATTTTGTGCTGATGCTGTACTGAGAGGACTTCCAGGTGTTGTTTAGACTAAAAACACAGAGGTGGATTTTAATTGGAGCATTTAGGAACCTAAGGCAATACACTATCATCATACCTAGGAACTTATACAGCTTGATCTTACCTTTGATGTTCATACACATTTACTCTTTTCTGAGAAGGGGGTCTTGCTTACAAGACCAGTCTCTTATCTGGCACTATCCTGGTATCACCTGATACGACTTTGTGTCTAGGATATCTTTCTTTTAAAACAATACTTACCTCTCGTGACACTTGACAACATAAAATTTCCACACAAAAAAATCAAATGAAAAAAACAGATTTACATGCATATGAATTAGCAGACTAAACGTGCTCCCCCTATTGAGGAAAGAACCCAAAAAGTCAATAACCCAAAGGTCACAGGTTAGCACTATGTTACAGAGTGGACAGTAAAGAAAACAAAGTACCTACTAAATGTTACCCAATAAAGTAAACAAGTTTAAGCAAAATACAATGTTGGTAAAGTTCCTGTAACTAAGAAAATTATTCACTCTCTCTTTGTCATACAGTGGCCCACTCAATCCCGCTTACCTACTCTTGGTGATATCCCTTGGAAATACAATTATCCTGAATAGATATAACTTGCCAGGTCTAATTTCCAAATTGTACCCAGTCCATCCTCTTAACAAATCAAGACTAGCGAGGTGGACGCCAAATGTTTAGTTTTAATTTTTTCGCGAAACGTTAGTGTAGTAAACCGTGCTCTTGAGGTTCACAGTTAAAAAAAAAAGAGGAAAATACTTCCAGTATTGAGAAACATCTGATTGCAAAAAATGTTACAAATGATGATGATGGTGATCCTATCGGCTGACTCTATGGGAGAGTGCCGATTCTGAAACAGCGTAACTTTCTGGATAAATTCTCTTACATACGACTGTCAGAAGTCGGGAGTATAAGTGTTATTTTTTATACCCCAGTGGATGGTAAAAATTGGAAAAAATATCGCTGGGTTTTGTAAGTCCAGTTAAATTTACAAGTTAAAATGTTTCTCATGTATCTTTGGCAAGTCTCTGCTCACAAGTGGAATTGGTGACGCACAAGCTTAGAGAAGACAACATTAACCAATCAGTAAATGAAGAAAAGACCGCTGGAAGCCCTTGTGATAAGGTCTGCTAGGAATTTAAAAAAAACATTTATTGGAACATGCTGCTATTCTTTAGAGTTATATATATATATATATATATATATATATATATATATATATATATATATATATATATATATATATATATATATATATATATATGCACACAGACTGGGACAAGACGATCTATTATCCACTCCGTCAGTCCTGATTAAAGTTAAACGGTACAGGTGTTTTCCCTTACACCTATTCGGTCAGCTTTTGCTTAGCGCTGAAATTTCAGGTCGGATAGAGGTATGCACTCTCCCCTCCCCATTTCTCGCGCTTTAACGATCAGTGTACAATGTCAATTATTATTCAATTATCCATACGCTCACTTACATAAATATCGCCTGTTGTTAATAAGTATTAAATTATCGGCGTCTGTTTGTCATCGTATGATATTAAATAAATACGCACAATGAAATAAACGTGAATTCGTTTCTGTCACTATCAGTCGCGACTAGCATATAAATCAGTCAACTAAAACCGTCTCTTCTTGTGTGAGAAAGCGGGTGGTGAAAATTAACATTATACCTGAACATCTGGTATGAAATAGCTACGCGTTATTTATTTCACTAGCTCTAACAGCTAGAAAATCTAAGTGAATTATGATAGTAAAAGCTTAATACTCTTAATCGCGTAACACTAACTTCTAATACCAGAAAATCAGCAAGACAATCCCCACGAATGCTATTAACAGATCTTCCACAATGGTTCTAGACTAAGTGGTTAGACTGTCCAAAAATTCTGAGTGACAAATGACAGCAGGTTTAAGAAAACACAGTTTATATATCATCATGTTTCTCTGATCTAGAGATGATGTTACTTTTCACGTTACCATGTGTATCGAGAGAATGAGAAACATGAGTTCCCCAGTTAAAGGCTTTACGGTCGCTCCGCCAGGCGTTGCTAATCGACATCAAAAGACTTATACAGGTAACGGGTCTCTCGAAGATGTTGCCCGTACGAGTGTGCGCTTCTGTAGATCAAAGAGCCCAGGCTCTGGGTACGAACTTCAAAGGGTCTTTGGTTCTTAGCGTGCGGTCTGTCAGGTATCGTATGATTGACAGATAAGCTCGCGTGAGAAAACTAGGTAAAGAAACCTGATTCGCTACCTGTTATGAATGACAGGTCATGCAGTTTGTAAACTATAAGTTAGCTCGTGTTAACAGAAAAAGAGGTAGGACTAAAGTGAGTAAACACAGACTGCAAATGCTAGCAAATCATAGAACGCTACGAGGTTACACCTGTCAGATTACTGTAGGCTATCTTTCTATTATACGGCACAGTGACTGTATGAAAGTGAAGTATAAATATCTTATATAACATGGAAAGTTTACCTGTAATCTCTAGATTATATGACATAAAAGTCATCTTATTGAGTGAAAGAGGATAATTCTGATATGTCTGGTGTATGCGGTTTGAATGGGAATGATAGCTGTTCCCATATGACAGGAAAACAAATGAAGCCACATGTGTGTCTTCAGACTGTTAGGTTTCTGAGCGGACAACATTCGCAGTTGCAGATTTCAGTGTTCGGCGCCTGGCGGTAACAGACAGTCAGTCTTTTGACCGATCAGCAGAACCTAAAGCCAGAGATCTCGTCAACTCCTAAGCATTAATGGGCACAGATCAACACCCGCACGTGTAACGTCATATCGCTGCTGGATGACAGCACCTAACAACCTGCGCCAGGGCTGACAACACAGTATTACAGCTAAGTCCATAAAGCATAAGGATTATTTTTCCTCCAGATATCTCAAAATGTTTCAAAATTCAAAACAGAACTTTTATCTAAATAACCACGAAACTATATTTAAAGTCCCTTCCAGAGTATTACAAAATGAACTTTACAATCAGTAACGTTAGGCAACTCTCATTATAGTCCCACCATTGCTAATGATGATTAGTAGGACATACTAGGACTTTTAGTCATTCAGTGTTTATGACCATATTATTATTTTCGTGTACCTTTTCATTTTTCTTTGTGTCTTATATGTGGTTTAGGGATTAAATATATGTACATAAGTTATATCATCTACCAAATGGTCGAGTGAGTTTCTTACATGTACTGTCTCTTAAATCCATATACATGTCATTTCCTCAAGGTTATTGCTAGTCATCAACATCCATAATTTTTGCCGTTTGTACGTCGGTCACATCTAAGGGATGCAAAAGTGGTTGAAAGTTATAAATTAATTGTATTGTGTCCCTTATATGCACTCTCCCGAAAATAGTAACACTCGACGAAGAAAAGTCGGTGAATTGTGCGACACAAAGTGAGTGACAGTGATGTAATAAGGGGAGATTTGTCGCAAGGAAACAGAATCCATTCTCAAGTGCCCTTCAGAGACATTATCTTTCTGTAAGAATTTTCGCTTTCCTATTCACCCCTCACTTGCACAGGAATCTAACCTTTAACGAGCCACTTATCAGATCCTATATATCTTTCTTACATTTCTTAATTTAAATCTGTCTTATCTAACCGTGATGTGACAATTAATGTCCAGTTCAGGATAACGGCGCGACAATGAATTACAGGAAGGCATGGGTAAATATGACGATCGGTTTATTTTGTTACAGTATCCGATCTTTTCTCATGCTGCAAACATAACAACCCCATCTGCAGGGGTTGAGTTTCGAGACCATGACGTATCATCCGGTTATTCTTATTTTGACCACTTTCCTCAGATGCCTCATCTCTGAGGTTTGCAGCTTGTTTGTGTTAGTCATCGCCCATGACGTGCAATCGTAAATACAGACTTAAACATATGTAGATCGGTATACAACCATCTTCGTCTTTTTACCAATTTATCTTTTGATAAGTAGTCCTCGATTTATGCCTTCAAAGAGTCTCCCTAGCTGCTGCTCTTTTTTTATGCCTCCCTTCCATTATGTTACAGCTCCAAGGTATTTAACGGGTTTGACCAGTTCCAGGACGTTTACTCATAGCATAAACGTATGTCTTTTTTTTATATCGTAATATCAACATGCTTTTTTGCCCTGTTACATGCAACACAAAAATATTTAATTTAGCGTATAAAGTAAATGCGTAAGCCTGACAATAATCAAAAGGACGTACCAAACAGCTTTTGGGAGAATAAGGTATTATACCGCGTCGCACAATGCGGCTCATTGATTAGAAACAGTACTTGCTTACTTTACTTTTTCCTTCCACTATTGTCACATAATTTGTTCGCTCTCTTTTCCTTTCCTGCAGTATTGTTCTACCAGTCCATTATCGAAACTGGTGACCGATTACAGATACATGGATGATGTAAGAAATACCCAGACATACTTGTTTGGCCAAGATGTTGCAGGAGTACGGCGAATGCAAACATTACCAAGAATAGACTGAAAAACAACTCCATTTACGGAAAATTGAAAGTTTGAATTTTGCAAACTTATGCGTCACGCAGAAAATTCCATGAGGAAAGTCATCATAACACGAACCTTTGAATGTATTGGCTGGTATTTAAGGCACGAATAGACGTTGATTGGAAGTTTTGTCCGAAACGCCAGGTATGAGCGTGGGCCGGAAAACTTCAATATAATATTTTAGACATACAACACTGCATTCCAGAATCGTCAAAGTAGACAGCACGGACTGAAGCCCGGAAAGAGTAGAAATTAGGATTCTGAACAGAAAACAAGTATTGGAGCGCCTTTTGACTAATGCAATAAGTAAACTCCACCTTTTAATATGGAAACCGCACTCCTACATGACCTACTCACAAAGTCACAGAGGGATTCTACAATATAAATAATACCCCAGACGCGTGTTCGAGGCATCTGCGTCAAGTTGTGCCAAGACTATTCAACTAAGCAAAAAGTCTAGTTCCTAACCAGTTATTGGGGTGAGTTGTAAAATATTTTATTTACTGTGAATTTGACATGTTTGAACTTGCTGATGGTTATAAATGTCCTTATGAGGCTGGCAACCTGAACATGTGCAAAGCACTATCGATTGCTTCGTGCTAGTTCTCTTATGGAACAAAAAGCAGAGGTAACCCCAGACTCCAAGTGGAGAAGGGAGTGGATGATGACGACATATATATGACGATATATATATATGACGATATATATATATGACGATATATATATATATATATATATATATATATATATATATATATATATATATATATATATATATATATATATATATATACAAGGTCTGTCCGGAAAGTAATGAGACTGATTCCATAAAATTGGTTTATTTCAAGACATGCTTACATACACTTAAAATTCTTCGAAATAACATCCTTGAGCATCAGTACACCGTTGCCAGCGGTTCTGCCACGCGTCGAAGCTCGCCTGGAAGTCTTGAACGGGGATCTCTTTCAAAGCACTCGTCACGTCAGCTTGCACGTTTTTAACAGTCCTAAAATGGATTTAAGCCAGGGAAACAAAAAGAAGTCAGCCGGGGCCATGTCCGGGCTGTAGGGAGGTTGAGGCAGCGTTGCCACGGTTTGTTTCGCCAGAAACTCTCTCACTAACAGGGACGCATGAGCCGGCGCATTGTCGTGGTGAATAACCCAGGTGTTGGCCATCTCCGGGCGGACGCGCGACTCTGTTCTTCAGCCGTTTAAGCACTTCCACTTAAAATGCAGTTTGACCGTTTGTCCAGATGGTACAAACTCCTTATGAACAACACCTTTAGAGTAAAAAAAGACAATGAGCATCGATTTCATCTTCGATTTGCTCTGTGCGTTGTTCATCCTCGACGCTCTCTCTTCCTTCTTTGAACGTTTTGTGCCACCGAAACACTTGTGCTTTCGATAAAACATCCTTCCCGTAGGCTTTCTGTATCATAGCAAGCGTCTCGGTCATGGATTTTTCAAGTTTCGCTGCTCGACATTCCTATGCATTTTGACCGTTACGCGAAGCTTAAACAGCTGTCCATTTCGCAAGGGATCCGCACTCTGTAAACGCTCAGAGCCAACTGACGAGAAATCTATCGTTTACCTAACATCCCCCATCAACCGTCACGCCTGGAGACTCCGCCACCCGGCCCTTCTGATTGGCCTAAGAAAATCAGTCTCATTACTTTCCGGACAGACCTGGTACATATATATTTACTATCATGTGTAATAAGTTGTATGTATATTTAAACATGTCCAACCAGGCGCAAGCCTTTTGCCGCTGTCTATTCGAAATTTTCAGAGTAAATTAACTATAAGAATGGTGATTTTCATCATATCCCCTGAGTTATAGGATTTACGCTCAGGGAGAGAAAAAATTCAGAGTAAAGTGTCAGTTGACCGACAACAGAAGATAGGCGCCCTATTAGGATCGGGAAAACCAAGCGGAATTTGTTCTTCTATTCCCTCTAAAGTTGGTGGTGCCAGTTTACGAGACCATTTGAGGTTCGATTCTACGATACCATATGTACTGCTGCTCAGTGGTTCAAAGCTTGTGTTCAACACTAGAAACCTACATTCAACTTGTTTTGAAGATACCTGCATTGAACAGGAGAAGTGACCTCGACGCAGAAACAAATTGAAGGAAACAGCAGCCTTAGCACTTCGGCAGTTGGAAGCTAAGTGGAAGTTTTAGAAGGCCAACACAACAGAACTTATATATTCCACAACGAAGCGTCCTGACGCCGATTTAAATTAAGACACCTATTTTTAGTGATCACCAGTTGATATTATTTACATTTGTTCCATAGTAATTGATCATTAAATTAGTTACATGTTGATTATTACAAATTCGTAGTTGATGTAGTTATTACAGACAGAGAGGTGCACACGGATGAATCAGTATCTTTAATATATCTATATTTATATTTATAGAGCCAAATAATAATAAGAATATTACTGTTAATTCAGTTGGGGGCTTGTACGAGCTAAATTAAATTTTATAACACTTCTTCACAAAAGTTGTCGGGCAGTTAAAAGTTAACATTGCTAAGACACATTCAGCATTGTTCTTGACTTCTGAAATATCTTGTAAATACTCCGTCGAGGTAGAAGCATCGTCATCCTTCTATCTGTATCTCTGCTAAGAGTAATCGTGTGCGAAGGTTGATACCTTTGAAGACCCACACTAGACACTCCAGGTTTTGGCCATTGTTAGACCATCACTGCAGAGCAAAGGGGAGGCAACCCATGACAACTATTGCCGTGAAGCGTATTATGGAGCTGAAGTGTACTTTCTTGAACCAAGTGTGTCGCCTTGGCTGCTGTGAGCCCATGTTTTTGTAGGATGTAAGTGATGTTGAATATCGTTCTGCCTCTTGGGTCTTCCTCATGATAAGAACCCATTGTCGTACAGACAGGTTGAGAGTTATTTTTAGCCCGTCAAGACAACCTTGCCCTCCTTATACATATAAATATAAGTTTAACTACAAACCCACAGAGCTATGTGACAACAAGACACACAAACGTGAAAAACTACGGTTAATTGGGTATGGGTCTGACCAACAAACAAAGGTAAGTTTTCTTTGTTGTTTCTTATCATTAAACATGACAACATCAAATATCTAATGAAAGATCAAATGAAAAAACAGATTTACATACTTATGAAATAGCAGAATAAATTTGCTTTCCCCCTATTGAGAAAAGAACCAAAAAAGTCAATAACCCAAAGGTCAAAGGTTAGCACTATGTTACAGAGTAGACAGTAAAGAAAATAAAGTTCCTACTAAATGCTACCCATTAAAGTAAACAAGTTTAAGCAAAATACAATGTTTGTAAAGTTCGTGTAACCAAGAAAATTATTCACTCTCTCTCTCTCTGTCATACAGTGGGCCACTCAATCACGCTTACCTACTCTTGGTGATATCCCTTGGAAATACAATTATTCTGAATATATTTCTATATATATTTCCAGGTTTACTTTGGAAATTGGCCCCAGTCCATCCTCTTAACAAATCAAGACTAGCGAGATGAACGCCAAAGCGGGTGTTTTAATTTTTCTTGGATGAACAAAATGTCACCGCGAATAGTTAGTGTAGCAAACCGTGCTCTTGAGGTTCACAGTTAAAAAAGGAAGAAAATACTTCCAGAATTGAGAAACATCTGGTTGCAAAAGATGTTACAAATGATGATGATGTTGATACTTACTTAGTCGTGCCCCTTCTACCGTGGTGAGGTATAGAGGTTTGGAAGAGAGAGCGCCAGACCATCCTATCGGCTGTCTTCCTCCTAGCCTGGTTCCATTCTAGTCCTCGGTCCTTCAAAGATTGTCTAATGTTGTTGTTACTGATGTATTGGAGGTGTGTTGTAGGTTAGTGCTACTGACTGGCACAGCTGACAATGTTGACATCAGCAATGTCTGGCTTACTGCTAGTGGCCGACAGTTGTTTAATATATATATGGGCGAATGTCGAGAGCTCCTTAGGTTTGTTTACTTCTGATATCACCCATACAACAGTAACGTTAGGTCAGGAAAAAGACCAACGGGTAAAACGAATAAAGTTTCCAACGCATACACCGTTTATTGACTACAGCAACATTGACATCATGAACAACGTCACAAGTTATAATGGCAAAACATATGCCCGTTGATGCTAATAATCCATATTGAATTTGAGTGCATGAACAGCAAGGCGTTACAAAGTTATAATGGCAAAACATATGCTAATAATCCATGTTGAATCTGATCGGGCTCACTCATAAACGGTCGAAGCTTTACCGTGACGAAATCTTATATCCTTCAATTCTTCATTATCAAGATTATTGAATAAAATAGGGAATGTCTTCCATGAAGAGAATACTGCGTTATCCATTATAAAATCCCGGTACAAAAACCAAAACAAAAACCCAACTGGACACACTAGAGGCACCCCACAATTCCCTTGCCGAAGCCCTACCAGAATCACCCTGCCCGAGATTATGGTTTCTCAATTCAACTCAGTACATTCTCACTCAAGCGCGAACTAACAGCTTGACATGTGAGCACAGCTCACCTGTTATTCTCCCCAACTTCAACTCACTACATTTTAACTCTTTTCTTTTATAACATAGCGACACATACCCAGTTGAGCTATGTTTAAAATAAATACAGTGCACAAAGACACACAAATAATAAACCATCTCATAACTTTAAACGTGCTTACAAACGTGTCTATAAAAAATCAGACCCGTACGTAAAAATCCCAAACACTTAACTCCCACGCGAAAACATGACTTAACAGATTACAACAACCACCGGGAAAAAAAATTATATCATCATTTTCTTTCTTCGAAAAATACACCGAACAAATATGTGAGGTCGATCAAATTCTATTATACACAACAGAGAATTATAATATACATGTTAAGTCATTGTAAAGAAACCAACAATAGAGGGATGGAAGTATGTGGAGAGTATGAAGATGAAATATGCCAAGAGAATCAACATGAAATTCAAAGAAAGATGAAATATATCAAGTATAGACTCAATATAATCCAATAAGTGGGAAGTGAAAAGAGGAGATGAAACGAAATGAAAAATGACCACCAATGAAATGTGTGTAGTGAAAGAAAGCAATGATACAACATGGTAACAATTTAAATTAAAAAACGGATGGTGTAAATAAATACAAGTGTAGTAAAATCTGTGTGGTTTTGTTGCGGAAACCATCGGGAGAACATAGACTGTGTATAGATTACAGGAAACTGAATGCTGTCACAGAAGGTCAGGTGGATCCATTACCTGATACTACTTAACTATTTGCCAGGCTAAACAGGGCAAAATATTTTTCTAAGGTGGATCTTAGCAAAGGCTATTATCAAATTCCAGTAAATCCTGAGGTTCGACCTTATTTAGCCTTTAGCACCTCGGAAGGTCATCATGAGTTCAACATGTTACCGTTTGGGTTGAAAAATGCCCCGAGTGTGTTTTCAAGGATGATGCGAAAATTATTGGATCCCCTGAAAAATCCATGTATTTTGAATTTTATGGACGATATCCTCATTGCTACGGAAACATTTGAGGAACACGTTACCTCTTTAAATATGCTGTTTGATAGACTCAGAGAGGCTAACTTAACCGCTAAGCCAACAAAATGTTGTATTGGTTGTAAAGAGTTGGAATTCTTGGGACATACTGTACATCAGGGTAGCATGGCCCCTGATTCCAAGAATCTGGAAAAATTAAAAGAGCACCTAGGCCACAAACAAAGAAAGATGTGCGATCTTTCGTGTCGTTTGTGGTTTCTACCAAAAGTACATTAAACATTTTAACTCTATATGTGCTCCTCTGACGGATTTAACTCGCAAAGGTCAACCTGATACTATAATTTGGTCCGCACAGTGTGAATTGGCTTACCAGGAGTTAAAAGAAAAACTCACAAGCAGGCCAGTATTGCAATTGCCTGACTTGAATCAAGAATTTATCGTGAGAAGTGACGCAAGCAATGTGGGCCTGGGCGCTACATTGTTGCAAAGGTCCTCCTCACAAGATGGAGAATTGAACCCAGTCGCTTATGCAAGCCGCAAGTTGAACAAGGCGGAAAAAATTTATTCAACAAGTGAAAAGGAATGTCTAGCTTTGATATGGGCTATAAAAAAATTCCAGATTTACTTATATGGCAGGACATTTGTGGTCCAAACGGATCATTCACCTCTCGTATTCCTGTCACAGGCCAAGCATGAAAATTCCAGATTATTGAGATGGTCTTTATTATTGCAGCCATACTCATTTCTGATTGAATATATTCCCGGCCCTCAGAACGTAGGTGCAGGCTTTTTGAGTAGACATCCTTATGATGAAGATCAGAAAAACGCGTAAGACTTTATTGAGCTAAGTTATCTCGCAGATTATAACCTGCAAATGAATGCATGTTTTAGGATGGGAGGTGTGTAGTAAAATCTGCGAGAATAATCGCTCATTTTAGTAAGATTTTAGTCATAAAATGATAATAAATAAACCCGCCCGATTGTGTCTGACTGTGATCCTCTCACACGCCAGCATAGCGCTGAATTTTGTGCCATGGAACGGCTTAGAACCGATCCCACCGTTACCTACCCGCTTTCCTTGTGACGTACATTTTTAACATGTTGCCGATCTGATAGAGACTGCGGCAAGACTTACAATTAACGATCTTGCGGAAGTGTGCCGCCAAACTACTGTCTGAATTAACGTAATATTTTGACTTTAACGCTTGTAATCAGTAGTAATCCTTACAAGTTTGGTAGTGTAACACGAGACAATCCAAATAATTAACGCCAATTCTTACCCCGTCGCGCAAAACCCCGCTTCGCTTGACACGTTTGCCATGCATATATACACGCTGTGGCAAAGCCAACAGAGGCAAACACGCAGACAATTTTATTTCCTCCTCGCGGTAGTATTTCTGACGTCACTAAAACAAGTAGTTATTTGAAAATACATGCTAGCGAGAGATGAGAAAGGGGGGAAAGATGGCCGTCTTGTGTAAAATTTTTATTTGACGATTGACAGTGACAAAATTGAAAAATCTAAACCATAATGAAACTGACCATAAAAATTATATGATAGTATAGCTTAAAGTCCACTGAGCAAGAATATGTTTTAAATAATATGGTAGTCTAAGTATTAGCCAAGTTATTGAGAAAATACTAAATGTCTACGGACGCATGACCAGACAGACTGTTGTTCCTGCTTGTTTTTCATAACGTTAGTTGGGACGGCAGCTTAGAAAAAAGGCATTGAGGTAATTCAAATTCTCTTGGGTAAAAAGAGTATATGAGGGAAAGGGGAGTGGTAGGAAATTGTTACCCAAAACTAAACATCTTTTTGTATTGGCATAACTAAGCAGGCTGGCCAATCGACTACCAGACGCAGAGTTTGTTTGGAATTATTTTTGTTTTTCAAAAACTACATTTGAATTCTGGTAGTCGCAAGCTTTCGATTGGCCAGTGCTAATAAATATTAGCAAAAGGCTTTCACTATTCATTGCCAGTTGAACAAAACTTTTCATTCAAATACGCTGAGATCAGCTGTGTTAATTTTAAAATTAAATAAAGAAGTATTCACAGTCTGGACAGTGCAGAAGAAACTGAGGCCACTTCTTTGCAAATCAGCGTCATTTGTTTATATTTCTTGAAATTTGTGGTAAGAATGCTTTATGAATTAATATGTTTAATCCAACTACAAAGTTAGATACTGCTATTGGGAAAAGTGAAGGACGTGCCGGGAGCAGACATTGTTGAGTCCTCACATTGAAATGTATCTAACTGATGTATGTTGTCATGATTATGTTGTCATATTATTGCATTAGAATATATTAGTAAGCTTCCGTGTTCCATGAACACTGTTCAACATGCCTGAAGCATTTATATTTAAAAAGGAAAAGAAGAGAAAATCATACAAAAGGAAATGTGGTTACTCCACATTATTTTATTGAGGAAAACTATGTAAACGTACAGTGGCGTATCTGCCATAGGGACATGAGGTGTGGTCACAGCAAGGTGTGAGTCATGTAAAATTAGGGGCGAGTGCACCTGTAATGCACGCGAGGCTGACCCCATATCACCGTATCAAAATAATAAATATAATAAGTGATCAGATATAAAAGGCCAGGGTGTCCTTTTGTTGCAGAGGTTTTATTTCCTGTTGCCAGCCGGTAACAGGAAACCTGCGGAGTGAGAATAAAGTCATCAAGTCTCCGACCATTTGTTTATGCTGTCAAAAGATAACGGGAGGAGCTTGGGCATTTTGAGAGATCGAGATTTTCTGCAACTCCATACTGTATTATCATCCTACAAGGAATCCCAGGTGATGTGTTAAGCATCTGGGTATATCTGACACTTTCGTTTGAATAAACTCTGGTATTTCAAAATCATACTCAGGAAGTTTATGGGGTGTGATGACACTACAGTGACTCTCCCTCTTAGATGAATAAAGTGTAAGCTGTGAACATTCCCACAGGAAAGATATATATTGACTTTATAGTTATTGGGCAAATTGTCCACACATTTTTAGTTGATCTTTTATGTAAACTATTTTGTCCTCATTTTCAAAGACCTGCCCAAAAGATATGACTGGACAGGCAAAATAAATTGTACAGAAAAAATATTCATTTTAAAGAAAAACTTAACCACTGGTTTTATTCACTTCCTCATAGAAAATTAAAGTGTTTTTGTGTTGTGTACCATCATTTCATTTATCCCCTAGACACTAGGTATATAATTCACCAGAAACTAGAGCCAAAATAGTGACCGTGTGAGATCTAGGGAGGTAGCGTTAGGTTCCCTGCACATAATTCATCATCATCATTTATAGAGTCAGGGGCTTACATGTGCTTGACCTCACACGGTTAATACAGACACGGATTTCATTCTTTTAGGATACCATCATAACCTCCCCAGCAAATCAAACTTTGCTACAACAAGTGTGGTAAAACAGCATGGAACACAAAGCAATACTAATATAAAACAGGAAAAGAAAGCTACAATCTAAATAGAGCATAATAGGGAAGAGAAACAAGTTAATTAAGTTATTAAGCATTAATAAGGAGCTTATCACTGGAATCAAAAACTAATACACGTATAAACAGTTGAAACTGGTGCACAACTAAGTGCTGGGTAATGAAAATAAATAACAATGTCAGAAAAAACACACTTGCTAAATGTTCACTATCGAAATGTTTCGTAATGATACGGCAAGTTTAAATATTTCTGTCACTCGTTCAATATTCATCAACTAACTGTTGTGTATGAATAATATGATATTAACGTGTCACATGAAAGTTAAGGAAAATAATGTCATCAATTAATTATGCACAATATCAAAGCTCCAGCGGCCTTGGAAAGTCTTGTGGGCATGTTGAGACAAAAATCATCCACTGCGGTGTCGGAATTCCGGATGGCTTGAATGGTGAAGTCAAAGGCGACAGCGTCACTTGGAGATCTTGAATTCAAAAAGTCCATACTACCAAGACCAGTAAGTGTCCGATGTTCAGACGTAATGATCAGATGAGCGTCAAGCTATAATAGTATGAACTGTAGTATTGACCCGACAATGGTCAACATATAGGTGTCTATCGCAGAGTATCGACGCTCAAATTCAGTCAATGGTAGGAAGATACGTAGAACAGGTTGTTGAGTACCTGCATAATCATGTAGCAAAACAGCTCCGATTCCCATCGAGAAGGTGTCCCTGCGAATAATCAAATGAAAATTCCTGTTTGGCAACGGTAGGATATTATTAGAGAAAAAAGTTAACTTTAACTTTAACCTACCGGATGTGGCCATGCAAACTTTAGACCACTGTGTAATGATAGCCGAACCTTTCCTCAATAAACGAGAAAGGGTAACAGTGAAAGTAGCCCAGACTGAGTTGAAATTATCAACGATATAAGGCGATAAAAGTGTTCGAGAAAAATAGCAGCGTGCAATGACGTACAGCGAAGTCGTGAATATACACATGAAACCGACATCAAAAGGAAAATCTAGAAGATGGTAATGACGACTTACTATCTGAGATGTCGTGTAAGACAAAGGAGACTCGGTTGACGAAGGCATTTATCTCAAAGGCTGAAGTGAAGTCATAGCCTGTATACTGGGCAAAGAAAAAAGCAAGAAACATACAATAAAGATGTAAAAACAGACAGTGGTAAACTTGGACCTGCGTCGAAGTTTCAAAGGAAAGCAGAACGTGCAACAAAAAGTCGAAAAACACGAAGATACTGAGCTAACTGGCCCAATAAGAAACATAAAGAAACTCATAAGGTATAGATATGTACTAACAACTAAGTCCGTACATGTGGCAAAGAAAACATTTGTCATCGCAGAAAAGAAGTTGCAACCAACGTGACTGGATGTAGATTCAGTCGTAGCGATAAAGTTAGTGTGTGTGTGTCAGACAAAACAGAAGGATCTTCTTCTATAATAGTACTTAAAGAAGAATCAAAGTTAGAGTAACGACGTACTGAGGTATGTCGAACTGGGCTAAAAGAAGCACCAAGATTGGTATGATGAACAATAGTTTCATTAATACTGCAAGATCGCACCACATTAGCAGAATGTATCACGTTAGCAGAATGTACCTGGTGATAAGATTTTGGCATAGTCGTTAATGTAGCGGCAGTAAGGTGATGTTGCCGATCGCAAGCCGAAATTAGTTCCGAAGAAGACACCTTTATACCATGTATCTGTCCGACAGTAAGGTCGGCAATAGGATTTGGGAGCATGCATGCGTGAATATATCCCGTAAAAAAGGGAGTGGCAATGCGGACGACGTCAGTTGGAAAAGTCTCAACTGTGCCTCCGAATGTCACACATTTCACCACATTACCTGTGGCACAGAAAGGATGTATCAGAGACTGCTTAATTCCAACAGTCGTGCATCCCGAATCAAAGAGCACTGAGACGGGATTATTATTTACAAATCCCTTGTGTAGGGTAAGAGACCCTGTTCCATCATGTGCAGACAAGGCAGGAAGAGTCAGTAGAGGATGACCATACTCAAGGTAGTCACCGCTGTAGGCTGGAATAAAGTTGTGCATTCAGGGCACTGAGATGCACGAATGAAATCGAAAGCAGAACAAGCAGTAGCGTTATTAACTGTATTACTATTGCTTTGATTCACATTCGTCTGAGGCTCATGCTGAGCTGAGTTAGCATGGCGATGCGATCGATCATTTGAAGATCTACCACTATATCGCGATCGATCATAACTATTATCTCTATTGGGACCATTGTTATTTCCTCTATTGGGACCATTATTATTTTCTCTATTGGGACCATTGTTTTGATTCGAACGCCAGTGAGAATTGTTGCGACTACTATTTCCTCTTGGATCAAAATATCTATTAGATGAATTTTGTTGCATTCGAGAAAAATTACTGTAAGGTTGATAATCCCTAATGTAGTTATCTCTTCCAAAATTTCCTGAATTATTGGAACTAAAATGTTGAAGCCAATTAAATTGTCTCCAGTTTCTTGGAGAAAGAGAATTACTACGTGATGGAATCCCTTGGTACTGTCTAAAATCACGATAATCTCCCTTACCAAAATTGCGATCAACACCTTGTGATCTACGGAAAACATTAGAACCATATGGTGTTACCGAAGACACGGGTAAATCCACTCTGACTTGAGAGTGGCCAACAATTACATTTGGGTGTGCAGTTACGTATTGGCGACAACATTGTTCCATATCGTTTAAGTCTGTAGGCTTTCGCTCATGTAGAAAGGAAAGAAAAGAAGTGTTAACTGGCGACATGACTTTATCACGAAGCAATCAGTCCATGAGGGCTTCATAATTGTGTTTAATTTTTGAGAGCTCAACCCATCGTGAGAACGTAAGACGTATATTTGCTATAAACTTTGAAAAATCTTTTCCAGTCTCCGACAATAGAGATTTAAAGCGGAGACGATAGCCGTCTTCATCAAGTTGATATTTTTTTAATAAGACAGCTCTGACAGTTTCGTAGTTATTCTTGTCAGGACCTTCCAACATACTTACAGCTGTCATAGCTTCGCCTGAAAGTAGTTCCATTAGTCGTGCACAGTATTATGACTTATCTATCTTATGAGACTCACAAGTGAGTTCGAACCTATTCAGATAGAATAATACGTCATCGGAGGTAAATCTAAAAGGAGGCAATCTGATCTTATATAAATTAGGATTGGTCTTATATGAAGTTGTTTGAGTGTCCGTAGCATTGTGTGTATTACTTTCATTCATTACCTTCATTTTCTCAAGTTCCATAGAGAACAACTTTTGCTCGAGAATTCTACGGTGTTTGTTCTCAGCAGCTTCCATTTGAAGTTTATATTTTTTTCAGCTTCCATTTGAAGTATTTATCTTCAGCTTCCATTTGAAGTTTATGTTTTTCAGCTTACCGTACTTTCGCATACTCAACGCTTGCGAATAGATTTAATTCTTCAGGATCCATACCAAGCGCTTTCCCTTGCTTGATGAAATAGTCCAAACTAGACATTATGTCTAATTCTATAAGTTGTTAACTTATCTAAGATATTTTCTAAGAAGTTAATCTTATCCCTAATTACTGGGTGGCAAGTCGTTGTTCATAGAACTTGTATACAAATATAGCATATAATTATAAATCAATCATTAAGTATATAACATTAAGATTTAAAAAAATACATGATGAAGGTACGGAAAATGACAGAAACCAAGACGAAATACCCAAGAACAAATGATAACGTTCGCAGAATCAACTAAACAAGAAAGCAGAACTAAAGAAAAAATATTGCGAAGAATGCAATGACACTGCGAGAGGAGTGACAAGACAAGCAACAGCACAGTGTATAAACAAAACATTTGTATAGAATTTAATGACAGTAAGGTTGAGAATGACAATCACAAACAAATTAATCAAGAAACTAAGGCACAGAGAAAAAAATACTACAATAACAACAATAATAACCTAACGTCACGTCTAAACAATTAGGTGTCACAGACAGCCAACGCAGTGGACTAAAAATCCGTCAGCAAGCATTTGCTGGAACATCCACTGTGGGAAGTCTGCAAAAAAGTCCCTAAAGAACACTTACGTAGACCCTGGGGTAAAACTGGGATGTTTCCTAACGTAAGTACCCACCCAACCAAACCCGCTTAACACATAGAACATAGAACACATAGAAGAAAAAATAGTACACGTTATCAAGAAAGGCTCGTCAACATAACACAGTGGCACAGTGCACATACATACTGGCCACCACTTCTGTTACTTATGTATTGGGGGTGTGTTGTAGGTTAGTGCTACTGACTGGCACAGCTAACAATGTTGACGTCAGCAATGTCGGGCTTACTGTTAGTGGCCAACAGTTGTTTAAAATATATATATATATGGGCAAATGTTGAGAGTTCCTTAGGTTTGTTTACCTCTGATACCACCCACACAACAGTAACGTTAGGTCAGGAAATAGACTAACGGGTAAAACGAATAAAGTTTCCAACGCATACACCGTTTATTGACTACAGCAACATTGACATCATGAACAGTACATCGTCACAAGTAATAATGGCAAAACATATGCCCATTGATGCTAATAATCCATATTGAATTTGAGTGCATGAACAGCAAGGCGTTACAAAGTTATAATGGCAAAACATATGCTAATAATCCATATTGAATCTGATCGGGCTCACTCATAGACGGTGGAAGCTTTATCGTGACGAAATCTTATATCCTTCAATTCTTCATTATCAAGATTATTGAATAAAATATGGAATGTCTTCCATGAAGAGAATACTGCGTTATCTTTCATACAATCCCGGTACAAAAACCAAACAAAAACCCAACTGGACACACTAGAGGCACCCCACAATTCCCGTGCCGAAGCCCTACCAGAAACACACTGCCCGAGATTATGGTTTCTCAATTCAACTCAGTACATTCTCACTCAAGCGCGAACTAACAGCTTGACATGTGAGCACAGCTCACCTGTTTGTCTCCCCAACTTCAACTCGCTACATTTTAACTCTTTTTTTTACAACATAGCGACACATAACCAGTTGCGCTATGTCCAAAATAAATACAGTGCACAAAGACACACAAATAATAAACCATCTCATAACTTTAAACGTGCTTACAAACGTGTCTATAAAAAATCAGACCCGTACGTAAAAATCCCAAACACTTAACTCCTACGCGAAAACATGACTTAACAGTTGTGCTCCCATCGGAGTCTGGGTCGTCCTGGGGGTCTTGATCTCTGGCTCTTTGTTCCCTATGCTTGTCGTGGTAGCCGATCTTTTCCCATTCTGCAGACATGGCCAAACTATCATAGTTGGGACTGTTCTACTTGGGTCTGCAGGGGGTGGGATTTAGGGCCTTGACGTATCGTCTGGACTGTAAGATATGTGGAGCGGTATACAGCCATCTTCGTTTTCTTACCAACCTCTCTCTCTTGCTGAGGAATTTATGGCCTGAAAAAGTCTCCCAGCTGCTGCTTTTCGAGTGGCAAACTCTTCTTTGATGCCTCCCTTTCGGTCTATAATAGCTCCGAGATATTTAAAGTGGTCGACCTGCTCCAGGACCTGTTCTTCGAGCTTAATCTGATGTCTCCTTTCTTCTCGTGATTTTACCATAGATTTTGTTTTAGAGCTGCTTACGACTGTAGCGTAGTTCTGAGCCAATATCAAATGGCAATTAACGAGAGCTTACCTACCTATATCAGTATGTCAACAAATGTTTCGACTAATCGCTGCACGAGCTGAAAACCCGTAGCCGGAACCTTAGGCTGCAGGATAGCTGATGAAATTTGTGCAAACGTGAATGTGTGTTGGTGACTTCAGGTCAAAGGATAGCGTAAGTCCCTCGGAACAGTGAGCACAGTAAGATAACAGGAATCATAAGGTTTCATTAGATACATGGATTTAAGTTGTAGAAGCATGGACACAGGAGTTATGAGTGTTTACATGCAGTAATAACTAAGAGCGGAGGTTGTTTTTCCCTGTTTTTACTGCGATTGCAAACACTACCAGGAAGGCAGAAAAAGGATAGCTTATTAAAATGGTAGCGCCCAATCGGCCGGTTTAAACAAGACCTGGAATAAAGGAATCGGTTGGGAAACACTGGAATAATAAATTATCGAAGTTTTGAAAGATTTACAGATCGGGGAGAAAGCGTCAACTTTACAGAAATTTTGGTAAACTAAGCTGACCCGGCCAGCCAATGGAATCGCTTGTCCTCTGGTCGCCCGCAACCTGTAATAAAAAGGGAAGCCAATCTGGAATATTTCTCTTGAACCGCCATAAACAAATTCGTCAGAGGACAGATGTTAGATTCTTCCACAGAGCTCCTTTGCCATTTGCCAGTGAAGCAGACTGATTTGGTTATTAAATGCATGTTGAATCTGAGAGTGTGGGTTAGAGAATTAAGTCATAATATGTATAATATTAATTACTAGTGGCTAATGGAAGTGATTTTGTGTGTAAAATCTCATTGTGTGATTCGTAGAAGGAAAGCTATTTTGTGCTGTATAAATTATGTTCGACATTAAAGCAAAGGCCGGACGGAATGAGGGCTGTTAGTTTAGGAAGCTTTTAAAGCCTTTTCTGATTGCTGGACTGGACAATACTATCAGGAATAAATAAAAGAGGAAAGCTTGTAATTTAATGTATTGTTTGAGTATACACTCAACACTCACCATAAGGCCTATGCAGTTTTAGTGATGTCAATCGTGGACATATTAGGAAAGTGTGTGTGTTGTAATGTTGTGTTATATTATTGCATAAACCTAATTGTCACTGACTGAGTCTACCTTTCCTGAGTTACCATCACTTATTCTGAACTGCCTCACTAATCTACGATCTGGGTATGAGGATTTTAGAGCCAGATGCTATGTAGGACCTAGTACATTTCAGGTCAGAGGTATCCTGTCACTCCTCTTGTTAGCAGAGACGAATATTGGTGTTGTACCTAGCGGTGTATGATTTGAACAAGCACCCCGTACCTACATCAGTTTGAAGAGTGGGGACCCTCAGTTTTGGGCTTCTCCGTCTTATATTCCTGCTTCAAGTTAAAAGGCGGAAGCGAAGAAGTTAAGTCCCATTAGACAAGACTGATTCGCAGAGCATTGGCGTACCACACCCGTTTTAACTTTGTAGTGATGAAAACAGTGATGCTTAAATTAAAACTGGTAACAATATAGACTTTAGTCAGAGTGACAGTTTTCAAAAGGTACATAACATAGAAATATTTTGAATTCAAGTGAACTCAGTAACATTGAAAGTCATTGTGACAGTTTTCAATATCTACCCCCCAAATACTGAAGCTAGATTCAAGAACTATCATTAACAGTAGTTCCAGAGTGATTAGTTGAACTAAGACTATTTTCATAACAAGGGAGCCTTAGCACCTAGGAATAGACTTTATTTTTAGTGATTGACTTTTATTTGGTGTACATACATGCAACATCATCAGTGTGTTTTTATTTTTATGTTTTGTGTTTACAAAAACAAAACAAAACAGATGAATGTACCTAAATAAAATTAAGAAATTGTAGTGCACTGTTTTGATTACTTTATGTCAGCTTTGAATTCATTTTACTTTAAATTTAATTAATTCCCCTAGATACCATAACAGCCCATAGGTAGACTTCCGAGAGTGGCACCATAGAATACTGGTACTGACTATTACTATCTCGGCTAGTAATTCTTTACAGCCTGACTTTAAACCTATGAACTCTATACACCATTGCTCTTTTCTGAGAATGGGGTATTTCTTATAAGACCAGACTCTTCTCTGGCAACTATCCTAGTATCACCTGATACACCTTGTTGTCTATATTCTTCATAAATTACTTAACCTCTCGCGACAATGACCATTCCTCTCTTCTCAAGCTCTTCCTTCCAGACTTGCAGGTTGGATTGGAGATGTGCCTCTGAATTAGCAACCAGGGCAAGATCAGCAAATGCCAGCTCTGAAATGCATACCTGTCTCATCGTCCAGAACCCCACTGAATACTTTCTTGTTCTCTCCATAGATGCCTTGATAACATCGTCCATGAGGAGTATGAAAATATAAGGTGACAGGATATCACATTGTCTTACACTAGTGATGATCCTGAACTCTTCTGACTTATGGTTTGCTGTCCTCACATAATTTCTGCAAGACTTGTAGAAACCATGAATAGCTTGAATCAGAGGTGCTGGATTGTTCTTCCTTGCCAAACAGTCCCAAAGTTTGCTCCAGGGGACCCTGTCAAACGCCTTTTCCAGATCTATGAAACAAAGATGGATCTCACTCTTATACTCAAGGGCCTTTTCACTCAGCTGTCTGAGTGTGAAGATTAGGTCTTGAGTACTTCGGTTTGCTCGGAATCCGCACTGGACCTCATCCAATTGTAGCTCAGCTAGGCGTCGGAGTCTCTGCTCTAGGATTCTAGAGTAGATTTTACCAGGGACACTGAGAAGGGATATGCCTCTATGGTTTCCACATCGTCGATTGTCACCCTTTTTGAAAATTGGTGTTATGATGGCAATCTACCAATCCTTTGGTATGGTATTGTTGCACCATGCTGCCTGTAGGACCTTTAAGAGTAATAGGTCGCCTGATGCTCCCATGTACTTAACCATTTCTGGTGTTATACCATCATGCCCTGCTGCTTTGCCCATCTTGATTTTCTCTAGTGCTGCCCTCAGTTCTTCCATCTTTATGTCATCTTCACCATCATTGGTTTTCTCTTCTGTGCTAGTGGTTATCATTTCTGATGCTTCACCATGCTCACCATCCAGGAGTTCTGAGAAATATTCTTTCCATCTTTCCATTACTTCCTTCGGGGCCGTAAGCAATTTGCCTTGCTTGTCCTTTATAAATTTGAGAGGGCATTGTTTTTCCTTCCTCATGTTCTTTAGGGTCTTATAGAACAATTTCTGGTTTTCTTGTGCATCTTTTTCTAGCTTTTCTCCAAATTCTTCCCAGGACTTCTGTTTTGCTGCTAGCACTTTGTTCTTTGCTTCTGTTCTGAGTGTCACATATTCTCTATATTTTTCCATATTTCCTGTTATGTTTTTAGCTCCTAAGTATTGTTTCCATGCCATTTTCTTCTCTCTTATTTTCTCTTTGACTTCCTCTGTCCACCAAGGTGTCCTCTTTCTCTGGTTCCCAAGTCGGACTTCACCGCATGCTTCTGCAGCAGCTGTCTTTATGATATCCTTGAATTTATTCCAGAGGGTTTCCAAGTCATCAGGTCGTTCTTCTGTCTTGCTCACTGCTGTAGCAATAAGCCCCTGATATCTGGTCTTAATTTCTGGCTCTCTCAGCTTGTAGGTCCTAATGCTCATTTCTCCTGCTCGTTTACTTGGTTTCTTGCGTGATGTTGGGCAGTTCCTAGGCTGAGCAACTCTTTCAGTTGTTCGTTTGATTGTTAGCAGGTAGTGATCACTTCCAATCTCTTTCCTCATGGTGTCTCTCTCTCTTTTTCCTCATTTTGTCTCTCCTTCTCTCTTTCCTCATGTTGTCTCTCCCTCTCTCGCTCCATGTCTCTGAGAGTTTCCATTTCCGCCTCAATTTTCTTACTTTCCAATTGCCGCTCTTCTTTATCTTTCTCTCTAGCTTCTGCTTTGTCTAGTTCGTCGTTCACGAAAGCTAACAACTCTTCTCCTTGTAATCCTATTTCCTTCGCTTCCTCTCTTACCATTGTTCTAAGTTTTACACGCTCAGCCATGGCAAATAACTGACTGGGAATTACCCGAAAAAGCTATGCTCAGAGGAAACTGCTTCAATAAAATTGTGATTCTTAAACAATCATGCGTACCAGCGGTCTTTTTGTACAAAAATTATTATATATCATATCTCCAACAAAAATCATCATCAAAAACAAACTGTATGTAAACTATAAGACGCTGTGGAAAGAAACAAATTTCTAATTTGTGTGGTCAGAACCCAGTAAATAAGAACGTTGTCTAGGGGATAATTGTTATTGCTATTCTTTACTCACCACACAGGACGCACAACACGCTCTATGTAGGGTAAGACTAAGATACAATAACAGACGTTAGTCATTAATCTAGACTCAAACGTAGATCAAATCTTGGACATGAGCACCCATTCTGTCTTACAGATAGGATGAGAGTTATTTTTAGCCCTTCTGAGGAGAGTGGATGGTGATAAGTACGTGAGAAAAAGGTGTGAGAAATAGATTTCATGTGTGATAGCTTAAGGAGAAGATATGTCTATGGAATGAGTCAGTTTCTCTATTCCAGCCTATCTGTACGACTATAATCTTGTACAAGACAACCTTGCCCTCCTCATACATATAAATATAAATTTAACTGCACATACAAAGAGCTACGTGACAACAAGACCACAAACGTGAAAAACTACGGTTAATTGGGTATGGGTCTGACCAACAAACGAAGGTAAGTTTTCTTTGTTGTTTATTATCATTAAACTTGACAACATATAATTTAAAAAAAAAAATGAAATGAAAAATACAGATTTACATGCATATGAAATAGCAGAATAAATGTGCCCTCCCCCTATTGAGAAAAGAACCCAGAAAGTTGATAACCCAAAGGTCAAAGGTTAGCACTATGTTACAGAGTAGACAGTAAAGAAAACAAAGTTCCTACTAAATGCTACCCAGCAAAGTAAACACGTTTAAGCAAAATACAATGTTGGAAAAGTTCCTATAACCATGAAAATTATTCATTCTCTTTCTCTCTCTGTCATACAGTGGCCACTGAATCACGCTTACCTACTCTTGGTGATATCCCTTAGAAATACAATTATTACGAATAAGTATATATATATATATATATATATATATATATATATATATATATATATATATATATATATATATATATATATATATATATGTCACGTAGGGTTTATATTCATTTAATTTCCTACATCTTCTTCCTATTCTTTCACCCGAATTCTCTCTTTTATTATCTCTGTATTTCCTTTTTCCTGTATATTTTTCACCCATTCGTTTTGCGAATATTATTTTCATATAATTCGCAAACTTTACCTGTTTTCCTTTCTCTAAAACTGAGAATCGCACCTGGGTGGTATTGCGTACATGTCAGTCGCGCTGGTCGGACGATAGGCGTGAATTTACAGCATTCGCTAGACATTCGTCTGAGGGTCTCTGGCCTGGGGCGTGAAAATTCACCCGAGGGACATGGAAAGTAGACAGAGAGTCTGCATTTCAGTAAACGCATGAGGTTTTTCGTCAGGAAAAACCCGGCTTAGCGTGAAAATCCACTCCGCACTGCAGACGGTGGTCTGAGATTTGCAACTCATGCAAGCCCTCGGCCACTGATGGCTGTTACGTCACGCGATAAGCGGACGAAGGTGTTATACGGACAGGGGAGACTATTTCGCTTGGCGAAATAAGATTAGGATCCTGTGTCCGATTTTAAAGATATTGGCCAAGTTTGAAACTTTAATTTCATTCTCGCTCATAGACTCACAGTAGATAGGTTGCTCGTAAACAGAATAGCTGTTAGCGAAGATCTCAGTTTGTTTCGGCAATTTGTCGAACTTCTAGACTTCCAGAAATATTTTCAGCATTTTTATTCTTAAGTTGTGCGACTACCTGTAATTCTGTGGTTGAGGTAATTAATATGATAGATATATAGATTTTGTGAGTGTTAAAGTGTTTAATCGCTTAATTCATTTTAATCTATTTCTTTAGCGCAGAAGAGAAATAAAGTGGTAGGCTATTATATTTTCTAGGGAAGCATTCAGTGGAAAGCAGAATAAAAATTAAAATTTCTAGCTTATAACGGCAATTGTAGCTATTTATGAATTTAATTTAACCGCTAATACTCAGTCGAGTGTATTTTTCTAAACTAACGTATAAACTCTAGAATCGAGCCTCATGAATGGTGACGGAATACGCACGTGTTCCTAATTCATGAGGATTGCTGATTTTTAAATATAACTTACGTCACGGGAAGTTTAAATGATAAGCAAAGCTCTCTGCTTGCAAGTTTAAATGTAAGTTATAACCAGTACAGATTCTGTTTATTATATTATATGTGTTATTTTTCCTCCACACAGTGAAAGTTTTGGGGTGACCCTAACTTTACCAGCACCTAGTAGTAGTTTCCATACTTGTGAAGAAATAGACAGTCCTTATTTTGAACCACGTGGGTTTCTTAAGTACCACTGGTCTAACAGTGCATATGCAACCCGAGTTAGCCAGAAATACTATATCCCAATAACGGGTTTTTCAAAGACTGTAATGATAAATACTGGACCTTGGAGCCAGATCTTAATTTCTTCTAGAAAAAAACTCTACGTAATTTTTCTGCCTGGTGGCGCGAAATACTTCTAGTATTAACTAACATTTCCCGACTATATATATATATATATATATTTTGTGGACAAATCTGTGGTGTGACTAAAGTGAATCCTATACTGAGGGAAGGCACCGACCTGACATTCATCATTTCTAGAAACCTACGCTATTGACACTGTGCTCTGCTAACTCCCGCGCCTGGAATAATTGTTAGGTGACTTAATCAGACATTTGAACAAATTTGCACACCCAAGTAGTCGTTCCCGGAGACTCCGAGTTAAATACGTCTTTTGGAACTGGGGACTTCTTGGCAGAAGACTGCATTTTTTTTTTGAGTCTGTGTGAAAATCTAAAATCAGTGTGTTCCAAGAGGCAGCGAGCAAAGTCGTGAGTACATGTATGAGAGGCCATGGCGGAATGAATGAGTGTACGCTGGTTTGAGTGATATTTTCACTATTATATCTTTGACACCCTGTTGCTGTCCTAATTTTTTTTTTTCAATCTGCATAATTTGTTGCTAAGGCTAGAGTTCTTGTGTTTTTGTCTTAGGTTAAATCAGATTTTTTTTTTTTTAAAAACTCTGTGCATATAATTACGAGATAAAACAACGAAAACTCTTAGACTCAAACCCTATGTATCTCTGACTCGGGCGCCATCATCTGTTCTCTCTTAACGGGGCCGGGCTAAACCTAGAGTTAACACTATAACGGGGCTATCATCCTTGCAACATTTCCTTGAATTTTTATGACTATGTGTATATGTATTTTCCTTGATGTACTTTCTTTGATGTTGTGAGCCGATTTTTTCCTGATATTAAAAAATCGCTCTTGAACTTAATAATAGTGTTTGGTCAGCTCGTTCTAGATAATATATATATCATTGTTATAGTTTTCCCACGTCTGTGTGTTTACCTGTCGTCACGTGTATGTGCGTGCCTGTGAGTGATAGAAATATACGTAATATGTATATTGGTGTAGTCTGTCTGACGCTGTAACAACTGTTGTAGAAGATAGGTGAGAGAGAGAAGAATTCTTTTCGCTTTCAGAGACAGCCACTATATCAAAATCTATCATCTCACGTGTGTGGAAATTCTATTACCTTTCACTAACTCTCACTGAGTCTATCACCTATTCAAACCTATTCAGAAGGGACCAAACCTAGTCTTAATTCTCCTATCGAAAATCTACGACAAATGGTCGCTCGTTACCGGGAATTGAACCCAAAATCCTAAGGCGATACGACAAATGGGTTCTCGTCCGTAGGATTTTTGAACTTAGAATAGGAAGACGAGTACGACAAATGTGGACTCGTCTATCTGGATTTTGAACTTAAGATTCTGTATTCTGATATAGAGTAAGAGTGTGATGTCTTGTGACTGTGTATCTTTTAAAAAAATATTACCCCCTAGACTAGCGATCTGTTTACGGGCGTGCTGACCACACAAACTAATAAGTTTTTTTTTTCCACAGCATCTTTGAATAATATACATTTTGGTTACAGGTTGATTTTGTCGGGATATATGTTAACTGCTGATTGTAATACTAAATGCTGGTAAAGTGGTGAGTGTATAACATTCACTGGGTACTGAGGCAGAACGGCGTTTGAACTAAGTTAAGGAGTGTTTCGGACTTTTTGTCCAGATTAATTCCCTCCCTTACCCGATCTGACTTCAGGGGCGAACTTATAGTGGATTTTTAAAAATTAAGGGATTATTTTTCTCTTTAATTTTTGCAATATTCTTTTGCTTTTCCACTGTAGCAACTTATTTTTCAGAAGTAATCTTAACTACCATTTAGTTGGCGTAGTCGTGTTTTGCATTAAGTGCTTTATTGCCGATAATAGCAGCGATAGTTAGATTTTACTTTGGAGGAGGTATCCCAGGGTTAAGGATATCATCTTTTGAATTTTTGGTAATTTTTTTCTCGTAAGTGGTAGGAACCAGTGTATCCTTTTTCCTATTTTCTTTCTCCACTAGTCTCAGTCACTGACATAATATGGCCGAGAGGGCAAAGCTTAGACAACTCCTCAGGGACGAAGCGAGAGAGGAGGGACTGGAAGGAGAGGAAGCGAAAGCTTTTGTCAGAGACGAACTTGAGAGATATGATGCGGAGAGGAAAAAGCAGCTGAAGCTAAAGAGGAAAAAGAAGAACTCAAGAGGAAAGAAGCAGAAGCTAGAGAGAGGGAAAGGGAAGACCGTCTTTTACAGCAGAAGAAGATGGATGAGAAATGGAAATTCGCAGGATGCAGCATGACGAAAGAGAGAAAGAGAAGGAGAGACAGCATGAGGAAAAAGAGAAGGAGAGACAGCATGAGGAAAGAGAGAAGGAGAGACAACATGAGTTGGCTCTTAAAGCTCTAGAACTTCAAAGTCGTGGCGCTGCCTCTACCTCCACCAATGGAGAGTCTTCTCCTCATTCTTCCTTAACTGATCCTTCTAACAGTCAATCTCTTCACCTCACTGCTATGTCTTTTCCGCTAGAATCTTTCCCTTGTCCAAATGAGAAGATTGACACTTGGCTAGAAAAATTTGAAAAAATTGCAACTCTGTACGGTTTAGAGAGGTCGCGTTGGAACATGAAGCTTTCCCAGGCTTTGAAAAGTTCTGCGTATGATGTTTTTACGCCAAACTGGAAAGCAGCCAACAAGACAACTATGATCTGTTGAAGAAAGCGTTATTGGAGCGCTTTGAAATGAACGCTCGAAAATTTTTGCAACTGTTTCGCAACAGCCGGAAAGAGAATTCTGAAACTTTTCAGCAGTTCTCGTCTCGTTTGAAGGGTTATCTGACAAAGTGCCTAGAGCTCTCGCAGCTCCCCTCTACCTATGAAGGTCTGGAGGAATTTGTTTTAACAGAACAAATAAAGAACACATTGTCTGCTGATACCCGGAGATTTCTAGCTGAGCAGGGTGCAGAAAAGCTCGAAGACATCCTAGAGAAGTCTGAGCGTTACCAAAATGCGCTGGCTGAACTACCGGCCACAAAGCGGAAACCGACAGAGGAGCATTTTCGAAAACATAACCTAGAGCAATCTTCTCAGGCTTCTAACCAAAATAACCACAGAGAAACTGGACCTCAAAACCCCCCTCCTGAAAAATCCAAGTTCTACAAGAACAAGTACCCCAACCACCCCAAACAGTCTGATCAACCCGACCGCCCTACATGGCAGCGTAGCCAGAAAGGACAAGGTGGCAAAGGGAGAACCCCTGAGCACGGGACATATGATCAGACCGAGCACACCGAGCCGAAACGCATCGGATGCTTATTGACAGTCTCGCAAGGCGGAATTATTGACAGTGATTCCCAACCTGTTGGGGATAGACCCTCAACGCGAGGTATTGTTATTTTGAACGGTTCTCAAACTTCTTGCTTATTTGACACGGGGCTTTCTTATGATTGCATTGTTGCCAGAAACCTGGTCAAACCCGGTCAAGAGACAGCAGAGACCGTCCAACTTTGTGGAGTTCGTAAGAGTGATGCACCTACAGCGCTTCCCATCGCATTGGTGGAGATACACTCTGATTTTGTCAGAGGTGTGATCAAAGCGGCTGTTATGGATGATCCCATCTACCCAGTCATACTTGGCGGGAGATACGTGTGTATTGGGAAACCGGAAGAGCCGATTGTGGCAGCGGTAACTACAAGAGGGCAAACCAAGAAGGAACGGGAGCCTGCGCCTAATTTGTTACCTATGGAACTTAAAGAAGCGCAATACAAGGACCCTACTTTGGCACCCTGCTTTAGGAAACTGCCCATGGCTAAGGAACCCAAACAGCACGGGGACATTTTTTTCTAGGATGGCGTACTTTATCGGAGAACGGGCAAGCCTGACCAAGGTTACAACCAGCTCCTAGTACCGAAACAGTACAGAAGCCAAATCCTAGAAATGGGGCACTCTCTTCCCTTTAGCGGACATATGGGACAGAACGCCACAAACCAACGTATAACCACTCATTATTGGTGGCCAGGAGTAAACACTGATATTATCAGGTACGTCAAATCCTGTGCCCAGTGCCAACGTGTACCACCCAAGCAACGGACACCCCCAGTCCACATGGGTGAAATGCCAATAATGGGAACACCATTCGAACGGGTTGTGATCGACATTTTAGGGCCTTTCGAAAGGACTAAAAGAAGGAACAGGTTCATCCTGACCTTAGTCGATACATGCACTTTATGGGCAGAAGCTATCCCGCTAACATGCGCAGATGCCAAGCATGTCGCAGAAGCCCTCGTGCAGATTTTCACTCGGTTGGGATTCCCTCAGCAAGTGTTGACGGATAATGGATCTCCATACCGAAACCTGTTGATGGATGAGATCGTTAAGATCTTGAGGACCCAGCACATCCACACTAAGCCATATACTCCGGCCGGAAATGGGCTCGTGGAACGTGCTAATGGAAACCTCACCATGATGCTAAGTAAGCTGGCACAAGTGAAACCTGAAGATTGGGATCTCTGTATTCCTGCAGCATTATTTGGCTACAGAGAATCTCCTCATACTTCCACAGGATTTCCGCCAGCTACACTCTTATTCGGCAGACCCATTAAGGGCCCGCTTGAAGCCTTACTTCAGTCTCTGACAGACGAGAAGGCTGATGAGACAGTTGTCTCAGCCAGTAAATATGTGTCGGTTTTAAAGGAACGGTTGAAACTAGGGTGGGACCTAGCAACGACTAACTTTAAGCGAGCACGCACCAAGCACGCTAACCGATACAGGAAAGTCGCGGAAGAGAGAGAACTGGAAGCAGGAGAGAAAGTTTTGGTGTTGCTCCCTACCGAGAACAACCAACTGAAGATCGGATGGCAAGGGCCGTTTACCGTCCTGAAAAAGATTTCTAAGGCTAACTACCAGATCTCTATTGAAGGAAAGGAGAAGGTTTTCCATTTAAATCTCTTAAAGAGATACTTGGAAAAACCAGTGCCAACCTCCGACCATCTCCTGACGATCGCCAAAACTGACGAAGATGACGATAGTGGCAGGGATATTCCACCGCTATCACAGGAAATCTTTCAAAAATGTCAGAAGCGGCGACGCTCTTTCAAGCGCGCATATGAGACATTCCAGGGGAAGGAAACTTTGAGGAGTGGACTTGAGTAGGAATTGGACAGAGATGGAGGGGGAAGAGGAGAGGGAAGAAGACAGACACCCCGAAGCTACGGTT
Source organism: Oreohelix idahoensis (assembly GCA_024509875.1). Lineage (NCBI taxonomy): Eukaryota > Metazoa > Mollusca > Gastropoda > Stylommatophora > Oreohelicidae > Oreohelix > Oreohelix idahoensis. The sequence continues at coordinate 13,986 of JAMPIV010006214.1, read as the reverse complement.
ATAGGAAATTAAACTCCATAACGTAGACATGGAGTGCTTCCATATCTTAAAGGGGGGGAGGCTCTGTCACGTAGGGTTTATATTCATTTAATTTCCTACATCTTCTTCCTATTCTTTCACCCGAATTCTCTCTTTTATTATCTCTGTATTTCCTTTTTTTCCTGTATATTTTTCATCCATTCGTTTTGCGAATATTATTTTCATATAATTCGCAAACTTTACCTGTTTTCCTTTCTCTAAAACTGAGAATCGCACCTGGGTGGTATTGCGTACATGTCAGTCGCGCTGGTCGGACGATAGGCGTGAATTTACAGCATTCGCTAGACATTCGTCTGAGGGTCTCTGGCCTGGGGCGTGAAAATTCACCCGAGGGACATGGAAAGTAGACAGAGAGTCTGCATTTCAGTAAACGCATGAGGTTTTTCGTCAGGAAAAAAACCCGGCTTAGCGTGAAAATCCACTCCGCACTGCAGACGGTGGTCTGAGATTTGCAACTCATGCAAGCCCTCGGCCACTGATGGCTGTTACGTCACGCGATAAGCGGACGAAGGTGTTATACGGACAGGGGAGACTATTTCGCTTGGCGAAATAAGATTAGGATCCTGTGTCCGATTTTAAAGATATTGGCCAAGTTTGAAACTTTAATTTCATTCTCGCTCATAGACTCACAGTAGATAGGTTGCTCGTAAACAGAATAGCTGTTAGCGAAGATCTCAGTTTGTTTCGGCAATTTGTCGAACTTCTAGACTTCCAGAAATATTTTCAGCATTTTTATTCTTAAGTTGTGCGACTACCTGTAATTCTGTGGTTGAGGTAATTAATATGATAGATATATATATAGATTTTGTGAGTGTTAAAGTGTTAAATCGCTTAATTCATTTTAATCTATTTCTTTAGCGCAGAAGAGAAATAAAGTGGTAGGCTATTATATTTTCTAGGGAAGCATTCAGTGGAAAGCAGAATAAAATTAAAATTTCTAGCTTATAACGGCAATTGTAGCTATTTATGAATTTAATTTAACCGCTAATACTCAGTCGAGTGTATTTTTCTAAACTAACGTATAAACTCTAGAATCGAGCCTCATGAATGGTGACGGAATACGCACGTGTTCCTAATTCATGAGGATTGCTGATTTTTAAATATAACTTACGTCACGGGAAGTTTAAATGATAAGCAAAGCTCTCTGCTTGCAAGTTTAAATGTAAGTTATAACCAGTACAGATTCTGTTTATTATATTATATGTGTTATTTTTCCTCCACACAGTGAAAGTTTTGGGGTGACCCTAACTTTACCAGCACCTAGTAGTAGTTTCCATACTTGTGAAGAAATAGACAGTCCTTATTTTGAACCACGTGGGTTTCTCAAGTACCACTGGTCTAACAGTGCATATGCAACCCGAGTTAGCCAGAAATACTATATCCCAATAACGGGTTTTTCAAAGACTGTAATGATAAATACTGGACCTTGGAGCCAGATCTTAATTTCTTCTAGAAAAAAACTCTACGTAATTTTTCTGCCTGGTGGCGCGAAATACTTCAAGTATTAACTAACATTTCCCGACTATATATATATATATTTTTGTGGACAAATCTGTGGTGTGACTAAAGTGAATCCTATACTGAGGGAAGGCACCGACCTGACATTCATCATTTCTAGAAACCTACGCTATTGACACTGTGCTCTGCTAACTCCCGCGCCTGGAATAATTGTTAGGTGACTTAATCAGACATTTGAACAAATTTGCACACCCAAGTAGTCGTTCCCGGAGACTCCGAGTTAAATACGTCTTTTGGAACTGGGGACTTCTTGGCAGAAGACTGCATTTTTTGAGTCTGTGTGAAAATCTAAAATCAGTGTGTTCCAAGAGGCAGCGAGCAAAGTCGTGAGTACATGTATGAGAGGCCATGGCGGAATGAATGAGTGTACGCTGGTTTGAGTGATATTTTCACTATTATATCTTTGACACCCTGTTGCTGTCCTAATTTTTTTTTTTTCAATCTGCATAATTTGTTGCTAAGGCTAGAGTTTCTTGTGTTTTTGTCTTAGGTTAAATCAGATTTTTTTTTTTAAAAAAAAACTCTGTGCATATAATTACGAGATAAAACAACGAAAACTCTTAGAATCAAACCCTATGTATCTGTGACTCTGGCGCCATCATCTGTTCTCTTAACGGGGCCGGGCTAAACCTAGAGTTAACACTATAACGTGGCTATCATCCTTGCAACATTTCCTTGAATTTTTATGACTATGTGTATATGTATTTTCCTTGTTGTACTTTCTTTGATGTTGTGAGCCGATTTTTTCCTGATATTAAAATCGCTCTTGAACTTAATAATAGTGTTTTGTCAGCTCGTTCTAGATATATATATATCATTGTTATAGTTTTCCCACGTCTGTGTGTTTACCTGTCGTCACGTGTATGTGCGTGCCTGTGAGTGATAGAAATATACGTAATATGTATATTGGTGTAGTCTGTCTGACGCTGTAACAACTGTTGTAGAAGATAGGTGAGAGAGAGAAGAATTCTTTTCGCTTTCAGAGACAGCCACTGTATCAAAATCTATCATCTCACGTGTGTGGAAATTCTATTACCTTTCACTAACTCTCACTGAGTCTATCACCTATTCAAACCTATACAGAAGGGACCAAACCTAGTCTTAATTCTCCTATCAAAAATCTACGACAATATATATATATATATATATATATATATATATATATATATATATATATATATATATATATATATATATATATGCGGACACACACCCACCCCCTTACCCACACACATTTACATGTATATGTATATATATATATATATATAGATATGTATATATATATATATATATATATATATATAGATATATATATATATATATATATATATATATACATATATATATATACTTACTTAGTCGTTCCCCTTCTACCGTGAGGTGTAGATTTTTGGAAGAGAGAGCGCCAGACCATTCTATCAGCTGTCTTCTTCCTGGCCTGGTTCCATTCTAGTCCTCGGTCCTTCAAAGATTGTCTAATGTTGTCCTCCCAGCGGACTCTGGATCGTCCTGGAGGTCTGGATCCCTGGCTCTTTGTTTCCCATGCTTGTCGTGGTAGCCGATCTTCTCCCATTCTGCAGACATGGCCAAACCATCTTAGTTGGGACTGTTCTATTTGGGTCTGCAGCGGATGGGATTTTAGGCCTTGACGGATCGTCTGGTTGCGGACCATGTCTCTTCTTGTTACGTCAACCACTTTCCTCAGATACCTCATTTCTGAGGTTTGGATCTGGCTTTTGTGTGTTGTAGTCATTGCCCACGACTCGCATCCATATGTCAAGACTGGGACATATGTGGAGCGGTATACAGCCATCTTCGTTTTCTTACCAACCTCTTTCTTGCTGAGGAATCCACGATTTATGGTCTGAAAAAGTCTCCCAGCCGCTGCTTTTCGAGTGGCCAACTCTTCTTTGATGCCTCCTTTTCGGTCTATAATAGCTCCGAGATATTTAAAGTGGTCGACCTGCTCCAGGACCTGTTCTCCCAACTTAATCTGATGTTTTCTTTCTTCTCGTGATATCACCATGGATTTTGTTTTAGAGCTGCTTATGACCATCCCTCTCTTCTCCAGCTCTTCCTTGGAGACTTGCAGGTTGGATTGGAGATGTGCCTCTGATTTAGCAATCAGGGCAACATCATCAGCAAATGCCAGCTCCGAAATATAGACCTGTCTCATCTTATAGTACCCCACTGAATACTTTCTTGTTCTCTCCTTACATGCCTTGATGACATCGTCCATAAGAAGTATGAAGAGGTAAGGTGATAGGATATCACCTTGTCTTACACCAGTGGTGGTCCTGAACTCTTCTGACTTATGGTTTGCTGTCCTCACATAATTTCTGCAAGACTTGTAGAAGCTCTGTATAGCATGAATCAGAGGTGCTGGAATATTCTTCCTTGCCAAACAGTCCCAAAGTTTGCTCCAGGGGACCCTGTCAAACGCCTTTTCCAGATCTGTGAAACAAAGATGGATCTCACTCTTATACTCAAGGGCCTTTTCACTCAGCTGAGTGTGAAGATTAGGTCTTGAGTACTTCGGTTTGCTCGGAATCCGCACTGGACCTCATCCAATTGTGGCTCAGCTAGGCGTCGGAGTCTCTGCTCTACGATTCTAGAGTAGATTTTACCAGGGACACTGAGAAGGGATATGCCTCTATGGTTTCCACATTGTCGATTGTCACCCTTTTTGAAAATAGGTGTTATGATGGCAATCTCCCAATCCTTTGGTATGGTCTTGTTGCACCATGCTGCCTGTAGGACCTTTAAGAGTAATAGGTCGCCTGATGCTCCCATGTACTTAACCATTTCTGGTGTTATACCATCATGCCCTGCTGCTTTGCCCATCTTGATTTTCTCTAGTGCTGCCCTCAGTTCTTCCATCTTTATGTCATCTTCACCATCATTGGTTTTCTCTTCTGTGCTAGTGGTTATCATTTCTGATGCTTCACCATGCTCACCATCCAGGAGTTCTGAGAAATATTCTTTCCATCTTTCCATTACTTCCTTCGGGGCCGTAAGCAATTTGCCTTGCTTGTCCTTTATAAATTTGAGAGGGCATTGTTTTTCCTTCCTCATGTTCTTTAGGGTCTTATAGAACAATTTCTGGTTTTCTTGTGCATCTTTTTCTAGCTTTTCTCCAAATTCTTCCCAGGACTTCTGTTTTGCTGCTAGCACTTTGTTCTTTGCTTCTGTTCTGAGTGTCACATATTCTCTATATTTTTCCATTTGTCCTGTTGTGTTTTTAGCTCCTAAGTATTGTTTCCATGCCATTTTCTTCTCTCTTATTTTCTCTTTGACTTCCTCTGTCCACCAAGGTGTCCTCTTTCTCTGGTTCCCAAGTCGGACTTCACCGCATGCTTCTGCAGCAGCTGTCTTTATGATATCCTTGAATTTATTCCAGAGGGTTTCCAAGTCATCAGGTCGTTCTTCTGTGTTGCTCACTGCTGTAGCAATAAGCCCCTGATATCTGGTCTTAATTTCTGGCTCTCTCAGCTTGTAGGTCCTAATGCTCATTTCTCCTGCTCGTTTACTTGGTTTCTTGCGTGATGTTGGGCAGTTCCTAGGCTGAGCAACTCTTTCAGTTGTTCGTTTGATTGTTAGCAGGTAGTGATCACTTCCAATCTCTGGCCCCCTCCAGACTCTTGCATCTCGGACATATCTGAATGAGCTTCTCCGAACAATGGCATAGTCGATCACTGACTTCTCATTCTTGGTTGGTTCACATCTAGTGTATGCATGTATGCGCTTATGGGGGAACTTTGTGTTTGGAATGATCAGATTCTGCTCACTGCAGAATCTAAGGAGTCGCTTTCCATTGTCATTGAGAGTATCTTCTCCATATCTTCCGATAACTCCACCCCATCTAACATGGTCATTTCCAACTCTGGCATTAAAATCTCCGAGCATGATAACTTCATCTAGGCAGTCATCCACTGTCCTTTGAAGCAGCTCGAAGAATTCCTCCTTGACCTCTGCTCTCTCATCCTCATTTGGCCCATACACTATGACCAGGTTGACTATGGTTTCTCCTTCTTTTAGTTTTACAACCATAATGCGCTCCGAGACAAAGTTCCATCCCTTGATACTATCTTTTTGATTTTGGGCCACAATGCAACCCACGCCCCCTTTAGCTCTTTCAGATATGGGTACACCACTGTAGAGCAACGTGTTGCCATCGAGATCCATGACTCCTTGTCCTTTTTTCTTCGTTTCCGTTATAGCCAGGATTTCTAGTTTTGCTTTCCTCATCTCTTCCACCAGCTCCTCTGCCTTCCCATTTATACTTCTTGTGTTCCAAGTTCCATAAGTCGTAGTCCGTAGTCCGTTCCAGTTCGTCGCCTTTAGAATCAGTCCGGTTTTCTCTCTTGTATTACTCGTAATCATAGTTTAAGACAAACAGGTGATTGGCCTGTTGTGCCTTTGCATGGTGGAGGGGCCGCCTCCTTACGGCCTCCATGCAGGCCGCCCTCCTCCTTTTTCATCCGGGCTTGGGACCGGCATAGGCGGAGTTCGTTACGATGTTAACCGAGACTTATTTCAAGGTTTCAATTATCAACGTTTGGACTTTGGTTTGTGTCCATCCGTCTCTCACTCGTTATGATACACTCGAAAATGGATATTCGCGTCATCTTTGGACTTATCGTTTTCAAATGTGAATCAGATTGACTGAATGAACTGTGTCAAAATATATATTCATCCTTGCATGGAATACAGATGGGAACTGTTAGCTCAGTCTTAATTATGAACGATTATATCAAGATTATCGCTTATGGTATGAAATATATATATATCTTTCAAGGTTTAATTTGGAAGTTTGCCCCAGTCCATCCTCTTAAAAAATCAAGACTAGCGAGGTGAACGCCAAATCCGGTGTTTTAATTTTTCCTGGATGAAAAAAATGTCACCGCGAACAGTTAGTGTAGCAAACCGTGCTCTTGGGGTTCACAGTTAAAAAAGGAGGAAAATACTTCCAGTATTGAGAAATATCTGGTTGCAAAAAATGTTACAAATGATGATGATGATAATCCTATCGGCTGACTCAATGGGAGAGTGCCGATTCTGAAACAGCGTAATTTTCTGGATAAATCCTCTTACATACAACTGTCAGAAGTCGGGAGTATTAGTGTTATTTTGTATACCCCAGAGGCTGGCAAAAACTGGAAAAAATATCGCTGGGTTTTGTAAGTCCAGTTAAATTTTCAAGTTAAAATGTTTCTCATGTATCTTTGGCAAGTCCTTGCTTACAAATTGAATTGGTGACGCACAAGCCAAGAAAAGACAACATTAACCATTCAGTAAATAAAGAAAAGACCTCTGGACGAACTTGTGATCAGGTCTGTTAGGAATTATAAAACATTTATGGAAAAAAATGCTACTATTTTATTTAGCTATATATATGCACACGGACGGGGACAAGACGATCTCTTATCCACTCCGTCAGTCCTGATTAAATTTAAAAAGCACACGGTGTCTTTCTTTTACGCCTATACGGTCAGCTTTCGCTAGCGCTGTGTTTCTATGTCAGGTGAAGGTATGCAATTCTCCCCGCCCCTTGCGCGCACTTTAACGATCAACGTGCAATGTCAATTATTATTCAATTATCCATACGCGCACTTACATAAATATCGCCTGTCATTAATAGCTATTAAATTGTCAGCGTCTGTTGGTCATCGAATGGTATTAAATAATAGGCACTTATAATAAATACACAAAATGAAATATAACATGAATTCTTTTCTGTCACTATCAGTCGCGCATAGCATATAAGTCAGTCAACTAAAACCGTCTCTTCTTGTGTGAGAAAGCGGGTGGTGAAAATTAACATTATAACTGAACATCTGGTATTAAATAGCTACGCGTTATTTATGTCACTAGTTCTAACAGCTAGAAAATCTAAGAGAATTATAATGGTAAAAGCTTAACACTCTTAATCGCGTAAACACTAATTTCTATTACAAGAAAATCAGCATGACAATTCCCACGAATGATATTAACCCATCTTCCACAATGGTTCTGGACTAAGTGCTTAGACTATCCAAAAATTCTGAGTGACAACTGATAGCAGGTTTAAGAAAACACAGTTTATATATCATCATGTTTCTCTGATCTGTAGATGATTTTACTTTTCACGTTACCATGTGTATCGAGAGAATCAGAACCAGATTCCCCAGTATAAAAGTTTACAGGCGGCCTTTCTCTGCGTTCAACCGCCATCAAAGCCTTATATCCGTGTAACGGGGTTCTCAAAGATTTTTGCCCGTGACTCGACATCAAAGAGCACTCTGGAAAATCTTCGTCAACTTCAAAGATGCTATGTTATTCACGTGCGGTCTGTCAGGTATCGTATGATTGACATATAAGCTCGCGTGAGTAGACCAGGTAAACAAACATGATTCGCTACCTGTTATGACTGACAGGTTGTTAAGGAACTTTTCCTTCTGGCTCTAGTATGTGGAAGGATGTCTAGGGATATTGTATTAATGTTCTGAAATGTAGTCACCAAAATTCTGGCCACAGTTTCTCTATTCGTAATCGAACTGTTCTTTGTGGTCTAAGTCCTTTCATCCGACTAACTGTTCTCAATTCTCAATTTTTACATCTCTATAAACTCATGCTTCCAACTGGAAATCATTTCTCGAAAGCTTCTGTGTTTATGACTTTCACTTTATTTAACACAGGAACTTATGTGAACGACACATTGCTCTTAATACAATTTGACATTGTTCATTTAAATCATCGATTCTTCATTTCATAGATTACTTTTGCACAAGTATATGCTTCTTCACAATTCTCTAGGCTATCAAGACTTATCTTCTTTTGAGTGCTTCCATAGCATAATTATTTCCTTCAAAGTCTAATCTTAGGAACTCCACTTAATATATTTAGATATCCTTGCATCTCAATACTGTTTCAATTCGGTGCCTTCCTGCACATCTTCTTTTAGTCGGCAATTATATTCTTTTATTCGGGTACTCATGCCCTTCCATGACGGTTGCGATAACCTCTATAATTGCGAATATGTCTCTTTGGCTATACTCGAATAAATCTTACCCAAAATCTCATACTACTTTGACGAGATGGGTTTATCCTCAATTGAATTAGAATTACATTAGAATTCTGCTTGAAATCTACATCCGATATGAACACTTTTAAAGTAGAATCAAATACACTGCCATAAGTGGACCTTGCCACACCAGCCGACACTGTGGAATTCTGTAACTATGTCTTTTACGTCATTTTACGCTACTTCGTAGTCATAGTTAATGATCGCATTTATTTTGTGTTTGGTGAGTGTACAACATGGTGCAAAGCGATCTCTCTGCAACTCCACTTTAACATAATCGCTATGCCCCATGATACGCACTCAACATTAACCCGTCGTCCCGCGTGCGTTTACCTCGGGTGGACGCTAAATAAAATATTAAGTAAACACAAATTAATCCCAATCAAAACCGATTAAATACGATTAACATCGATTAATTTCGATTAATTTCGATTAATATCGATTAATTTCGATTAAACCCGCTCACTTTCCATTAAATAATTGAAAGTGCAAATAAAATGTCACTAAAAGTTATGTGATGAAAATAAATGCACTAATTATTGTCTATCAAGTTTGTGTAACTTTCCTGAAATAGAATTCCATATGTCAATATGTCTAATATCACATAGTTTATATGCGCGTGAGTCTGTATGTTTTCACTGTGAATGCGATAGAACCTCTGCACATGCTGTACCGTATAGTAAATGTGAAGACAGTGAATAATGTCACCATTCCAGTTCATTTATGTCATATCCATAGTAAGTCAACTATTTAAATGTCCACTGTTGTATAGTAACTAGTCAGGGTAAATAGTTATACCACTTTTGTATTTGTACTTAATGTGACAATATGTTCATCTTTTCCAATGTTTGAATAACTGTGCATGATATGACCATCTATAAGGATACCTAGTCTTTAGTTATTTTACTCAGACCATCTGGACAGCAGATCCGCCAACCAATTATCTGATCCCCGAATTGGTTGGATGTCGAAATGAAATTCCTGTAGCAACAAGAACCATCTGTGTAATCTTGGGTTATTGTACGTCTTTGTTTTCAGTGTTGTCAGCGGCAAGTGATCGGTCTGTAATATAAACTTCCGGCCGATCAGGTACTTAGAAAGCTTGGAGATATACCAGACGATCGCAATTAACTCCCGCTCGCCGGCTGCATACCGTTGTTCTGCTGAAAGGAGCTTCCTGCTAATGTACACACAAGGGTGGAGTCTTTCGTTCCATCGTTGCATCAAACAGGCCCCTATGCCTGTCCCCGAAGCGTCCGTTCTGAGAAAAAATATTTTTCGAGCATCAGGTATGGTTAGAATAGGATGCTTTGAGAATGCAGTTTTTATCATATTCAAGGAACGATTAGTACTCTCTGACCATCTGACTTTCAATGGTGCACCCTTGCACGTCAAGGCAGACAATGGTGCAGCTAGGGAGGCGAAGTTTGGTAAAAATTTATGATAGTAGTTAATTAAACCTAATAAACTTCTCACTTCTTTTTTTGATGAGGGGATTTTGATATCCAATGTGCGTTTAACTGTTTTTTCATCTGGACATAAATTATTTTGGCTAATACGATGTCCCAAAAAAGATATCTCCCTAAACCCGATTTGAACTTTTGATGGACGTACTGTCAAACCATGTGATTGTAAGAGATGTAATAATGAGGTTAAGCCTTGAACCTGTTCGTTCCACGATGAGTGAAATAAACAAATATCATCGATGTAGGTGATGATATCCTGTCTGTTGTCTAGTAAAAGGCGCATCATGCGTACGAATGTCGCAGGTGCGTTAACCAGACCAAAGCACATAAAATTCCACTGAAATAAACCAAGTGGTGTCGTAAAGGCTGTCAATGGCTTTGATTCTTCTGATAATGGGATTTGCCAGTATCCCTTTGATAAGTCCAATTTGCTAAAATATGTTGCCTGCGATAGCTGAGGCAAAAGATCTTCTAAGATTGGCATTGGTTCCCCGTCAGTAACTGTTATACTGTTCAATTTTCTAAAGTCAATGCAAATTCTTAATGATGTATCTTGTTTCTTCACTAATACCATGGGAAAAGCATATGGTGACGAAGAGGGTTCTATTATACCCATGTTGAGCATTTCCTTAATTTCTTTCTCTACATGCTCTTTATAGTGAATAGGAATTGGATATGGTCGTAATTTAATTGGTTTATGGTCGGTTATGATAATGTTATGTGTGATCAAATTAGTACGACCAGGTAATTCTGTCAATACATCCTGAAAAGATACAAGAATGTTTTTGACTTGTTCTTGTGCAGAAGGATGAAGCGATTGTGAAATGGAAACATTTTTCCAAGATTCAACTGATTTCAGTGGAGGTAAAGTAAACCTCAAAGGAATAGATGAAACACTGTCCTCTGCATGGACTACTGCAAAAGATGACGAAATAGTCTCATCATGAATATTGTTCCAAATGTCCTGTAATTCAGGAGGACGTTGAGTATATGTCTTTAACATATTTACATGATATGTTTTGCATTTTCCCCTGATGTTTATAGCATACTCAACATCAGTTATTTTCTTGTTTATTGTGTATGGCCCTTGCCAAGAAATTAGTAGTTTATTTTCCTTGGTAGGAAGAAGTAAAAGAACCTCATCACCTAGTGAAAATTTCCTTAGCTTTCGAGATTGGTTGTGAAGCAACCTCGATCTCTGGGTGGCATTTTGAATTGATTGTACTGCAATCTTACAAGCATCCAACAGACGTTGTCTGAGATCAATAACAAACTCGTAACTACTGCGAGTTTCTTCGTTTGTGGTAGTGCCAAGTAGTAGATCTTTTAATATGTGTACAGGACCTCTCGGATTGGCCACACAGACGAGTTCAAACGGAGATAATCCTGTACTTTCGTGTGGTACTTCTCTAAAAGCGAAGAGAACTGCCGGTAACAGTTTGTCCCAATCACGAGGATTTGACTCTGTAACCTTCCCTAACATTCTTTTTAAAGTCCCATTGTAGCGCTCACACACCCCATTTGAGCAAGGTCTGTATGGACTAGTAATAGCATGTTTAATACCCAACATATCTTCAATATGTTTCATTAACTGTGACGTAAATTGAGTCCCTTTGTCAGACAAGATTATCTCAGGTAATCCTATTCTCGAAAATATCAAAAATAATACTTCTGCCACTGAAATTGTAGTAATTTCTTTCAATGGTTTGGCCTCGGGCCATCTTGTACAAAGATCAATGCATGTCAAAATATACTGGTGTTTTCGTTCTGACATGATTATTGGACCGATGATGTCAATGGCAACTTTCTGAAAAGCGCGTGTTGGTACATCTGTTATTTGTAAGGGTGCCATATGATCCTTACCCTTACAAGATACTTTTTGGCATGTCGGACATGACCGACAATATAGTCTGACGTCTTTATTTACGCTAGGCCAATAAAAACATGACGTAACTCTGGTTAAGGTGCGCTTAACACCCATATGACCTGCCAAAGTGATATCATGACTGGTTTTTAAAACCAAAGGTCTAAAGATTCTAGGTACTACAATTTGTGTATAAGTATTTGTATCATTTTTGAAACATCTAGTCAAAACAGAGTTTTTCAATTTAAAACAAGTTGTTGCTTGTTTTGTAGGTATGACCTCTCCTGATGTAGCTAAATTAAATAAACGTGTCAAAGATTCATCTTCTATTTGTTTTCGTACGAACAACTCTGGAGTGATGTCATCGCATGTCGTAAATATGCTTCTTCAGTTACCACTGGTGTTAAATCAGCTTGTAAATCAGCTGCATGTTGAGCCCTAGTAACTTGAGCATTAGCACTGAGTGGGTGGAATTTAACCCATTTTTCAATATCACCCGGAGAACATTCTTTTACTCCAGGGATATTTCCAATTATTAAATCTGTAATTGGATTTTTTAAAACACATGTTGTCACCAGACCAGTATAAAAAGGTGTGTCTATTTCTACCTTTGCCTCCATTTTCAATTTCTCCATGGCTATTTCATGTTCACGATCTTTTTCTTTTTGGGCTAATTCAAACATCTTAAGTTCATAAGACCGTTTAATAGCCTCGCGTTGTTCTATCCTTTCAAGACGCGATAAATGTTCCTGATATTTATTCTCAGCATAATCCTCTAATTTCGCATCTGATAAACCTTTTCTAATGCCTTCCTGTCTGAAATCTTCCAAGGATGACATGTTTGTAGGTAATTATGCAGTATTATTTAATTATCAATATCAATAATAATATATTTTTTAATGTAATATCAATTCAATTCATGTAAGAGCAATGTTACATACAATGATAATGAATGGCAAAAGTTAGCCAAAGATAATGATAATCATTTACAAATCACAAAACATTCCACGACAGATAAAAGAAACTAAGTATAACAAGTACATAAATAAAGAAAATGTGTATCGAAATATTAATTAATCAGACAAGACAAAAATTGTCGTACGATTACAGAAAGTCAAAATCGAATATAACAAGAAGACAAGATGGGGATAGTAGACAGACGAATAAACAATGACTTATTACGTAAATAAGAATATTAACTAAAGTAAACGCGATACATCGACGATACAACTAAACAATTATTAAATATATTCAATGGATTATCAAAGACTACTATTCGACAGTGAACTCACTGGACTCTTTGACAATGCATTCAATAAACCCTACAGAATCGTTAACATTTCTGTATCTTCCGAGGAAGCTATAGAAATATTAAGCCCTACCATCCAATCCCGCAATACATATAAGGATGATTAACGTATAATATAATGAGAAAAGATTGTGATTAGCAAGAAAAAGGTGACGTTTTGGGTGTTCAAATGATCAGAGAATACGTATCGACATTGAATATGACTTATCTGCAGTGGTAAAATGTTTCTCAGTGCTGGCCTGCGACTGTTTGATTTTACGAAGGAACGATTTCACCCAGCTCCTGGCAAGTACACTTCTCTAGTGTAGCTGGTATTGTAATCTCCGATGCTTTGTTGATCTATTCGACGAGTTGATTGAAGACTGTTGATCTTGAATTATTTTGAGTGAGATTATGATTTTCCTCTTTGCCGCTTGTTTAACTTTTGGCCGTTGGGAACATTTGCATATGACGTCACTGCTTCTTGTTGCCGATTAAACATTTACTGGTCAACGAAATATAGTTCCAACTTTTCCGTTCACGACTCCTTTCTTGCTGATGACAATTGTTTCTGGTGATATTTCTGCCTTATTTAGGTTGCTCCAAACCTTGATCCCTTCTTGCAATTATAAGGTTGCACCTTGACCTTGACCTTCTTGAAGCGATAACTGTTCTTAATAAAGTATTTTCCATACCTTGTATATTGGAGTTGTTTCTTTATTGAAACGCTTGACTATTTCAGAACGCA
>JAMPIV010006213.1:0-12398 GCA_024509875.1 Oreohelix idahoensis | reverse complement strand
CCGGTGCGGTGGCGGTGTGGGGGGCTGGTTGGTGGTCAATGGGTGTTTTATTTGAGGGGATTGCCACGATATATATATATATATCAATACATGGTTAGATTGTCCCAATTATACATATGGTTGGTTGTTAGCGGCCTATCTTTACAGGAAGCATGTGTACCCAATCACCAACCAATGGTTTGTTATAAGCGGTAGGACCAGCTTACACGGAAGGCTTATACAATCACTAGGGGATTGTTATGAGAAGTAACCTTACAGATGCATGTACCAATTCATTCAAAGGTTGTTATTAAGCGGACTAAACCTTACAGGATAGCATTGTAGCCAATTCCTATCAAGGTTGTTTTAGCGATTACTATTACAGGAAGCATGTAACCAATCAGGACAAAGCTTTGTTACCAGCGAGTCCATTATCTCAGGTAGCATGTCACAATTACATCAACAGCCTATCTGTTATAGCGTGCAGATTAACTTACAGGAGGGAGTGAACGTATCAAAAGTGTTAGTTCCAGCGAGTATAAACTTACAGGAAGCGATGTACAGATATTCATCAACTAGTTGTGTTATAGCGGACTATGTACAGGAAGCATGTACCAATCTCAAAAGATTAGTAATAGCGGTTATACCATATTGGAAGCATGTACATATCATTCATACGGTTGTTCTTATAACGCCTGGTCTAATACCTTACAGGAAGCATGCTTAGCAATCACTAAAGGTCTGTTATACGCGGTTACTGACTCTTACAGGAAGCAGTGTAACAATCATCAAAGTTACGTTTTTAGAGCTCTAATTTTACGGGAGCATGTACAATCATAGCAAGGAATTTGATATAGAGGGTTAACATGTACGCAGCAACAACTGCTACCTAAAGCGGCGTTCCTGTACACAGAAAGGTTGTATATTTATAAGCGGAGTTCCTTACATAGCTAAGCGATGTACCTGTAATCCAATCAAATGTTAATTAGTATTGTGCGTACATGTTCATGACGGGTTTGTACTAATCATTCAAAACTAATTATTGAACGTCTGGTAAACTGGGTTTAGTCACAGGATAAGTATACGTACAACCCTCAAAGGTGATTTATTTTATCAGTAAGGTTATGCCGCAATTGTACGTTAAACTTTGATGATTTCGCACATGGCTTGTCTAGTTAATCGGGTCTAAAACAAGCTTACATGGATGGTACTGCTCCGTTATACAGTACTCGGAGCTAGATCAAAGGTTGCTTACATGCTGACTAGGTTCAGAAAGGATTAACCGCATATAACAGGATTGTCCATAGTGCTATCATTTCGTGAAGTATCTAACCGTCAACACAAAGGTTGTGAAATGGATCAACCTTTTGTAAGCATAGTACACAAACAACAGTTGTTGATTGGTATGCACTAACCTGTATGGACACCGAATCGCATGTACGCAATCATGAAATGTAATGTTCTGTAAGGTTTAGGTCGTATACCTTTGACAGGAATTTTTAATTTCTGTAAGGCTTATTTAACCTATTGAATTCTGGGTACTGACTATGTCAGGCTATCATAGCTAAGACAAACTTTGAGATTGGTATCGATCAAAGGTATAACGCTATACAATTGATTAGCTTTTACTGTATGTACCGTAAGCATCTACCAACCACTCAAAGTGTTTTTGTAGTATGCGGCTTCCTAGTACAAGGAAACAATTACTGCTATGCCCATGAAAAGACGTTGTTGATAGTGGTCTCAATCCATGGATACAGGAAGGCATGTAAACTCTCATCATCACTTTGGATGATTGTGAAGTCTGGTACCTTACAGGTAAGCGTATAACACTGTATGCCAATTCATCTAATGGGGTTCACTATAATACCTGCTAACCTGGTACAAACGCATTTCTTGTACCATAAATCAAATGGTCACTTAAGTAGTTGAACCCACGGGAATCATTTTACAAATAATATACTGAAAGGTTAGTCTATAAGCGGTGCTAACAGATGTCATAAGCAATGTATCAATGCACCAAAAACATGGTTTATAGCGTGTAAAAACCTGTACAGCATTAGCATGATACCAATCATCATCGGTTTGTGCTCAAGCGGTATTACCTTAACATGAGATGTACCTATCATTCTGTCAAAGGTTGTCGCTATAACTAACTTATACATTGGAAGCTAATGTAAAACCATATCAACAAAGGATTTTGTATAGGGGTCTAAAGGCTTAGTATGGTTAGGGCATCGTTACAACGAACTTAGAGGTCTGTGATTAGCCGGTTAAATTCCCTTGTACAGGAACATGATGGAATCATCAGCTTTTGTACGGAGATCATAACCTTACAGGGCCTTTAGATTGTACTAATAATCAAGAAGGTTGCCATAGTAGTCATATACACTTACAGGTAAGCCACTGCTGTACTCATTAACAATCATCAAAGGTTGTATCCAGTTTGTTGAACAGTATTGGAATTTCATTGCAGATTAACCGAACCTTTAAAAGGAAGCATGTGGGGAAATTTATACAAATAGCGGTGAATACCAATCAATCGAATTGTCAGAACACAGTTGTAGTCTGGAATAATTATGCGACATTACAGAAAGATTCTGTTTGTCTGCTAACCGTTATATGCGGCGTAATTAGGTTTGATGGTAGCCGTTGAGGCCATTATCATGGATTAGACATTTTCGAAGAATTACATACATTCTTTGTCAATGATTCTCAAAATTGTGCCAGGAGAAGTTGAGTTGTCAATATGTTGGGGGATAAATCATACCTGTAATCTAAACTTATTTAGGTGATCCGTGTAAGACATTGTACACCTAGAGTCATCCATTAAGCGTTGTATTAAATACGAAGGCGTAGGTCTTAACCACTTACAGAGTGTTAAGCATAATAATGCATGTACCAATCACGGAGTTCATCAAGGTTTTTGCATAGTCGTAACCCCCTACTAGCGAAGCATGTCCGCAACGGAATCCTAATCAACGAGGTGAGACTGGTTAGAACTGCGGCTAAACCCTTCAGGAAGTCATGATTGATCATCATAAAAAAAGTTAAGTGTACTATAGCGGATAACCTGGTACATTTTATATTCATGTAACTAAAATCGACAGTTTGTTTTATGCCCGACTAACTATTTACAGCTATGAGCCAGTGTAAACCAATACATCATCCATGGTTGATGTTGGGTGTTTGATCTCTTTACAGGAGCATATGTACCAATTTCTTCATGTTGTCTCGAGTAGCATAACCTTACTCAGGAAGATTGGTACCATGGATCATCAAAGGTTTTAGTTATAGCGGCTAACAATTTCTTGCAGAAGACATGTTTCCAATCATTTCATCAAAGTTTGTTATACGCGGCTAAACCCTTACAGGATTAAGCCTTAGTACCTGATAGTGTCTTGAAGGTGTATATAATCGAGCTAACGTTCAGGAGCAACTGTAGAATTATTGGGAAAGTGTATATAGCGGGGGTAACCTTACAGGAAGCATGTACCAAAGTACATCAAAGGTTGTGAACGACTTATAGCGGCGCATAAGTTTTTTGGATAAAATGTACCAATCGACAATTAAGGTTGTATTATAAGCAAATATGTTCCTAACTTTCAGGAAGCAAACCATTATTACAATCACCAAATACCTTGTCTATTTACGTACCAATACATAGTTATAGCAGGAAAGCATGTAAAGGGTTCTTCAAAGGTTTGTTATAGCGGCGTAACCTTAATGAATAACATTATTACCATCCTATTCAAGGTTATTTTATAGGCGGCTAACGTACATGAAGCATGTACCAATCATCATCAAATTTTGT
This sequence comes from Oreohelix idahoensis, assembly GCA_024509875.1. NCBI lineage: Eukaryota > Metazoa > Mollusca > Gastropoda > Stylommatophora > Oreohelicidae > Oreohelix > Oreohelix idahoensis. Next base: position 8,605 of record JAMPIV010006213.1, on the reverse strand, counting down.
TATAGCGGCTAACCTTACAGGAAGCATGTACCAATCATCAAAGGTTGTTATAGCTGCTAACCTTACAGGAAGCATGTACCAATCACCAAAGGTTGTTTTAGCGGCTAACCTTACAGGAAGCATGTACCAATCATCAAAAGAAGTCATAGCGGCTAACCTTACATGAAGCATGTACCTATCATCAAAGGTTTTTATAGCGGCTAACCTTACAGAAAGCATGTAATAAATCATCAAAGGTTGTTATAGTGGCTAACCTCACAGGAAGCATATACCAATCATCAAAGGTTGTTTTAGCGGCTAACCTTACAGGAAGAATGTACAATCATCAAAAGTTGTTATAGCGGCTAACCTTACAGGAAGCATGTACCAATCACCAAAGGTTGTTTTAGCGGCTAACCTTACAGGAAGATTGTAAGAATCATCCAAAGCGTGTTATAGGGCTTTACCTTACGGAAGCAGTTCTAACAATCATCAAAGTTTGTTTTAGCGGCTATCCTAACAGGAAGATGTAGCCCCTCGATTAAAGCTGTTTTCCCCCCTTACCTCCCAGGAAGCATAGTACCAATCATAAAAGGTTGTCCACCACCGGCTAACCATTCCAGGATAGCCTGTAACTAATCACATCATAGGGTGTTTTAAAGTGACTTAACAAACCCTTACAGGATGCATGTTACCAAATCCTTCAAAGTTAATGTTTATAAGCAGCTTACCTTACGGGCAATCCTGTACCAATCATCAAAGGGTGTTATATCAAGGGTTAACCCTTAACTGGAAGCATGTAACAAGCCACCCAATGTCATATATAGCGGCTAGTATTACAGGAAAAGCATGTACCAAGTCATCAAAAGGTTTTTATTAAACAAAGCCACCCTTAAAGGAAGCAAGTACAAATAGCAACAGGTTGGTTACAGCGAGCTAATCCCATACAGGATTACCAGCACGTAACCAATCATCAAACGAAGTTAGGTATAAGCGGCTAACCTTACAGGGGGAAGCATGTACTAATCATCTAAGGTTGATTATAGCGACTAAACCTTACATGAAGCATGTACCCTATACCAAGCATGGTAAGGAGTTACAACAGTGGCTAAATAAACCTGACATGGTAGTAGGTGTACCAATTTATTCAAAGGTGGTTATAGTAGTGGGTAACGTTACTCACAGGAAGCTTTGTACCCAATCATCAAAGTTTGTGTTAGCGGTGTAACCTTTACAGGAAGCGAATGTTCCAATCATCAAAATTTTGTTTTCGCGGCTAACTTACAGGAACATGTTACTATTAATCTAGGTGTTATAGAGGCTAATCCTTACAGGAAGCATGTACCAATCAACAAATAGTTGTTATTGCGGCTTAACCTTACGTAAAGCATGTAACAAATCTCAAAGGTTGTTTTTAGCGGACTAACTTACAGGGAAGCACGTGTACCAATCCTCAAACGTTGTTTATAGCGGTTTAACTTTGAGGAAGCATGTACCAATCATCAAAGCGTTTGGTTATAGCGGGTAACTTACAGGAGCATGTACCAATCATCAAAGGTTGTTATAGCTGCTACCTTACTGGAAAGCATGTACCAATCATCAAAGGTTGTTATAGCGGATAACCTTACAGGAAGCATGTACCAATCATCAAAGGTTGTTATAGCGGCTAACCTTACAGGAAGCATGTACCAATCATCAAAGGTTGTTTTAGCGGCTAACCTTACAGGAAGCATGTACCATTCATCAAAGGTTGTTATAACGGCTAACCTTACAGGAAGCATGTACCAATCATCAAAGGTTGTTATAGCGGCTAACCTTACAGGAAGCATGTACCAATCATCAAAGGTCATTTTAGCGGCTAACCTTACAGGAAGCATGTACCAATCATCAAAGGTTGTTATAGCGGCTAACCTTACAGGAAGCATGTACCAATCATCAAAGTTTGTTTTAGCGGCTAACCTTACAGGAAGCATGTACCAATCACCAAAGGTTGTTATAGCGAGTAACCTTACAGGAAGCACGTACCAATCATCAAGGGTTGTTATAGCGGCTAACCTTGCAGGAAGCATGTACCAATCATCAAAGGTTGTTATAGCGGATAACCTTACAGGAAGCATGTACCAATCATCAAAGGTTGTTATAGCGGCTAACCTTGCAGGAAGCATGTACCAATCATCAAAGGTTGTTATAGCAAATAACCTTACAGGAAGCATGTACCAATCATCAAAGGTTGTTATAGCGGATAACCTTACAGGAAGCATGTACCAATCATCAAAGGTTGTTATAGCGGCTCACCTTACAGAAAGCATGTACGATGAGTGTTATAGCTGCTAACCTTACAGGAAGCATGTACCAATCATCAAAGGTTGTTATAGTTGCTAACCTTACAGGAAGCATGTACCAATCTTTAAAGGTTGTTATAGCGGCTAACCTTACAGGAAGCATGTACCAATCATCAAATGGGTTGTTTTATAGCGGCTATCCTTACAGAAGCATGTACCAATCATCAAAGGTTTGTATTATAGCGGCTAACCATTACGTTGTAGTTCAGCATGTAACCAACTTCATCAACGGTTGTTATATTTGCGATCTAACCTTACAGGAAGCATGTACCAATCATCAAAGATTGTTATAGTCGCTAACCTCACAGGAAGCATGTACCAATCATCAAAGGTTGTGTTTACTGTGGCTAACCTTAGACAGGGAAGCATGTAACAATCATCAAAGGTTGTTTATGACCTGAAAACCTTACAGGAAGCATGTATCCAATCATAAAAGGTTGTTATAGCGGCTAACCTACAGCAAAAGCATGTACCAATCATCAAAGGTTGTTTTAGCCGGCTAACCTTACAGGAAGCATGTACCAATCATCAAAGGTTTTATAGCGGACATAACCTTACTGGACAGGTAAGCATGTACCAATCTTATCAAAGTTTGTATTAAGTTAGCGCTAACCTTAACAGGAAAGCATGTACCAATCACGCGGGCACCAAACCCTTCCCAGGTTGTTATTGCGCCAGCGGCGTTAACCTTACAGAAACATGTACCAATCACGGGGAATCAAAGGTTGTTATAAGCAGCTGCATAACCTATAATTGCTAACCGCGTACTCAGGCAAGCATGTACCATTCAGTAAAGGTTGTTATAGGTGCTATAACCTAACAGACGTCCCCATGTGTACCAATCATCAAAGGTTGTTATAGCGGCCAACCTTCCAGGAAGACATGTACCCCAGATCAACAAAGTTAATTATAGGGCTATCCGTACGATGAAGCATGTACCAATCATCAAAGGTTGTTATATGGTAACGTTAAGGAACATTGTACCCAATCATCAAAGGTTTGTTTTAGCGGCTACCTTACAGGAAGCATGTATCAATCACCAAATGGATTGTGATATAGCTCTGCTAACCTTACAGGAAGCATGTACCAATCAGTCAAAGGTTGGCTATAAAGCTGCCATTACCTTACAGGGAAAGGCATGTACAATCATCAAAGGTTTGTTATAGCGGCTAACCTTACAGTGAAAGAGCGCCTGTTGTTACCAATGTTGATCATCAAGGTTAGATTATAGTGCGGCATAACCTTACAGGAAGGCATGTACCAATCTCGTCAAAGGTTGTTTTTAGCGTGCTAACGTTACATGATAGCATGTACCAATCATCAAAAGGTTTGTGATATAGCTGCTAAACACTTACCAGGAAAAGCACATTGTAACCAATTTATTTCAATGGTTGACTTTAGTTATAGCTGGACTATTCCTTACAGTGGGAAACATGTTTCAATGCATTCAAAGGTTGGTTTTTTATTAAGAAACGACTTTTAAAGTTACAGGAAGTATGTTACCACTGCTATGACACACAGACACATAGCGGCTTACGTTACTTGTGTATAGCAGTGGTGCTTTTTCTTAACCTTCATAGGTTGCTTATATGAGGGATATCTCTGAGTCATCAGCAAGGTGTACACCAAATCTTTCCAAAGGTTACTATAGCGGAGCTAGACACTCAGTCTTTACAGGGAAACATGTTACTAATCACCTAAAGGTTGTTTTAAGCGGCTAACCTTTACCAGGAAACAATGTACCAATAATCAAAGGCTGTTTATAGCGCTGCTATCTATGACAGTGAAGCATGTTACCAATTCAATCGAAACGGTTTGTTATTAGCGGCTATATACCTTACAGGATAGAGCATGTATCCATTCAGTCACAAGAAATTCTTGGTAGATGTTAACCTGTACGGGAAGCATGTACCAAATCATCAAAGGTTTGTTATAGCTGCTTAACCTTGACTCATGATAAGTGCATGTACCAATCATCATAAGTTGTTTGTTTAAAGCGAGTAACATTTACAGGATAAGAGATGTAACAAATCATTAACACGGTTGTTTATATTGCGGCTAACCTATACATGGGAAGCAATGTACCATTCAACAATGGTTTGTTTTTCGCGAGCTAAACTTTACATATGAAGGTACCATTCTCATAAAGGTTGTTATATCGGCTCCAACATTGACATTTGATAAGTGCATGTACTCAATCATCAAGGTAGTTTACAGCGGCTAATGACCTACTACCAGGAAAGCATTTTTGATGTTACCAATCATTCAAAAGTTGGTAATAGCTGGCTAACCTTACAGGAAAGCATGTACCAATCACTAAAGGTTGGTTATTGCGAGATAACCTTACATAAGAAAGCATGTACCAATCATCGAAAGGTTGTCATAGCGGCAAAACCTTAAGGAGAGAATGTGTACAATCATCTAAAGGTCTGTTTATAGCGGCCTTAACCTTTCAGGTAAGCCATGTATACAAATCATCAAGTTTGTTTTAGACGGTTATCTTACCGAGCATGTACCAATTACCAAGGTGTTTTAGCGGCTTTACCTTACAGGAAGCATGTACCAATCATCAAAGGTTGTTTAGCGGCTAACCTTACAGGAAGCATGTACCAATTCATCAAGGTTGTTTTTAGCGGCTAACCTTACAGGAAGCAAGTGTTACCAATCATCAAAGGTGATGTGTTAGCAGAAAACACTTACAGGAAGAATGTACAATCATCAAAATTGTTCATAGCGGCTAAACCTTACTGAAAGCAAGACCAATCACCAAGGTGTTTTTTAAGAGCGGCTTCCCTACAGAAAGCATGTACCATTCATCAAAGGTTGTTATAGCGTCATACCTACAGGAGACAAGTACCAATCATCAAAGGTTTTTATACGCGGCTAACCTACGGCAGAGCATAACCCAATCATCAAAGGTTGTTTTAGCGGCTAACCTTACAGAAGCATGTACCAATCATCAAAGTTGAATAGCGGATCACTTACGAAAGCAGTACCAAGCATCAAAAGGTGTTATAGCGGAAGTAACTTATAGAAGCATGTTAACCAATCATAAACGTATGTTATAGCTGCTAACCTTACAGGGAAGCATGTACCAATCATCAAGTTTGTGTTAAGCGCTAACCTTACAGGGATCAAAGTTACTAACACCAAAGGTTGTTACAGCGAGTAACCTTACAGAACATGTTCCAACATCATAGGTTTGTTTTACGGCTAACCGAACACGGAAGCAGTACCAATCATCATAGGTGTGTTAGCGGGCTAAAATCCTTAGCAGAAGCAAGTACCAATCATGCAAAGGAACTTTTATCGGCTAACCTAACAGAATCTGTACCAATCATGCCAAAAGGTTGTTTATCAGCGGCTAACCTTAAAGGATAACATGTACCAAACATCAAGTTGTTATAGCGGCAAAACCCCCTTACAGGAAGCATGTACCAATACACAAGTTGTTATGTTAATAGCGCTAACCTTACAGGAAACAGTGTACCAATCACCAAAGGTTGTTAGATGCGGCTAACCTTCAGGAAGCATGTAACCAAAAGCAACACAAAAGCAGCAAAAGACAAGGAAAACGAAACAAGAAAAGAGGGCCCAACCAAAACAACAACGAAGAGACAATTTGAGCCAACGTCAGTCAAAACAACAAAGCACAAAACCACACCAACTAAAAAAAAAAAACAACACCAAGCAAAACCATATACCGAATACCAAAAAAACAACACGTACCCCACTGAATTCACCAATCCCCAACAACTAACAAATCCCCCAAAACGGAAACGACCAAATCAACCGCAAACCACAAAGACCACACACCAAGAACCCCCAAACCCCCCAAATCCGCTCCAACAAGGTTTGAGATTTAAAGCCGGCAAACCTAACAGGAAGGCAAGTAAAACAATCATCAAAGGTTGTTAATAGCGTCTAACTTACAGAAGCAGTACCAATGCGTCACAGGTTTGTATATAGTAGCGGCTAACCTTCCCCGAAGCATGTACCAATTCTCAAAGGTTGTTAAAAGGCGCTAATCCATACAGGAAGCATGTACCATCACAAGGATGTATATAGCGTGGTTAACCTTACGAGACGCCCATGTACAAATCATCAACGGTTGTTATAGGCGGCGAACCTTCAGGAAGCATGCACCAATCATCAAAGGTTGTTATAGCGCTTAACCCTTACAGGGAAACATGTACCAAGTCTGCAAAGGTTGTTATAAGCGCTACCCTTACAGGAAACATGTACCAACACCAAAGTAGTTTATAGTGCGGCTCACCTACCGTGAAGCATGTACCAATCAATCAAAAGGTAGTTATAGCGGCACCCTATACCGAATCATGTACCCTTCATCAAAGGTAATGTTATAGCGGGCTAACCGTACAAGAAGCATGTACCAACGTCACAGTTAGTTATAGCGGCTAACCTATAACAGGAAGCAATGATACCAATTTACACTGACAAACAACATTTTTCTTTCTTATATAAGAATAAGTGTTCTTAGTCAGTTTTCATGTCCTTGGATTTCCAATGTATGAAAACGTTTTATTCTCTACCACGGTCATGTTCTTAAAAAAAAAAAGGATAGTTTGTGAATAAAATAATATTTTATAGGGAAACCGTAAGTTTGCTCCGTTTCATTTTACTATAATAACTTAATTAAAATTAATAAAAAATGCAAAATAATTCACTATTTTTATACTGCTAAAAGATTGCCATGACATATGTTTACGGCGATTTTTCAAATAGATTACTGTATTTTGAAATAATTTCGGAGCAAAATATGGTCTTCTAGAAGTTGTAGAAATTCGGTGATCTGTTCTGTTACGTGTGCGGATATTTTACCGATCGTGTTGACCAAGAAAAAAAAATTCTTTACACCATTACTAAAGAAAGCATATGAACTTTATTTCGATTCGAAAGTTGATGATGCAAATAACTTGGAAGCCAAATTAGCAGTTGTTCGATTAACTATTGGCAGGTTGGTTTACGAAAATCGCCGAAGCATAAGTCGCTTCGAATTTGGCCTTTTAGTTGGAGTGCAAGTAATATGGCTGTGCAACCGGACTAAATCACCTGGCTTACTGATTGTTACTTCTGCTTGACAAATATTTATGGTTTCACTTTTAANACTAGAAANTCTGTGGTTTATCCAAATATTGAATCGGTTTCGAAACCAGTGCCTCATGATCCAATCACGTGTCCTATCCAAGTACCACCAGAACAATAGCTCCTAGTTGGACGTTTTGAATGAACCATCAGAAAGTGATTCTAGTTTACCTGCTTTTTAGAAACTAATTCTGACTCGAGGCTTACATACCGGTGAATGATCAGTGTTTTACTTAATTAACCTCATTCAGGACTTTCAGATCTAATACGTGAATCTCGCTCTTACAAAGGACAAGCGGTATTACTCGGTTACGCGACTTCAAAGAATGGAATCTTTTTAGCGCCCCATACTCTGAGATATCTTAAATTTCGTCATAGACCCAGGAACTTGTTCAATACTTTGAGATGGATGATGACATTTGCTAAATTGCAAAGATTGTAAACGGTCCATGGTGCACTCGGCCAACCCATAGTCAACGAAAATGGCGATCTTTTCAATCCATTCTCCAAGACTAGTCCTAAAAGTAGCCTTGTTTTATTGCATAAAATCAGAAATTTATTTTTCATACAATTCCAATCGCCCTCCCTACTCTGTATAACATGAATGAAATAAACTTATGTGACAATGTTGCTGATTACGTTTTGGCAAAAATTAATAAGTAACAATGATACCAGCTATGGCGGGATTTGTGGAGGAACTAAAGGTCATTGCAATCTCACGGGCATGCCAGAACAGGGTTTACTAATTTTGTTGCTTCCGATGTGAATGGGACAGCCGCAACAGACGGAACTTATGCACAAAAGGTGTGGCCTTTCCGGGATATATGCAGCTCGGGCATAAAATGTATACAGAGCATTAGTTAACAAAGTCAGCTTCATTTTAACACTGTTACATATAAAGTGGGGGCTTAGAAGAATTTTGTAAAAGGTTAGATAAAATAGCAACAAGCTTTCACTTATCTCGAAAAAGTTTCCGCAAGTTACGGATGCAAATATAAGGAAGGTATCTTTATTAGGACACAGATTAGGTATAGTTATTGCAGACAAACAATTCGAGAACTTGTTACATGGTAGTGAACTTCGCGCAATGGATGGCAATCAAAGCGATTCGTCGATAACTTTCTGGGAAATCACAAATCCTTGTCGACTATGTTTGCCATATTGGTTTAAGGCAGTGC